>CAMRHE010000770.1:347500-497409 GCA_947044405.1 Leptodactylus fallax
TCTGTAGTGTGTGTATATATGAGCAGTACAGTAGTATATACGGTCTATAGTGTGTATATAGGAGCAGTACAGTAGTATATACGGTCTATAGTGTGTGTATATATAGGAGCAGTACAGTAGTATATACGGTCTATAGTGTTTATATATAGGAGCAGTACAGTAGTATATATGGTCTATAGTGTGTATATAGGAGCAGTACAGTAGTATATACGGTCTATAGTGTGTATATATAGGAGTGGTACAGTAGTATATATGGTCTACGGTGTGTATATATAGGAGCAGTACAGTAGTATATACGGTCTATAGTGTGTGTATAGGAGTGGTACAGTAGTATGTAGGGTCTATGGTGTTTATATATAGGAGCAGTACAGTAGTATATACGGTCTATAGTGTATATATAGGAGCAGTACAGTAGTATATACGGTCTATAGTGTTTATATGTAGGAGCAGTACAGTAGTATATACGGTCTATAGTGTGTATATATAGGAGCAGTACAGTAGTATATAGGTCTATAGTGTGTGTATATATAGGAGCAGTACAGTAGTATATATGGTCTATAGTGTGTATATATAGTAGCAGAACAGTAGTATTTACGGTCTATAGTGTGTATATAGGAGCAGTACAGTAGTATATATGGTCTATGGTGTGTGTATATATAGGAGCGGTACAGTAGTATATACGGTCTATAGTGTGTATATATAGGGGCAGTACAGTAGTATATACGGTCTATAGTGTGTATATATAGGAGCAGTACAGGAGTATATACGGTCTATAGTGTGTATATATAGGAGCAGTACAGTAGTATATACGGTCTATAGTGTGTGTATATATAGGAGCAGTACAGTAGTATATACGGTCTATAGTGTGTATATATAGGAGCGGTACAGTAGTATATACGGTCTATAGTGTGTATATATAGGAGCGGTACAGTAGTATTTACGGTCTATAGTGTGTATATAGGACCAGTACAGTAGTATATACCGTCTATAGTGTGTATAGGAGCAGTACAGTAGTATATACGGTCTATAGTGTGTATATAGGAGCAGTACAGTAGTATAAACGGTCTATAGTGTGTATATATAGGAGCAGTACAGTAGTATATACGGTCTATAGTGTGTATATATAGGAGCGGTACAGTAGTATATACGGTCTATAGTGTGTATATATAGGAGCGGTACAATAGTATATACGGTCTATAGTGTTTATAGGAGCAGTACAGTAGTATATACGGTCTATAGTGTATATATAGGAGCAATACAGTAGTATATACAGTCTATAGTGTGTGTATATATGAGCAGTACAGTAGTATATACGGTCCATAGTGTGTGTATATATAGGAGCAGTACAGTAGTATATACGGTCTATAGTGTTTATATATAGGAGTAGTACAGTAGTATATACGGTCTATAGTGTGTATATAGGAGCAGTACAGTAGTATATACGGTCTATAGTGTTTATATATAGGAGTGGTACAGTAGTATATACGGTCTATAGTGTGTATATATAGGAGCGGTACAGTAGTATATACGGTCTATAGTGTATATATAGGAGCAATACAGTAGTATATACGGTCTATAGTGTGTATATAGGAGCAGTACAGTAGTATATAGGTCTATAGTGTGTATATAGGAGCAGTACAGTAGTATATATGGTCTATAGTGTGTATATATAGGAGCCGTACAGTAGTATATACGGTCTATAGTGTGTATCTATAGGAGTGGTACAGTAGTATATACGGTCTATAGTGTGTATATAGGAGCAGTACAGTAGTATATATGGTCTATAGTGTGTATATATAGGAGCGGTACAGTAGTATATACGGTCTATAGTGTATATATAGGAGCAATACAGTAGTATATACGGTCTATAGTGTGTATATAGGAGCAGTACAGTAGTATATACGGTCTATAGTGTTTATTTATAGGAGCAGTACAGTAGTATATATGGTCTATAGTGTATATATAGGAGCAATACAGTAGTATATACGGTCTATAGTGTGTGTATATATAGGAGCAGTACAGTAGTATATACGGTCTATAGTGTTTATATATAGGAGCAGTACAGTAGTATATACGGTCTATAGTGTGTATATAGGAGCAGTACAGTAGTATATAGGTCTAGTGTGTATATAGGAGCAGTACAGTAGTATATACGGTCTATAGTGTATATATAGGAGCAATACAGTAGTATATACGGTCTATAGTGTTTATATGTAGGAGCAGTGCAGTAGTATATATGGTCTATATTGTGTATATAGGAGCAGTACAGTAGTATTTACGGTCTATAGTGTGTGTATATATAGGAGCAGTACAGTAGTATATAGGTCTATAGTGTGTATATAGGAGCAATACAGTAGTATATATGGTCTATATTGTGTATATAGGAGCAGTACAGTAGTATATACGGTCTATAGTGTGTGTATATATAGGAGCAGTACAGTAGTATATACGGTCTATAGTGTATATATAGGAGCAGTACAGTAATATATACGGTCTATAGTGTGTATATAGGAGCAGTACAGTAGTATATAGGTCTATAGTGTGTATATAGGAGCAGTACAGTAGTATATACGGTCTATAGTGTGTATATAGGAGCAGTACAGTAGTATATAGGTCTATAGTGTGTATATAGGAGCAGTACAGTAGTATATACGGTCTATTGTGTAATTATGTGAAGGTCAGAGGGTGAAACGGATAAAAATAGTGTTAAAAAATTTAGAAAGAATTTTTTAAAAACACAAAAGATTTGTTCCTTCGCCATGATTGCAGAATAATGAGCGTCAGCGGGATATGTCCCCCTTACCCTCATCTTACCCTGCCCCGTACACTGTCACAGTAATGCGGCACATTAATAGTTTCACTTATTAGACTATATAGTGGACAGAAGGCTCCAGGGCCAGAGGCTGCACTACTTAGCGTCTACATCTATACAGGCCACAGTGTGTGGATAGTGGTCTCACCAGTGCAGCCTCAGGAATCCCTTCATGATTTGCCACTGTCTATAAAGGACGCTATATAGCTTACATTTTCTGCAGTGCACCTGCAGGGGCCCATGTAATGTGGTGTTCTTTTGGCCCCTGAATGATGTGGATGATGCCAGTGTCTTGTTTCAGCATCAGCAGCACCTTGATGGATGTGGACAGCAGCATTTCCAGCGGCCGCTCCACACCTGCCATGATGAACAGCCAGGGGATGTTGGCCTCGTCCAGTAAGAGCCTGTCGTATGCCTGCTGCTGGGACCAGTGCCAGAACTGCTTCTCATCCAGCCCAGACCTGGCGGAACATATCCGCACCATCCATGTGGACGGTCAGCGTGGTGGGGTAGGTATGCAGCTCAGTGCTGCTTTCTCTGACCCTCTCTGTCTGCTGCACGCCAACCCCTTCTTTGTCCACTTCTTTGTCTGCCATCCACCTCCTCCGTCCTCCTCTCTGCGTGCCGGCCGCCTCCTCCGTCCCCCCTCTCTGTTTGCCTGCCTGCCGGCCGCCCTCCTCCGTCCCCCCTCTCTGCCTGCCGGCCGCCCTCCTCCGGCCCCCCTCTCTGCCTGCCGGCCACTTCCTCCGTCCTCCTCTCTGCCTGCCGGCCGCCTCCTCTCTGCCTGCCGGCCGCCTCCTCCGTCCTCCTCTCTGCCTGCCGGCCGCCTCCTCCGTCCTCCTCTCTGCCTGCCGGCCGCGTCCTCCCTCTCTGCCTGCCGGCCGCCTCCTCCGTCCTCCTCTCTGCCTGCCGGCCTCCTCCTCCGTCCTCCTCTCTGCCTGCCGGCCGCCCTCCTCCGGCCCCCCTCTCTGCCTGCCGGCCACTTCCTCCGTCCTCCTCTCTGCCTGCCGGCCGCCCTCCTCCGTCCTCCTCTCTGCCTGCCGGCCGCCCTCCTCCGTCCTCCTCTCTGCCTGCCGGCCGCCTCCTCCGTCCTCCTCTCTGCCTGCCGGCCTCCTCCTCCGTCCTCCTCTCTGCCTGCCGGCCTCCTCCTCCGTCCTCCTCTCTGCCTGCCGGCCGCCTCCTCTGTCCTCCTCTCTGCCTGCCGGCCGCCTCCTCCGTCCTCCTCTCTGCCTGCCGGCCGCCTCCTCCGTCCCCCTCTCTGTCTGCCTGCCGCCTCCTCCGTCCCCCCTCTCTGTATGCCTGCCGCCTCCTCCGTCCCCCCCCTCTCTTTCTGTCTGCCTGCCGGCCGCCCTCCTCTATCCCTCTCTGTGTCTTCCGGCTGCCTCCTCCATCCCCCTCTCTGTCGGCCGCCTCTTCCTTCTCCCTGTCTGCCGGCCGCTTCCTCCATCCCCCTCTCTGTCGGCCGCCTCTTCCTTCTCCCTGTCTGCCGGCCGATTCCTCCATCCCCCTCTCTGTCGGCCGCCTCTTCCTTCTCCCTGTCTGCCGGCCGCTTCCTCCATCCCCCTCTCTGTCGGCCGCCTCTTCCTTCTCTCTGTCTGCCGGCCGCTTCCTCCATACCCCTTTCTGTCGGCCTGCCGGCTGCCTCCTCCGTCCCCCTCTCTGTCTGCCTGCCGGCCGCCCTCCTCCGTCCCCCCTCTCTTTCTGCCTGCCTGCCGGCCGCCTCCTCTATCCCTCTCTGTGTCTTCCGGCTGCCTCCTCCATCCCCCTCTCTGTCGGCCGCCTCTTCCTTCTCCCTGTCTGCCGGCCGCTTCCTCCATCCCCCCCCTCTCTGTCGGCCGCCTCTTCCTTCTCTCTGTCTGCCGGCCGCTTCCTCCATACCCCTTTCTGTCTGCCTGCCGGCTGCCTCCTCCGTCCCCCTCTCTGTCTGCCTGCCGCCTCCTCCGTCCCCCCTCTCTGTCTGCCTGCCGCCTCCTCCGTCCCCCCTCTCTGTCTGCCTGCCGCCTCCTCCGTCCCCCCTCTCTGTCTGCCTGCCGCCTCCTCCGTCACCCTCTCTGTCTGCCTGCCGCCTCCTCCGTCACCCTCTCTTTCTGCCTGCCTGCCGGCCGCCTCCTCCATCCCCCCTCTCTGTCGGCCGCCTCTACCTTCTCCCTGTCTGCCTGCCACCTCCCTTCTCCCCATCTGTGTCTGTCGGCCACCTCTATCTTCTCCCTGTCTGCCGGCCACCTTCCTTCTCCCCATCTGTGTCTGTCGGCCGCCTCTACCTTCTCCCTGTCTGCCTGCCACCTCCCTTCTCCCCATCTGTGTCTGTCGGCCGCCTCTACCTTCTCCCTGTCTGCCTGCCACCTCCCTTCTCCCCATCTGTGTCTGTCGGCTGCCTCCTCCGTCCCCCCTCTCTGTCGGCCGCCTCTACCTTCTCCCTGTCTGCCTGCCACCTCCCTTCTCCCCATCTGTGTCTGTCGGCTGCCTCCTCCGTCCCCCTCTCTGTCGGCCGCCTCCTCCGTCCTCCTCTCTGCCTGCCGCCCGCTTCCTCCGTCCCCCTCTCTGTCTGCCTGCCGCCTCCTCCGTCCCCCCTCTCTGTCTGCCTGCCGCCTCCTCCGTCCCCCCTCTCTGTCTGCCTGCCGCCTCCTCCGTCCCCCTCTCTGTCTGCCTGCCGCCTCCTCCGTCCCCCCTCTCTGTCTGCCTGCCGCCTCTTCCGTCACCCTCTCTTTCTGCCGGCCGCTTCCTCCATCCCCCTCTCTGTCGGTCGCCTCTTCCTTCTCCCTGTCTGCCTGCCACCTCCTCCGTCCCCCTCTCTGTCTGCCTGCCGCCTCCTCCGTCCCCCTCTCTGTCGGCCTCCTCTACCTTCTCCCTGTCTGCCTGCCACCTTCCTTCTCCCCATCTGTGTCTGTCGGCCGCCTCTTCCTTCTCCCTGTCTGCCTGCCACCTCCCTCCGTCCCCCTCTCTGCCTGCCGGCTGCTTCCTCCGTCCCCCTCTCTGTCGGCCGCCTCCTCCATCCCCCCTCTCTGTCGGCCGCCTCTACCTTCTCCCTGTCTGCCTGCCACCTCCCTTCTCCCCATCTGTGTCTGTCGGCCGCCTCTACCTTCTCCCTGTCTGCCTGCCACCTCCCTTCTCCCCATCTGTGTCTGTCGGCCGCCTCTACCTTCTCCCTGTCTGCCTGCCACCTCCCTTCTCCCCATCTGTGTCTGTCGGCCGCCTCTACCTTCTCCCTGTCTGCCTGCCACCTTCCTTCTCCCCATCTGTGTCTGTCGGCCGCCTCTTCCTTCTCCCTGTCTGCCTGCCACCTCCTCCGTCCCCCCTCTCTGTCGGCCGCCTCCTCCGTCCTCCTCTCTGCCTGCCGGCCGCTTCCTCCGTCCCCCTCTCTGTCTGCCTGCCGCCTCCTCCGTCCCCCTCTCTGTCGGCCGCCTCTACCTTCTCCCTGTCTGCCTGCCACCTCCCTTCTCCCCATCTGTGTCTGTCGGCCGCCTCTACCTTCTCCCTGTCTGCCGGCCACCTCCCTTCTCCCCATCTGTGTCTGTCGGCCGCCTCTACCTTCTCCCTGTCTGCCTGCCACCTCCTCCGTCCCCCTCTCTGTCTGCCTGCCGCCCTCCTCCGTCCCCCTCTCTGTCGGCCTCCTCTACCTTCTCCCTGTCTGCCTGCCACCTCCTCCGTCCCCCTCTCTGCCTGCCGGCTGCTTCCCTCCGTCCCCCTCTCTGTCGGCCGCCTCTACCTTCTCCCTGTCTGCCTGCCACCTCCCTTCTCCCCCATCTGTGTCTGTCGGCCGCCTCTTCCTTCTCCCTGTCTGCCTGCCACCTCCTCCGTCCCCCTCTCTGTCTGCCTGCCGCCTCCCTCCGTCCCCCCTCTCTGTCGGCCGCCTCTACCTTCTCCCTGTCTGCCTGCCACCTCCCTTCTCCCCATCTGTGTCTGTCGGCCGCCTCTTCCTTCTCCCTGTCTGCCGGCCACCTTCCTTCTCCCCATCTGTGTCTGTCGGCCGCCTCTACCTTCTCCCTGTCTGCCTGCCACCTCCTCCGTCCCCCTATCTGTCTGCCTGCCGCCTCCTCCGTCCCCCTCTCTGTCTGTCTGCCGCCTCCTCCGTCACCCTCTCTGTCTGCCTGCCGCCTCCTCCGTCACCCTCTCTTTCTGCCTGCCTGCCGGCCGCCCTCCTCCATCCCCCCCTCTCTGTCGGCCGCCTCTACCTTCTCCCTGTCTGCCTGCCACCTCCCTTCTCCCCATCTGTGTCTGTCGGCCACCTCTATCTTCTCCCTGTCTGCCGGCCACCTTCCTTCTCCCCATCTGTGTCTGTCGGCCGCCTCTACCTTCTCCCTGTCTGCCTGCCACCTCCCTTCTCCCCATCTGTGTCTGTCGGCCGCCTCTACCTTCTCCCTGTCTGCCTGCCACCTCCCTTCTCCCCATCTGTGTCTGTCGGCTGCCTCCTCCGTCCCCCCTCTCTGTCGGCCGCCTCTACCTTCTCCCTGTCTGCCTGCCACCTCCCTTCTCCCCATCTGTGTCTGTCGGCTGCCTCCCTCCGTCCCCCTCTCTGTCGGCCGCCTCCTCCGTCCTCCTCTCTGCCTGCCGCCCGCTTCCTCCGTCCCCCTCTCTGTCTGCCTGCCGCCCTCCTCCGTCCCCCTCTCTGTCTGCCTGCCGCCTCCTCCGTCCCCCCTCTCTGTCTGCCTGCCGCCTCCTCCGTCCCCCTCTCTGTCTGCCTGCCGCCTCCTCCGTCCCCCCTCTCTGTCTGCCTGCCGCCTCTTCCGTCACCCTCTCTTTCTGCCGGCCGCTTCCTCCATCCCCCTCTCTGTCGGTCGCCTCTTCCTTCTCCCTGTCTGCCTGCCACCTCCTCCGTCCCCCTCTCTGTCTGCCTGCCGCCTCCTCCGTCCCCCCTCTCTGTCGGCCTCCTCTACCTTCTCCCTGTCTGCCTGCCACCTTCCTTCTCCCCATCTGTGTCTGTCGGCCGCCTCTTCCTTCTCCCTGTCTGCCTGCCACCTCCTCCGTCCCCCTCTCTGCCTGCCGGCTGCTTCCTCCGTCCCCCTCTCTGTCGGCCGCCTCCTCCATCCCCCCCTCTCTGTCGGCCGCCTCTACCTTCTCCCTGTCTGCCTGCCACCTCCCTTCTCCCCATCTGTGTCTGTCGGCCGCCTCTACCTTCTCCCTGTCTGCCTGCCACCTCCCTTCTCCCCATCTGTGTCTGTCGGCCGCCTCTACCTTCTCCCTGTCTGCCTGCCACCTCCCTTCTCCCCATCTGTGTCTGTCGGCCGCCTCTACCTTCTCCCTGTCTGCCTGCCACCTTCCTTCTCCCCCATCTGTGTCTGTCGGCCGCCTCTTCCTTCTCCCTGTCTGCCTGCCACCTCCTCCGTCCCCCTCTCTGTCGGCCGCCTCCTCCGTCCTCCCTCTCTGCCTGCCGGCCGCTTCCTCCGTCCCCCTCTCTGTCTGCCTGCCGCCTCCTCCGTCCCCCTCTCTGTCGGCCGCCTCTACCTTCTCCCTGTCTGCCTGCCACCTCCCTTCTCCCCATCTGTGTCTGTCGGCCGCCTCTACCTTCTCCCTGTCTGCCGGCCACCTCCCTTCTCCCCATCTGTGTCTGTCGGCCGCCTCTACCTTCTCCCTGTCTGCCTGCCACCTCCTCCGTCCCCCTCTCTGTCTGCCTGCCGCCTCCTCCGTCCCCCTCTCTGTCGGCCTCCTCTACCTTCTCCCTGTCTGCCTGCCACCTCCTCCGTCCCCCTCTCTGCCTGCCGGCTGCTTCCTCCGTCCCCCTCTCTGTCGGCCGCCTCTACCTTCTCCCTGTCTGCCTGCCACCTCCCTTCTCCCCATCTGTGTCTGTCGGCCGCCTCTTCCTTCTCCCTGTCTGCCTGCCACCTCCTCCGTCCCCCTCTCTGTCTGCCTGCCGCCTCCTCCGTCCCCCCTCTCTGTCGGCCGCCTCTACCTTCTCCCTGTCTGCCTGCCACCTCCCTTCTCCCCATCTGTGTCTGTCGGCCGCCTCTTCCTTCTCCCTGTCTGCCTGCCACCTCCCTTCTCCCCATCTGTGTCTGTCGGCCTCCTCTTCCTTCTCCCTGTCTGCCTGCCACCTCCTCCGTCCCCCTCTCTGCCTGCCGGCTGCTTCCTCCGTCCCCCTCTCTGTCGGCCGCCTCTACCTTCTCCCTGTCTGCCTGCCACCTCCCTTCTCCCCATCTGTGTCTGTCGGCCGCCTCTTCCTTCTCCCTGTCTGCCTGCCACCTCCTCCGTCCCCCTCTCTGTCGGCCGCCTCTACCTTCTCCCTGTCTGCCTGCCACCTCCCTTCTCCCCATCTGTGTCTGTCGGCCGCCTCTACCTTCTCCCTGTCTGCCTGCCACCTTCCTTCTCCCCATCTGTGTCTGTCGGCCGCCTCTTCCTTCTCCCTGTCTGCCTGCCACCTCCTCCGTCCCCCTCTCTGTCGGCCGCCTCCTCCGTCCTCCTCTCTGCCTGCCGGCCGCTTCCTCCGTCCCCCTCTCTGTCTGCCTGCCGCCTCCTCCGTCCCCCCTCTCTGCCTGCCACCTTCCTTCTCCCCATCTGTGTCTGTCGGCCGCCTCTTCCTTCTCCCTGTCTGCCTGCCACCTCCTCCGTCCCCCTCTCTGTCTGCCTGCCGCCTCCTCCGTCCCCCTCTCTGTCGGCCTCCTCTACCTTCTCCCTGTCTGCCTGCCACCTCCTCCGTCCCCCTCTCTGCCTGCCGGCTGCTTCCTCCGTCCCCCTCTCTGTCGGCCGCCTCTACCTTCTCCCTGTCTGCCTGCCACCTCCCTTCTCCCCATCTGTGTCTGTCGGCCGCCTCTTCCTTCTCCCTGTCTGCCTGCCACCTCCTCCGTCCCCCTCTCTGTCGGCCGCCTCTACCTTCTCCCTGTCTGCCTGCCACCTCCCTTCTCCCCATCTGTGTCTGTCGGCCGCCTCTACCTTCTCCCTGTCTGCCTGCCACCTTCCTTCTCCCCATCTGTGTCTGTCGGCCGCCTCTTCCTTCTCCCTGTCTGCCTGCCACCTCCTCCGTCCCCCTCTCTGTCGGCCGCCTCCTCCGTCCTCCTCTCTGCCTGCCGGCCGCTTCCTCCGTCCCCCTCTCTGTCTGCCTGCCGCCTCCTCCGTCCCCCCTCTCTGCCTGCCACCTTCCTTCTCCCCATCTGTGTCTGTCGGCCGCCTCTTCCTTCTCCCTGTCTGCCTGCCACCTCCTCCGTCCCCCTCTCTGTCTGCATGCCGCCTCCTCCGTCCCCCCTCTCTGTCGGCCTCCTCTACCTTCTCCCTGTCTGCCTGCCACCTCCTCCGTCCCCCTCTCTGCCTGCCGGCTGCTTCCTCCGTCCCCCTCTCTGTCGGCCGCCTCTACCTTCTCCCTGTCTGCCTGCCACCTCCCTTCTCCCCATCTGTGTCTGTCGGCCGCCTCTTCCTTCTCCCTGTCTGCCTGCCACCTCCTCCGTCCCCCTCTCTGTCTGCCTGCCGCCTCCTCCGTCCCCCCTCTCTGTCGGCCGCCTCTACCTTCTCCCTGTCTGCCTGCCACCTCCCTTCTCCCCATCTGTGTCTGTCGGCCGCCTCTTCCTTCTCCCTGTCTGCCGGCCACCTTCCTTCTCCCCATCTGTGTCTGTCGGCCGCCTCTACCTTCTCCCTGTCTGCCTGCCACCTCCTCCGTCCCCCTCTCTGTCTGCCTGCCGCCTCCTCCGTCCCCCCCTCTCTGTCGGCCGCCTCTACCTTCTCCCTGTCTGCCTGCCACCTCCCTTCTCCCCATCTGTGTCTGTCGGCCGCCTCTTCCTTCTCCCTGTCTGCCGGCCACCTCCCTTCTCCCCATCTGTGTCTGTCGGCCTCCTCTACCTTCTCCCTGTCTGCCTGCCACCTCCCTTCTCCCCATCTGTGTCTGTCGGCCGCCTCTTCCTTCTCCCTGTCTGCCTGCCACCTTCCTTCTCCCCATCTGTGTCTGTCGGCCGCCTCTACCTTCTCCCTGTCTGCCTGCCACCTCCTCCGTCCCCCTCTCTGTCTGCCTGCCGCCTCCTCCGTCCCCCTCTCTGTCGGCCGCCTCTACCTTCTCCCTGTCTGCCTGCCACCTCCCTTCTCCCCATCTGTGTCTGTCGGCCGCCTCTTCCTTCTCCCTGTCTGCCGGCCACCTCCCTTCTCCCCTTCTGTGTCTGTCGGCCTCCTCTACCTTCTCCCTGTCTGCCTGCCACCTCCCTTCTCCCCATCTGTGTCTGTCGGCCGCCTCTTCCTTCTCCCTGTCTGCCTGCCACCTCCTCCGTCCCCCCTCTCTGTCGGCCGCCTCTACCTTCTCCCTGTCTGCCTGCCACCTCCCTTCTCCCCATCTGTGTCTGTCGGCCGCCTCTACCTTCTCCCTGTCTGCCTGCCACCTTCCTTCTCCCCATCTGTGTCTGTCGGCCGCCTCTTCCTTCTCCCTGTCTGCCTGCCACCTCCTCCGTCCCCCTCTCTGTCGGCCGCCTCCTCCGTCCTCCTCTCTGCCTGCCGGCCGCTTCCTCCGTCCCCCTCTCTGCCTGCCGCCTCCTCCGTCCCCCCTCTCTGCCTGCCACCTTCCTTCTCCCCATCTGTGTCTGTCGGCCGCCTCTTCCTTCTCCCTGTCTGCCTGCCACCTCCTCCGTCCCCCTCTCTGTCTGCCTGCCGCCTCCTCCGTCCCCCTCTCTGTCGGCCGCCTCTTCCTTCTCCCTGTCTGCCTGCCACCTCCTCCGTCCCCCTCTCTGTCTGCCTGCCGCCTCCTCCGTCCCCCTCTCTGTCGGCCGCCTCTACCTTCTCCCTGTCTGCCTGCCACCTCCCTTCTCCCCATCTGTGTCTGTCGGCCGCCTCTTCCTTCTCCCCATCTGTGTCTGTCGGCCGCCTCTTCCTTCTCCCTGTCTGCCTGCCACCTCCTCCGTCCCCCTCTCTGTCTGCCTGCCGCCTCCTCCGTCCCCCTCTCTGTCGGCCGCCTCTACCTTCTCCCTGTCTGCCTGCCACCTCCTCCGTCCCCCTCTCTGTCTGCCTGCCGCCTCCTCCGTCCCCCTCTCTGTCGGCCGCCTCTTCCTTCTCCCTGTCTGCCTGCCACCTCCTCCGTCCCCCTCTCTGTCTGCCTGCCGCCTCCTCCGTCCCCCCTCTCTGTCGGCCGCCTCTACCTTCTCCCTGTCTGCCTGCCACCTCCCTTCTCCCCATCTGTGTCTGTCGGCCGCCTCTTCCTTCTCCCCCATCTGTGTCTGTCGGCCGCCTCTTCCTTCTCCCTGTCTGCCTGCCACCTCCTCCGTCCCCCTCTCTGTCTGCCTGCCGCCTCCTCCGTCCCCCCTCTCTGTCGGCCGCCTCTACCTTCTCCCTGTCTGCCTGCCACCTCCTCCGTCCCCCTCTCTGTCTGCCTGCCACCTCCTCCGTCCCCCTCTCTGTCTGCCTGCCGCCTCCTCCGTCCCCCTCTCTGTCGGCCGCCTCTTCCTTCTCCCTGTCTGCCTGCCACCTCCTCTGTCCCCCTCTCTGTCTGCCTGCCGCCTCCTCCGTCCCCCTCTCTGTCGGCCGCCTCTTCCTTCTCCCTGTCTGCCTGCCACCTCCTCCGTCCCCCTCTCTGTCGGACGCCTCTACCTTCTCCCTGTCTGCCTGCCACCTCCCTTCTCCCCATCTGTGTCTGTCGGCCGCCTCTTCCTTCTCCCCATCTGTGTCTGTCGGCCGCCTCTTCCTTCTCCCCATCTGTGTCTGTCGGCCGCCTCTGTTCATTCTGCTGAGCTGTGTTTGTTGCAGGTCTTCGTCTGCTTCTGGAAGGGCTGTAAGGTCTACAACACGCCGTCTACCAGTCAGAGCTGGCTGCAGCGTCACATGCTGACCCACAGCGGCGACAAGCCCTTCAAGGTAAGATGGCGGCTGTGGGAATCTCTGCCTCTTGTGGTCAGGCCCTGCCCCCTCACTCATGTGACCTTTTCTTCTTGCAGTGTGTGGTCGGCGGCTGTAACGCCAGTTTCGCCTCTCAGGGTGGTCTCGCCCGCCACGTCCCCACCCACTTCAGTCAGCAGAACTCGTCTAAGGTGTCTGGTAACCCCAAATCCAAGGAGGAGTCTCCATCCAAGGCTGGCCTCAACAAGCGCCGCAAGCTAAAGAATAAGCGCAAGCGTTCCCTACGTAAGTGTCCCGCGGTGGTGGCGGCGGCGGCGGCGGCTGCCCGGTCACTTCCACCTGGTGGTAATACCTCTCTCTGTCTCATCTTCAGCGGCAGCGCTGGGATCCGCTCCTTATCCTTCCGCCCCCGTACAGATGAAAGGTAGATCCCGCTTCTGTATTCTCTCTACCCCGAGGAACCCTTAACCCTTTGTGGAGTTGACACTGGGCGGTGCTAGAGCAGGCCATGTCACACTTTGTGGGAGGGGCCTTTGCATGTGCACGGCCCTTAACACCACTGACATAACTGCTCCTCCAGTCTGTGAAAATGTCAACTCCACAAAGAAGGTCTAAACGTGAGAACTACAACTCCCAGCAGGATGGCAGTTGTCAAGGCATGCTGGGAATTGTAGTTTTGTGTGCTGTAATGACCTGCGCAGGTAGACGCAGCTGAGCTCTGTAGATTCCATGTCATGTATCCTGTGGGGTGAGGCCCCCGCTGCTCAGCCATTATGTTCCCCGTGTCTAGTGCTGCTGTGTGTACCCCCTAGATTCTGCCGAGAGTCTAATATAAGGGGCAAATCTGTGCAGGCTTCATACTCCAGAGCTGCGCTTCACTGGAAACAGAACCACCAGCAGAATAGTGAGCGCAGCTCTGGAGTATAATACAGGATAAGTAATGTAATGTATGTACACAGTGACTGTACCAGCAGAATAGTGAGCGCAGCTCTGGAGTATAATACAGGATAAGTAATGTAATGTATGTACACAGTGACTGCACCAGCAGAATAGTGAGCGCAGCTCTGGAGTATAATACAGGATAAGTAATGTAATGTATGTACACAGTGACTGTATCAGCAGAATAGTGAGCGCAGCTCTGTAGTATAATACAGGATAAGTAATGTAATGTATGTACACAGTGACTGCACCAGCAGAATAGTGAGCGCAGCTCTGGAGTATAATACAGGATAAGTAATGTAATGTATGTACACAGTGACTGCACCAGCAGAATAGTGAGCGCAGCTCTGGAGTATAATACAGGATAAGTAATGTAATGTATGTACACAATGACTGCACCAGCAGAATAGTGAGCGCAGCTCTGGAGTATAATACAGGATGTAACTCAGGATCAGTACAGGATAAGTAATGTAATGTATGTACACAGTGACTGTACCAGCAGAATAGTGAGTGCAGCTCTGGAGTATAATACAGGATAAGTAATGTAATGTATGTACACAGTGACTGCACCAGCAGAATAGTGAGTGCAGCTCTGGAGTATAATACAGGATAAGTAATGTAATGTATGTACACAGTGACTGTACCAGCAGAATAGTGAGTGCAGCTCTGGAGTATAATACAGGATAAGTAATGTATGTACACAGTGACTGCACCAGCAGAATAGTGAGCGCAGCTCTGGAGTATAATACAGGATGTAACTCAGGATCAGTACAGGATAAGTAATGTAATGTATGTACACAGTGACTGTACCAGCAGAATAGTGAGCGCAGCTCTGGAGTATAATACAGGATGTAACTCAGGATCAGTACAGGATAAGTAATGTAATGTATGTACACAGTGACTGCACCAGCAGAATAGTGAGCTCAGCTCTGGAGTATAATACAGGATAAGTAATGTAATGTATGTACACAGTGACTGTACCAGCAGAATAGTGAGCGCAGCTCTGGAGTATAATACAGGATAAGTAATGTAATGTATGTACACAGTGTCTGCACCAGCAGAATAGTGAGTGCAGCTCTGGAGTATAATACAGGATGTAACTCAGGATCAGTACAGGATAAGTAATGTAATGTATGTACACAGTGACTGTACCAGCAGAATAGTGAGCGCAGCTCTGGAGTATAATACAGGATAAGTAATGTAATGTATGTACACAGTGACTGTACCAGCAGAATAGTGAGCGCAGCTCTGGAGTATAATACAGGATAAGTAATGTAATGTATGTACACAGTGACTGTACCAGCAGAATAGTGAGCGCAGCTCTGGAGTATAATACAGGATAAGTAATGTAATGTATGTACACAGTGACTGCACCAGCAGAATAGTGAGTGCAGCTCTGGAGTATAATACAGGATAAGTAATGTAATGTATGTACACAGTGACTGTACCAGCAGAATAGTGAGCGCAGCTCTGGAGTATAATACAGGATAAGTAATGTAATGTATGTACACAGTGACTGTACCAGCAGAATAGTGAGCGCAGCTCTTCAGTATAATACAGGATAAGTAATGTAATGTATGTAAACAGTGACTGTACCAGCAGAATAGTGAGCGCAGCTCTGGAGTATAATACAGGATAAGTAATGTAATGTATGTACATAGTGACTGTACCAGCAGAATAGTGAGCGCAGCTCTGGAGTATAATACAGGATAAGTAATGTAATGTATGTACACAGTGACTGCACCAGCAGAATAGTGAGCGCTGCTCTGGAGTATAATACAGGATAAGTAATGTAATGTATGTACACAGTGACTGTACCAGCAGAATAGTGAGCGCAGCTCTGGCGTATAATACAGGATGTAACTCAGGATCAGTACAGGATAAGTAATGTAATGTATGTACACAGTGACTGTACCAGCAGAATAGTGAGCGCAGCTCTGGAGTATAATACAGGATAAGTAATGTAATGTATGTACACAGTGACTGTACCAGCAGAATAGTGAGCGCAGCTCTGGAGTATAATACAGGATAAGTAATGTAATGTATGTACACAGTGACTGTACCAGCAGAATAGTGAGCGCAGCTCTGGAGTATAATACAGGATGTAACTCAGGATCAGTACAGGATAAGTAATGTAATGTATGTACACAGTGACTGCACCAGCAGAATAGTGAGCGCAGCTCTGGAGTATAATACAGGATAAGTAATGTAATGTATGTACACAGTGACTGTACCAGCAGAATAGTGAGCGCAGCTCTGGAGTATAATACAGGATAAGTAATGTAATGTATGTACACAGTGACTGTACCAGCAGAATAGTGAGCGCAGCTCTGGAGTATAATACAGGATAAGTAATGTAATGTATGTACACAGTGACTGTACCAGCAGAATAGTGAGCGCAGCTCTGGAGTATAATACAGGATGTAGATGGGTAAGGGCTCATTCCCTCCCTGTGCATCACTTTCCAGGATCCTACTGTTACTCCCTCCTTTGGTGTATATGTAGTCAATGGCCCTGTTGTGTGTAGTGTACAGCATAATGTGAAGTAGATGGAACTGATGTCATCAGATGGGCAGGACTTGTTGATTATTGTGAATTTCTAGTGATATCACCTATAAATGGAGACCTTGTCAGGTGACTGGTTGTGACATCACCAGGTGTAGTTGTGATGTAACAGTCATGTGACTGCATTGTCTTCTGGCTCTATTGCTGTCCGTGTCTTCCTGATGCAGCGCTGTGGCTGCCATCCCTATTAGACGGGTATCCCTGCAGAGCTGCAGCTGTCGTCACAGGTCCAGGCTGAGGCCGCATGTCCCCTGTGATGTCATGTAATAACTGTGTTTATCCCTTTTATGTGTCGCTGCATTAGATCTGAGTCTTCACTGCCGGAGGGCCAACAAGTCAGCGCTGCGACCGCTGCACACGTTATGTTAGTGCCCGCCCCCTGCACAAGTCACCTCCACAGGAGCCCCCAGCACAGGAACCCCCAGCACAGGAGCCCCCAGCACAGGAGCCCCCAGCACAGGAGCCCCCAGCACATGTCACCTCCACAGGAGCCCCCAGCACAGGATCCCCCAGCACAGGAGCCCCCAGCACAGAAGCCCCCAGCACAGGAGCCCCCAGCACATGTCACCTCCACAGGAGCCCCCAGCACAGGAGCCCCCAGCACAGCAGCCCCCAGCACGGGATCCCCCAGCACAGGAGCCCCCAGCACAGGAGCCCCCAGCACAGCAGCCCCCAGCACGGGAGCCCCCAGCACAGCAGCCCCCAGCACAGGAGCCCCCAGCACAGGAGCCCCCAGCACAGCAGCCCCCAGCACGGGAGCCCCCAGCACAGCAGCCCCCAGCACGGGAGCCCCCAGCACAGCAGCCCCCAGCACGGGAGCCCCCAGCACAGGAGCCCCCAGCACAGCAGCCCGCAGCACAGGAGCCCCCAGCACAGGAGCCCCCAGCACAGCAGCCCGCAGCACAGGAGCCCCCAGCACAGGAGCCCCCAGCACAGGAGCCCCCAGCACAGCAGCCCCCAGCACAGGAGCCCCCAGCACAGGAGCCCCCAGCACAGGAGCCCCCAGCACAGCAGCCCCCAGCACAGGAGCCCCCAGCACAGCAGCCCCCAGCACAGGAGCCCCCAGCACGGGATCCCCCAGCACAGGAGCCCCCAGCACAGGAGCCCCCAGCACAGGAACCCCCTGCCCCCAGCACATGTCACCTCCACAGGAACCCCCAGCACAGAAGCCCCCCGCACAGGAGCCCCCAGCACAGAAGCCCCCAGCACAGGAGCCCCCAGCACAGAAGCCCCCAGCACAGGAGCCCCCAGCACATGTCACCTCCACAGGAGCCCCCAGCACAGGAGCCCCCAGCACAGGAGCCCCCAGCACAGGAGCCCCCAGCACAGGAACCCCCAGCACATGTCACCTCCACAGGAGCCCCCAGCACAGGAGCCCCCAGCACAGCAGCCCCCAGCACAGGAGCCCCCAGCACAGCAGCCCCCAGCACAGCAGCCCCCAGCACAGAAGCCCCCAGCACAGGAGCCCCCAGCACATGTCACCTCCACAGGAGCCCCCAGCACAGGAGCCCCCAGCACAGGAGCCCCCAGCACAGCAGCCCCCAGCACAGGAGCCCCAGCCCCCAGCACAGGATCCCCCCGCACAGAAGCCCCCAGCACAGGAGCCCCCAGCACATGTCACCTCCACAGGAGCCCCCAGCACAGGAGCCCCCAGCACAGGAGCCCCCTGCCCCCAGCACAGGAGCCCCCAGCACAGGAGCCCCCAGCACAGGAGCCCCCAGCACAGCAGCCCCCAGCACAGGAGCCCCCAGCACAGCAGCCCCCAGCACAGGAGCCCCCAGCACAGGAGCCCCCAGCACAGGAGCCCCCAGCACAGGAACCCCCAGCACAGGAGCCCCCAGCACAGGAGCCCCCAGCACAGGAGCCCCCAGCACAGGAGCCCCCAGCACAGGAGCCTCTGCTCTCCCTCGGCAGATATGTTGAGCTGGATTCCAGCTGCGTTTCTGTGGCCCTTGCTGCTGTTTTTCTTGTATTGCGCTGCGTTATGTGGCCTTCTCCAGCTGTGCGGCCCCGTCTGCTCCGCCTTGTCTTCTATATATGGCAGCTCTCCTGTATTTGGGGGGGTAGTGTTGGGCGTTTCTCGCCATCCTCTCGCCATACTTTGCGCGCTCTGCTGATTTCTGGATACGCTCGCCTCGTAGTTTACTTTTTTTGATGAAAAGACGAGGCCAAAACCTCCAAAATTCAACAAAACTGTGAGTCCCTTCTGCCCCGGGGGTGGAGTTCTCTGTGTGGGCGGAGTCTGTAGTCACTTGGGTTTTGTATCATGGCTGCTGCTGTGCGCCCCTCCCCCTGGCGCTGTACATGAGGTGGTGCCGCAGTCGCTTCCTCCGTTTCCGCAGATTCTGACGCCCTGTGTTTGCACTACAGCTCGACCACATGACTTCTTCGATGCGCAGACACTGGACGCCATTCGTCACCGCGCCATCTGCTTCAACCTCTCTGCCCAGATAGAATCCCTGGGGAACGGGCACAGCGTGGTGTTTCACAGCACAGTGAGTATCACCCCTCATAGGACGGTGCTATAGGGGATTAGATACAGCGACTAACTGGACGCCATATTATTCTTCTAGGTGATCGCCAAGAGAAAGGAGGATTCTGGGAAGATAAAGCTCCTGCTGCACTGGACTCCCGAAGACATGTAAGGCTGGGGGTGGAGAGGCTGACGCCGAGGGGGTGTTTTGGGGGGCTCAGGCTGAGGGTCTAGCAGCCGACGTGTATGGTGGGCATATGGACATGGCGTGTTGTTGTGGGCACGTGGGCTGGACGTGTAGCGGTGGGCTCGTGGGCTGGGCGTGTAGCGGTGGGCACGTGGGCTGGGCGTGCAGCGGTGGGCACGTGGGCTGGGCATGTAGCGGTGGGCTGGGCGTGTAGCGGTGGGCTGGGCGTGTAGCGGTGGGCACGTGGGCTGGGCGTGTAGCGGTGGGCACGTGGGCTGGGCGTGTAGCGGTGGGCACGTGGGCTGGGCGTGTAGCTGTGGGCACGTGGGCTGGGCGTGTAGCGGTGGGCACGTGGGCTGGGCGTGCAGCGGTGGGCGCGTGGGCTGGGCGTGTAGCGGTGGGCACGTGGGCTGGGCGTGTAGCGGTGGGCACGTGGGCTGGGCGTGTAGCGGTGGGCACGTGGGCTGGGCGTGCAGCGGTGGGCGCGTGGGCTGGGCGTGTAGCGGTGGGCTGGGCGTGTAGCGGTGGGCACGTGGGCTGGGCATGTAGCGGTGGGCACGTGGGCTGGGCGTGTAGCGGTGGGCTGGGCATGTAGCGGTGGGCACGTGGGCTGGGCGTGTAGCGGTGGGCTGGGCGTGTAGCGGTGGGCACGTGGGCTGGGCATGTAGCGGTGGGCACGTGGGCTGGGCGTGTAGCGGTGGGCTGGGCGTGTAGCGGTGGGCGCGTGGGCTGGGCGTGTAGCGGTGGGCACGTGGGCTGGGCGTGCAGCGGTGGGCACACTCGGCTCCCAGGCCTCACGCCTCCTCTGCTGTTTCGCAGCCTTCCTGACGTCTGGGTGAATGAGAGTGATCGGCACCAGCTGAAGACCAAGGTCGTCCATTTGTCCAAACTCCCTAAAGACACGGCCCTGCTCCTGGACCCCAACATCTACAGGTACTGGGGGGCCCGCCCGCCCGCCTCCTCCTCATTTGCCCGCTGCCGTCTCCAGTGTGTGACCCTCTTTTCCTTGATGCACAGAGATTCTAGTAAAAGGATCACTCCCAGCGGATCCCCGGCCGATCACTTCTCATAAGATCGCAAACATCCGGTTTGTATTTCACTTCTTATCATGAATTCTTGTCATGTTGAAGATGTAGCAGAGCCAGGAGAGCGCAGGCAGCAGAGGTCTGATCTCCACACAGCTGAGGCAT
This sequence comes from Leptodactylus fallax, assembly GCA_947044405.1. Taxonomy (NCBI): domain Eukaryota; kingdom Metazoa; phylum Chordata; class Amphibia; order Anura; family Leptodactylidae; genus Leptodactylus; species Leptodactylus fallax. The sequence goes on from CAMRHE010000770.1 coordinate 367,399, forward strand.
TGTTACAATGTATCAGTGCAGTCCAGGACAGAGGATTGTCTGCACTGATACATTGTAGCAGCACTTCAGCTGGGTGACCACAAAACTGTTACTATTCAGTGACAACCCCTCCAGAGGAGGAGAAACCTGACCTAGTCCTGCTTCCACAGCTGAGGGGCTGTTACAATGTATCAGTGCAGCTCGAACCTCTTAACCTGGACTCCATGCTGTTGGGTATTACCTGCAATGATGCATTGTAACAACCCCTCAGCTGTGGTTGGGATCAGTTCTGGTCAGAGTTCCTGCCAGTGGTCACCCACAGTTTTAAGAAGTTGACCTGCAGCTGCGCTGGCCCTTTAAGATGTGTATGCTGGGAGTGTTTGTGCGCTGACGTCTGGTGTCCTTCTGTTCTAGAGCCGTACCACAGCAGCGGTGTAAGAGAAGATGACGCTGGCGTCGGAGAAGGCGAAGCTCCGGAATGTTCTCGTGCTCCTGGTCCAGTGTGTGTCCGCGTGTCGTGGGGTCGTGTCCGCTATTCGCTTCCTCCCCGCATGGCGACTGCTGTGTCTTGTTTGCCGTAGTTTGTGCCGCGATGTCATGTGATTCTGCACAGCGCGTCCTGGAGAGCGTCACATGGTCAGCCCCGAGCCGTACGCGTGGCCCCGCCCCCCAACCCCGCCCATAGTCAATGGAAACCTGTAAACCGCACCAAAGTCAGAAACTTGTGTAAGAAGGAAGGAGCCGTGGATGTGGCCCCCGCCCCCGATGCCGTTGCCGCTGCCGTCTGCGCCCCTGTACATACTGCAGATTTGTAATATATTTTTGTATCATGGAGTTTTTTGTAGATTTTGGATTTCTAGCAATTTCCTGTAAATACCGCAATGACGAGTAACGGACGCCAAAACCCCACAAGCACCTTGTACCCAGTGATGGTGTAAAAACCGCCGCCGAGCGGGCGCCAACAAAATATCATGGAGATGGAAAGGAGGGGGAAGGGCAGCTGGGAACGCTAAGCCCCTCCCCCAAAACTCACTGCCCACGTGTCACCAGGAGAGCAGCCAGACAATGAAGCACTTCTGCCCCTGCTGGCCACAGCTGCACATTACATGGCATCTCACTATGTCATTTATGGTTTCCTGCATATTCGGCTTCGATCGATGTCTGAGGAATCGATGCCAGAATAAATGTACTATGGTTTTTTTTTAAATAAAATATTAGAAATCAATATTTCTTATCTGTGTGAGGTGAAGGAGGGGCAAGAATGGCGCATGCACCACTAGAGAGAGCTCACTACATACAGATTATACAGTCACCACTAGGAGGAGCTCACTACATACAGATTATATAGTCACCACTAGAGGGAGCTCACTACATACAGATTATACAGTCACCACTAGGAGGAGCTCACTACATACAGATTATACAGTCACCACTAGAGGGAGCTCACTACATACAGATTATACAGTCACCACTAGGGGGAGCTCACTACATACAGATTATACAGTCACCACTAGGAGGAGCTCACTACATACAGATTATACAGTCACCACTAGGAGGAGCTCACTACATACAGGTTATACAGTCACCACTAGAGGGAGCTCACTACATACAGATTATACAGTCACCACTAGGGGGAGCTCACTACATACAGATTATACAGTCACCACTAGGAGGAGCTCACTACATACAGATTATAGAGTCACCACTAGAGGGAGCTCACTACATACAGATTATACAGTCACCACTAGGAGGAGCTCACTACATACAGATTATACAGTCACCACTAGGAGGAGCTCACTACATACAGATTATACAGTCACCACTAGAGGGAGCTCACTACATACAGATTATACAGTCACCACTAGGAGGAGCTCACTACATACAGATTATACAGTCACCACTAGGGGGAGCTCACTACATACAGATTATACAGCCACCACTAGAGGGAGCTCACTACATACAGATTATACAGTCACCACTAGAGGGAGCTCACTACATACAGATTATACAGTCACCACTAGGAGGAGCTCACTACATACAGGTTATACAGTCACCACTAGAGGGAGCTCACTACATACAGATTATACAGTCACCACTAGAGAGAGCTCACTACATACAGATTATACAGTCACCACTAGAGAGAGCTCACTACATACAAATTATACAGTCACCACTAGGAGGAGCTCACTACATACAGATTATACAGTCACCACTAGGAGGAGCTCACTACATACAGGTTATACAGTCACCACTAGAGGGAGCTCACTACATACAGATTATACAGTCACCACTAGGGGGAGCTCACTACATACATATTATACAGTCACCACTAGGAGGAGCTCACTACATACAGGTTATACAGTCACCACTAGAGGGAGCTCACTACATACAGATTATACAGTCACCACTAGGGGGAGCTCACTACATACAGATTATACAGTCACCACTAGGGGGAGCTCACTACATACAGATTATACAGTCACCACTAGAGGGAGCTCACTACATACAGGTTATACAGTCACCACTAGGGGGAGCTCACTACATACAGATTATACAGTCACAACTAGGAGGAGCTCACTACATACAGATTATACAGTCACCACTAGGAGGAGCTCACTACATACAGATTATACAGTCAGCACTAGGGGGAGCTCACTACATACAGATTATACAGTCACCACTAGGGGGAGCTCACTACATACAGATTATACAGTCACCACTAGAGGGAGCTCACTACATACAGATTATACAGTCACCACTAGGGGGAGCTCACTACATACAGATTATACAGTCACCACTAGGAGGAGCTCACTACATGCAGATTATACAGTCACCACTAGAGGGAGCTCACTACATACAGATTATACAGTCACCACTAGGGGGAGCTCACTACATACAGATTATACAGTCACCTCTAGAGGGAGCTCACTACATACAGATTATACAGCCACCACTAGGGGGAGCTCACTACATACAGATTATACAGTCGCCACTAGGAGGAGCTCACTACATACAGATTATACAGTCACCACTAGAGGAGCTCACTACATACAGATTATACGGTCACCACTAGAGGGAGCTCACTACATACAGGTTATACAGTCACCACTAGAGGGAGCTCACTACATACAGATTATACAGTCACCACTAGGGGGAGCTCACTACATACATATTATACAGTCACCACTAGGAGGAGCTCACTACATACAGGTTATACAGTCACCACTAGAGGGAGCTCACTACATACAGATTATACAGTCACCACTAGGGGGAGCTCACTACATACAGATTATACAGTCACCACTAGGGGGAGCTCACTACATACAGATTATACAGTCACCACTAGAGGGAGCTCACTACATACAGGTTATACAGTCACCACTAGGGGGAGCTCACTACATACAGATTATACAGTCACAACTAGGAGGAGCTCACTACATACAGATTATACAGTCACCACTAGGAGGAGCTCACTACATACAGATTATACAGTCAGCACTAGGGGGAGCTCACTACATACAGATTATACAGTCACCACTAGGGGGAGCTCACTACATACAGATTATACAGTCACCACTAGAGGGAGCTCACTACATACAGATTATACAGTCACCACTAGGGGGAGCTCACTACATACAGATTATACAGTCACCACTAGGAGGAGCTCACTACATACAGATTATACAGTCACCACTAGAGGGAGCTCACTACATACAGATTATACAGTCACCACTAGGGGGAGCTCACTACATACAGATTATACAGTCACCTCTAGAGGGAGCTCACTACATACAGATTATACAGCCACCACTAGGGGGAGCTCACTACATACAGATTATACAGTCACCACTAGGAGGAGCTCACTACATACAGATTATACAGTCACCACTAGAGGAGCTCACTACATACAGATTATACGGTCACCACTAGAGGGAGCTCACTACATACAGATTATACAGTCACCTCTAGGGGGAGCTCACTACATACAGATTATACAGTCACCACTAGAGGGAGCTCACTACATACAGATTATACAGTCACCACTAGGGGGAGCTCACTACATACAGATTATACAGTCACCACTAGGAGGAGCTCACTACATACAGATTATACAGTCACCACTAGGGGGAGCTCACTACATACAGATTATACAGTCACCACTAGGAGGAGCTCACTACATACAGATTGTACAGTCACCACTAGGGGGAGCTCACTACATACAGATTATACAGTCACCACTAGAGGGAGCTCACTACATACAGATTATACAGTCACCACTAGGAGAAGCTCACTACATACAGATTATACATTCACCACTAGAGGGAGCTCACTACATACAGATTATACACTCACCACTAGGGGAAGCTCACTACATACAGATTATACAGTCACCACTAGGGGAAGCTCACTACATACAGATTATACAGTCACCACTAGGGGGAGCTCACTACATACAGATTATACAGTCACCACTAGGGGGAGCTCACTACATACAGATTATACAGTCACCACTAGAGGGAGCTCACTACATACAGATTATACAGTCACCACTAGGAGGAGCTCACTACATACAGATTATACAGTCACCACTAGGGGGAGCTCACTACATACAGATTATACAGTCACCCCCAAGGGATGCTCACTACATACAGATTATACAGTCACCACTAGGGGGAGCTCACTACATACAGATTATACAGACACCACTAGGGTGAGCTCACTACATACAGATTATACAGTCACCACTAGGGGGAGCTCACTACATACAGATTATACAGTCACCACTAGAGGGAGCTCACTACATACAGATTATACAGTCACCACTAGGAGGAGCTCACTACATACACACTATACAGTCACCACTATGAGGAGCTCACTACATACAGATTATACAGTCACCACTAGGGGGAGCTCACTACATACAGATTTTACAGTCACCACTAGAGGGAGCTCACTACATACAGATTATACAGTCACCACTAGGGGGAGCTCACTACATACAGATTTTACAGTCACCACTAGAGGGAGCTCACTACATACAGATTATACAGTCACCACTAGGAGGAGCTCACTACATACAGATTATACAGTCACCACTAGGAGGAGCTCACTACATACAGATTATACAGTCACCACTAGAGGGAGCTCACTACATACACATTATACAGTCACCACTAGGAGGAGCTCACTACATACAGATTATACAGTCACCACTAGGAGGAGCTCACTACATACATATTATACAGTCACCACTAGAGGGAGCTCACTACATACAGATTATACAGTCACCACTAGAGGGAGCTCACTACATACAGATTATACAGTCACCACTAGGAGGAGCTCACTACATACAGATTATACAGTCACCACTAGAGGGAGCTCACTACATACACATTATACAGTCACCACTAGGAGGAGCTCACTACATACAGATTATACAGTCACCACTAGGAGGAGCTCACTACATACATATTATACAGTCACCACTAGAGGGAGCTCACTACATACAGATTATACAGTCACCACTAGAGGGAGCTCACTACATACAGATTATACAGTCACCACTAGGAGGACCTCACTACATACAGATTATACAGTCACCACTAGAGGGAGCTCACTACATACAGATCATACAGTCACCACTAGGAGGACATATAGGACGTGTAGAGGTCAGGGGTGTAGATATAGGAGGTGTAGAGGGAGAGGTCAGGGGTATAGATATAGGAGGTGTAGAGGGAGAGGTCAGGGGTGTAGATATAGGGGGTGTAGAGGTCAGGGGTGTAGATATAGGAGGTGTAGAGGTCAGGGAAGTAGATATAGGGGGTGTAGATATAGGAGGTGTAGAGGTCAGGGGTGTAGATATAGGGGGTGTAGAGGTCAGGGGTGTAGATATAGGAGGTGTAGAGGGAGAGGTCAGGGGTGTAGATATAGGAGGTGTAGAGGTCAGGGGTGTAGATATAGGAGGTGTAGAGGTCGGGTGTAGAGGTCAGGGGTGTAGATATAGGAGGTGTAGAGGTCAGGGGTGTAGATATAGGAGGTGTAGAGGGAGAGGTCGGGTGTAGATATAGGGGGTGTAGAGGGAGAGGTCAGGGGTGTAGATATAGGAGGTGTAGAGGTCAGGGGTGTAGATATAGGAGGTGTAGAGGTCAGGGGTGTAGATATAGGAGATGTAGAGGTCAGGGGTGTAGATATAGAGGGTGTAGAGGGAGAGGTCAGGGGTGTAGATATAGGAGGTATAGAGGGAGAGGTCAGGGGTGTAGATATAGGGGGTGTAGATATAGGAGGTGTAGAGGTCAGGAGTGTAGATATAGGAGTTGGAGAGGTCAGGGGTGTAGATATAGGAGGTGTAGAGGTCAGGGGTGTAGATATAGGGGGTGTAGAGGGAGAGGTCAGGGATGTAGATATAGGAGGTGTAGCGGTCAGGGGTGTAGATATAGGAGATGTAGAGGTCAGGGGTGTAGATATAGGGGGTGTAGAGGGAGAGGTCAGGGGTGTAGATATAGGAGGTGTAGAGGGAGAGGTCAGGGGTGTAGATATAGGGGGTGTAGAGGTCAGGGGTGTAGATATAGGAGCGGTTTAGGTCAGGGGTGTAGATATAGGAGGTGTAGAGGTCAGGGGTGTAGATATAGGAGATGTAGAGGTCAGGGGTGTAAATATAGGGGTTGTAGAGGTCAGGGGTGTAGATATAGGAGGTGTAGAGGTCAGGGGTGTAGATATAGGAGGTGCAGAGGTCAGGGGTGTAGATATAGGAGGTGCAGAGGTCAGGGGTGTAGATATAGGGGGTGTAGAGGTCAGGGGTGTAGATATAGGAGGGGTAGAGGTCAGGGAAGTAGATATAGGGGGTGTAGAGGTCAGGGGTGTAGAGGTCAGGGGTGTAGATATAGGAGGTGTAGAGGTCAGGGGTGTAGATATAGGAGGTGTAGAGGTCAGGGGTGTAGATATAGGAGGTGTAGAGGTCAGGGAAGTAGATATAGGGGGTGTAGACGTCAGGGGTGTAGAGGTCAGGGGTGAAGATATAGGAGGTGTAGAGGTCAGGGGTGTAGATATAGGAAACGTAGAGGGAGAGGTCAGGGGTGTAGATATAGGGGGTGTAGAGGTCAGGGGTGTAGATATAGGAGTGGTTGAGGTCAGGGATGTAGATATAGGAGGTGTAGCGGTCAGGGGTGTAGATATAGGAGGTGTAGAGGTCAGGGGTGTAGATATAGGAGGTGTAGAGGTCAGGGGTGTAGATATAGGAGGTGTAGAGGTCAGGGGTGTAGATATAGGAGTTGGAGAGGTCAGGGGTGTAGATATAGGAGGTGTAGAGGTCAGGGGTGTAGATATAGGGGGTGTAGAGGGAGAGGTCAGGGATGTAGATATAGGAGGTGTAGCGGTCAGGGGTGTAGATATAGGAGATGTAGAGGTCAGGGGTGTAGATATAGGGGGTGTAGAGGGAGAGGTCAGGGGTGTAGATATAGATGGTGTAGAGGGAGAGGTCAGGGGTGTAGATATAGGGGGTGTAGAGGTCAGGGGTGTAGATATAGGAGTGGTTGAGGTCAGGGGTGTAGATATAGGAGGTGTAGAGGTCAGTGGTGTAGATATAGGAGATGTAGAGGTCAGGGGTGTAGCTATAGGAGGTGTAGAGGGAGAGGTCAGGGGTGTAGATATAGGAGGTTTAGAGGTCAGGGGTGTAGATATAGGAGGTGTAGAGGTCAGGGATGTAGATATAGGAGTTGGAGAGGTCAGGGGTGTAGATATAGGAGGTGTAGAGGTCAAGGATGTAGATATAGGAGGTGTAGCGGTCAGGGGTGTAGATATAGGAGATGTAGAGGTCAGGGGTGTAGATATAGGGGGTGTAGAGGGAGAGGTCAGGGGTGTAGATATAGGAGGTGTAGAGGGAGAGGTCGGGTGTAGATATAGGAGGTGCAGAGGTCAGGGGTGTAGATATAGGAGGTGTAGAGGTCAGGGAAGTAGATATAGGGGGTGTAGAGGTCAGGGGTGTAGAGGTCAGGGGTGAAGATATAGGAGGTGTAGAGGTCAGGGGTGTAGATATGGGAGACGTAGAGGGAGAGGTCAGGGGTGTAGATATAGGAGGTGTAGAGGTCAGGGGTGTAGATAGAGGAGGTGTAGAGGACAGGAGTGTAGATATAGGAGGGGGAGAGGTCAGGGAAGTAGATATAGGGGGTGTAGAGGTCAGGGTTGTAGAGGTCAGGGGTGAAGATATAGGAGGTGTAGAGGTCAGGGGTGTAGATATAGGAGGTGTAGATATAGGAGGTGTAGAGGGAGAGTTCAGGGGTGTAGATATAGGAGGTGTAGATATAGGAGGTGTAGAGGGAGAAGTCAGGGGTGTAGATATAGGAGGTGTAGAGGGAGAGGTCAGGGGTGTAGATATAGGAGGTGTAGAGGTCAGGGGTGAATATATAGGAGGTGTAGAGGTCAGGGGTGTAGATATAGGAGGTGTAGATATAGGGGGTGTAGAGGTCAGGGATGTAGATATAGGGGGTGCAGAGGTCAGGGGTGTAGATATAGGAGGTGTAGAGGTCAGGGGAGTAGATATAGGAGGTGTAGAGGTCAGTGGTGTAGATATAGGGGGTGTAGAGGTCAGGGGTGTAGATATAGGAGGTGTAGAGGTCAGGGGTGTAGATATAGGAGGTGTAGAGGTCAGGGGTGTAGATATAGGAGGTGTAGAGGACAGGAGTGTAGATATAGAAGGGGTAGAGGTCAGGGGTGTAGATATAGGTGTAGAGGTCAGGGGTGTAGATATAGGAGGTGCAGAGGTCAGGGGTGTAGATATAGGAAACGTAGAGGGAGAGGTCAGGGGTGTAGATATAGGGGGTGTAGAGGTCAGGGGTGTAGATATAGGAGGTGTAGAGGTCAGGGGTGTAGATATAGGAGGTGTAGAGGTCAGGGGTGTAGATATAGGAGGTGTAGAGGTCAGGGGTGTAGATATAGGAGGCGTAGAGGGAGAGGTCAGGGGTGTAGATATAGGAGGTGTAGAGGGAGAGGTCAGGGGTGTAGATATAGGAGGTGTAGAGGTCAGGGGTGTAGATATAGGAGGTGTAGAGGTAGAGGTAAGGGGTGTAGATATAGGAGCTGTAGAGGGAGAGGTCAGGGGTGTAGATATAGGAGGTGCAGAGGTCAGGGGTGTAGATATAGGAAATGTAGAGGGAGAGGTCAGGGGTGTAGATATAGGGGGTGTAGAGGTCAGGGGTGTAGATATAGGAGTGGTTGAGGTCAGGGGTGTAGATATAGGAGGTGTAGCGGTCAGGGGTGTAGATATAGGAGGTGTAGAGGTCAGGGGTGTAGATATAGGAGGTGTAGAGGTCAGGGGTGTAGATATAGGAGGTGTAGAGGTCAGGGGTGTAGATATAGGAGGTGTAGAGGTCAGGGGTGTAGATATAGGAGGCGTAGAGGGAGAGGTCAGGGGTGTAGATATAGGAGGTGTAGAGGAAGAGGTCAGGGGTGTAGATATAGGAGGTGTAGAGGAAGAGGTCAGGGGTGTAGATATAGGAGGCAGTATATAGACGTTTACACCTATAGTTACTTTAGTCTTTAGATACAGATGAATTTACATGATATTTTCACAAACTCCATGAGAATGTGATTAATGAGCAGTGAAATTGCACGGAGGGATTACAGAGGGATATGGGAGTCATCATCCCAGGATTAACTCACTGATGGCCGCAGGCTTTTCCCACGGGCTAAACAGACAGGAAATCAATGTGAACCCCCAGATATCCGGAGTAGACGCTGAACTCACCATTTACATACTGCATCCGCCTCATAGGAACCAGATCAATGAGAAAATAACAAGAGCAACATAAAGTGTTATCAGAGATATCTGTCAGTGCAGCAATTACAGAACATTCCTGAGTTACATCTTGTATTATACTCCAGAGCTGCGCTCACTATTCTGCTGGTGCAGTCACTGTGCACATACATTACATTACTTATCCTGTACTGATCCTGAGTTACATCCTGTATTATACTCCAGAGCTGCGCTCACTATTCTGCTGGTACAGTCACTGTGTACATACATTACATTACTTATCCTGTACTGATCCTGAGTTACATCCTGTATTATACTCCAGAGCTGCGCTCACTATTCTGCTGGTACAGTCACTGTGTACATACATTACATTACTTATCCTGTATTATACTCCAGAGCTGCGCTCACTATTCTGCTGGTACAGTCACTGTGTACATACATTACATTACTTATCCTGTACTGATCCTGAGTTATATCCTGTATTATACTCCAGAGCTGCGCTCACTATTATGCTGGTACAGTCACTGTGTACATACATTACATTACTTATCCTGTACTGATCCTGAGTTATATCCTGTATTATACTCCAGAGCTGCGCTCACTATTCTGCTGGTACAGTCACTGTGTACATACATTACATTACTTATCCTGTATTATACTCCAGAGCTGCACTCACTATTCTGCTGGTACAGTCACTGTGTACATACATTACATTACTTATCCTGTACTGATCCTGAGTTACATCCTGTATTATACTCCAGAGCTGCGCTCACTATTCTGCTGGTACAGTCACTGTGTACATACATTACATTACTTATCCTGTATTATACTCCAGAGCTGCACTCACTATTCTGCTGGTACAGTCACTGTGTACATACATTACATTACTTATCCTGTACTGATCCTGAGTTACATCCTGTATTATACTCCAGAGCTGCGCTCACTATTCTGCTGGTACAGTCACTGTGTACATACATTACATTACTTATCCTGTATTATACGCCAGAGCTGCGCTCACTATTCTGCTGGTACAGTCACTGTGTACATACATTACATTACTTATCCTGTATTATACGCCAGAGCTGCGCTCACTATTCTGCTGGTGCAGTCACTGTGTACATACATTACATTACTTATCCTGTACTGATCCTGAGTTACATCCTGTATTATACTCCAGAGCTGCACTCACTATTCTGCTGGTACAGTCACTGTGTACATACATTACATTACTTATCCTGTATTATACTCCAGAGCTGCGCTCACTATTCTGCTGGTGCAGTCACTGTGTACATACATTACATTACTTATCCTGTATTATACTCCAGAGCTGCGCTCACTATTCTGCTGGTACAGTCACTGTGTACATACATTACATTACTTATCCTGTACTGATCCTGAGTTATATCCTGTATTATACTCCAGAGCTGCGCTCACTATTATGCTGGTACAGTTACTGTGTACATACATTACATTACTTATCCTGTACTGATCCTGAGTTATATCCTGTATTATACTCCAGAGCTGCGCTCACTATTCTGCTGGTACAGTCACTGTGTACATACATTACATTACTTATCCTGTATTATACTCCAGAGCTGCACTCACTATTCTGCTGGTGCAGTCACTGTGTACATACATTACATTACTTATCCTGTATTATACTCCAGAGCTGCGCTCACTATTCTGCTGGTACAGTCACTGTGTACATACATTACATTACTTATCCTGTATTATACTCCAGAGCTGCACTCACTATTCTGCTGGTACAGTCACTGTGTACATACAGCTCTTCCCGCAGCTTTTGGTGTGTGCAGTGACTTTGCTGTTGTCACCCCCAGTCCTTAATCACTTTCCTGGGACAATGGCCGCCTGTAATCAGCGTTAACCCTTGTTGTGCTGGAGCTTCTGGTGGCAGCTTGGTCTCTGCTTATCTGGTGCGGCGGTTTCTGTGCCGTATCTCGGGTGTCTCCGGTATTCGCTCGCCTCCATTGTTTTGCCGCCGTCATTGTATTTATACATAATGTTACATTAATTAATGGCGGCGCCATTGCTGACAGCGAATACCGGAACACTCCGTGAGGCAATGACAGAAATGAGTATTGACCTTGCAGAGCTGCTGTTCTCTGGTGTCTATCTGTGTATGGAAAAGCTGGGTGACAACTAACAAGGCCAAAGTTGTGAGAATCGTCTCTCCATGCAGGATTTCTGCCCTTCTCCGTAGTGAGCTCTCCAGTTACATCTAAAGCTGCATTCAATTTCACTGTTACACCATGTCCTGCCCCTCCTCTCTGCTGCAGTCCCTATGGCTGCTATTTCGGGGTCCCCCTGTATATTGGAGTCCAGCCAGAGCTCGGATAATCAGGCAAGGGTTAACTCCTGTGAAAGAATTACTCCAGTCACATCCAGAGCTGCAGACACTTCAGTGCTCCAACCCCAGACCCCGGCCGTCACCCCCCCTACTGACCCCCCCAGATCCCAGCCGTCACCCCCCCTACTGACCCCCCCAGATCCCAGCCGTCACTCCCCCCTACTGAATCCCCCAGACCCCAGCCGTCACCCCCCCCTACTGACCCCCCCTACTGACCCCCCCAGATCCCAGCCGTCACTCCCCCTACTGAATCCCCCAGACCCCGGCCGTCACCCCCCCTACTGACCCCCCCAGATCCCAGCCGTCACCCCCCCTACTGACCCCCCCAGATCCCAGCCGTCACTCCCCCTACTGAATCCCCCAGACCCCGGCCGTCACCCCCCCTACTGACCCCCCCAGATCCCAGCCGTCACCCCCCTCTGTACTGACCCCCCCAGATCCCGGCCGTCACACCCCTCTGTACTGACCCCCCCAGATCCCGGCCGTCACACCCCTCTGTACTGACCCCCCCAGACCCCGGCCGTCACTCCCCCTACTGAATCCCCCAGACCCCGGCCGTCACCCCCCCTACTGACCCCCCCAGATCCCAGCCGTCACCCCCCCTACTGACCCCCCCAGATCCCAGCCGTCACTCCCCCTACTGAATCCCCCAGACCCCGGCCGTCACCCCCCCTACTGACCCCCCCAGATCCCAGCCGTCACCCCCCTCTGTACTGACCCCCCCAGATCCCGGCCGTCACACCCCTCTGTACTGACCACCCCAGACCCCGCCCGTCACTCCCCCTACTGAATCCCCCAGACCCCGGCCGTCACCCCCCCTACTGACCCCCCCAGATCCCGGCCGTCACCCCCCTCTGTACTGACCCCCCCAGATCCCGGCAGTCACCCCCCCTACTGACCCCCCCTACTGACCCCCCCAGACGCCGGCCGTCACCCCCCTACTGAATCCCCCAGACCCCGGCCGTCACCCCACCTACTGACCCCCCCAGATCCCGGCCGTCACCCCCCTCTGTACTGACCCCCCCAGATCCCGGCAGTCACCCCCCCTACTGACCCCCCCTACTGACCCCCCCCAGACGCCGGCCGTCACCCCCCTTACTGAATCCCCCAGACCCCGGCCGTCACCCCCCCTACTGACCCCCCCCAGATCCCGGCCGTCACCCCCCCTACTGACCCCCCCAGACCCCGGCCGTCACTCCCCCTACTGACCCCCCCCAGACCCCGGCCGTCACCCCCTCTACTGACCCCCCCAGATTCCAGCCGTCACCCCCCTCTGTACTGACCCCCCCAGACCCCGGCCGTTATCCCCCCTACTGACCCCCCCAGACCCCGGCCGTCACTCCCCTCTGTACTGACCCCCCCATACCCCGGCCGTCCCCCCCCCCTACTGAATCCCCCAGACCCCGGCCGTCCCCCCCTACTGAATCCCCCAGACCCCGGCCGTCACCCCCCCCCTGTACTGACCCCCCAGATCCCGGCCGTCACCCTCCCCTGTACTGACCCCCCAGATCCCGGCCGTCACCCTCCCCTGTACTGACCCCCCCAGATCCCGGCCGTCACCCCCCCCTACTGACCCCCCCCCCAGACCCCGGCCGTCACCCCCCCCTACTGACCCCCCCAGATCCCGGCCGTCACCCCCCCTACTGACCCCCCCAGACCCCGGCCGTCACCCCCCCCCTACTGACCCCCCAATATCCCGGCCGTCCACCCCCCCCTGTACTGACCCCCCAGATCCCGGCCGTCACCCCCCCCTGTACTGACCCCCCAGATCCCGGCCGTCACCCCCCCTACTGAATCCCCCAGACCCCGGCCGTCACCCCCCTACTGACCCCCCCAGACCCCGGCCGTCACCACCCCTACTGACCCCCCCAGATCCCGGCCGTCACCCCCCCTACTGACCCCCCCAGACCCCGGCCGTCACCCCCCCTACTGACCCCCCCCATATCCTGGCCGTCACCCCCCCGTACTGACCCCCCCAGATCCCGGCCGTCACCCCCCCCTACTGACCCCCCAGACCCCGGCCGTCACTCCCCTCTGTACTGACCCCCCCCAGACCCCGGCCGTCACTCCCCTCTGTACTGACCCCCCCCAGACCCCGGCCGTCACTCCCCTCTGTACTGAGCCCCCAGACCCCGGCCGTCACTCCCCTCTGTACTGACCCCCCAGACCCCGGCCGTCACCCCCCCTACTGAATCCCCCAGACCCCGGCCGTCACCCCCCTACTGACCCCCCCCCATATCCCGGCCGTCACCCCCCCTACTGAATCCCCCAGACCCCGGCCGTCACCCCCCCCCTACTGACCCCCCCAGACCCCGGCCGTCACCCCCCTCTGTACTGACCCCCCCCAGACCCCGGCCGTCACTCCCCTCTGTACTGACCCCCCAGACCCCGGCCGTCACTCCCCCTCTGTACTGACCCCCCAGACCCCGGCCGTCACTCCCCTCTGTACTGACCCCCCAGACCCCGGCCGTCACCCCACTCTGTACTGACCCCCCAGACCCCGGCCATCACCCCCCCTACTGAATCCCCCAGACCCCGGCCGTCACCCCCCCCCCTGTACTAAGCCCCCAGACCCTGGCCGTCACCCCCCCCTCCGTACTGACCCCCCAGACCCCGGCCGTCACCCCCCCTGTACTGACCCCCCAGACCCCGGCCGTCACCCCCCCTGTACTGACCCCCCCCCATATCCCGGCCGTCACCCCCCTACTGAATCCCCCAGACCCCGGCTGTCACCCCCCCCTACTGACCCCCCCCATATCCCGGCCGTCACCCCCCCCGTACTGACCCCCCCCAGATCCCGGCCGTCACCCCCCCTACTGACCCCCCCCAGATCCCGGCCGTCACCCCCCCCTACTGACCCCCCCAGACCCCGGCCGTCACCCCCCTCTGTACTGACCCCCCCAGACCCCGGCCGTCACTCCCCTCTGTACTGACCCCCCCCAGACCCCGGCCGTCACTCCCCTCTGTACTGAGCCCCCAGACCCCGGCCGTCACTCCCCTCTGTACTGACCCCCCCCAGACCCCGGCCGTCACTCCCCTCTGTACTGACCCCCCCAGACCCCGGCCGTCACTCCCCTCTGTACTGAGCCCCCAGACCCCGGCCGTCACTCCCCTCTGTACTGACCCCCCAGACCCCGGTCGTCACCCCCCCCTACTGAATCCCCCAGACCCCGGCCGTCACCCCCCCCTACTGACCCCCCCATATCCCGGCCGTCACCCCCCCTACTGAATCCCCCAGACCCCGGCCGTCACCCCCCCCCTACTGACCCCCCCCAGACCCCGGCCGTCACCCCCCCCTACTGACCCCCCCAGACCCCGGCCGTCACCCCCCTCTGTACTGACCCCCCCCAGACCCCGGCCGTCACTCCCCTCTGTACTGACCCCCCAGACCCCGGCCGTCACTCCCCTCTGTACTGACCCCCCAGACCCCGGCCGTCACCCCACTCTGTACTGACCCCCCAGACCCTGGCCGTCACCCCCCCCTGTACTAAGCCCCCAGACCCTGGCCGTCACCCCCCCCCCCCGTACTGACCCCCCAGACCCCGGCCGTCACCCCCCCCTGTACTGACCCCCCAGACCCCGGCCGTCACCCCCCCTGTACTGACCCCCCCCAGACCCCGGCCGTCACCCCCCCTGTACTGACCCCCCAGACCCATCAGCCACATACACAGAGGTCAAGGGCTCTGAATCCTCACAAGGACCTAGAGGAGAGCTGTCAAGAACAAGAATAGTCCACAGAACGCCCCGGGGGTCCCCAATAATCCACAGAACACCCCAGGGGTCCCCAATAATACACAGAACGCACCGGGGGTCCCCAATAATCCACAGAATGCCCCGGGGGTCCCCAATAATCCACAGAATGCCCCGGGGGTCCTCAATAGTCCACAGAACGCCCCAGGGGTCCCCAATAGTCCACAGAACATCTGAGGTGTCACTAGATAAATAAGAGGTTCTAGGTGTCTCTAAATAATAACCATAGACTGTTCTAGGTGTCTCCGATAATGAGAACGTCAGCCCATGACCCGTGTACAGCCACTGATGATGAGGATCAGTCACATCTACTGACTAGATAGCATCTTGTGCCCCCTCCTCAATAGGCCTTATAGCAGTTACCAGGTGAGCAGCGTACGGGACAGATCATCATCCTCATCAGCCTCCACTGCCCTGACAATGATGGGGAACCGCACCTCAGGCGGAACGCTTCCCCAGGCCCCTGATTACACTGATGAGGATTAGGTGGAGATTAAAGGAGGAGCAGAAGATACTGACCTAGAAATCCTCTCAGGAGACTCCCTGCTCCGCCTAAATACTATTAAGCCTGTGTCTGCTCGACGGGATAATGACAGGCTGACACTGGGGGTACAGGATAATGACAGGCTGACACTGGGGGTACAGGATAATGACAGGCTGACACTGGGGGTACAGGTTAATGACACTCGGGGTACAGGATAATGACAGGCTGACACTGGGGGATACAGGATAATGACAGGCTGACACTGGGGGTACAGGATAATGACAGGGTGACACTCGTGGTACCGGATAATGACAGGCTGACACTGGGGGGTACAGTACAATGACAGGCTGACACTCGGGGTAAGGATAATGACAGGCTGACACTCGGGGTACAGGATAATGACAGGCTGACACTGGGGGTACAGGATAATGACAGGCTGACACTCGGGGTACAGGATAATGACAGGCTGACACTCGGAGTACAGGATAATGACAGGCTGACACTCGGGGTACAGGATAATGACAGGCTGACACTCGGGGTACAGGATAATGACAGGCTGACACTGGGGGTACAGGATAATGACAGGCTGACACTGGGGGTACAGGTTAATGACACTCGGGGTACAGGATAATGACAGGCTGACACTGGGGGATACAGGATAATGACAGGCTGACACTGGGGGTACAGGATAATGACAGGCTGACACTGGGGGTACAGGATAATGACAGGCTGACACTCGGGGTACAGGATAATGACAGGCTGACACTGGGGGTACAGGATAATGACAGGCTGACACTGGGGGATACAGGATAATGACAGGCTGACACTCGGGGTACAGGGTAATGACAGGCTGACACTCGGGGATACAGGATAATGACAGGCTGACACTGGGGGTACAGGATAATGACAGGCTGACACTGGGGGATACAGGATAATGACAGGCTGACACTGGGGGTACAGGATAATGACAGGCTGACACTGGGGGTACAGGATAATGACAGGCTGACACTGGGGGTACAGGATAATGACAGGCTGACACTGGGGGTACAGGATAATGACAGGCTGACACTGGGGGTACAGGATAATGACAGGCTGACACTGGGGGATACAGGATAATGACAGGCTGGCACTGGGGTACAGGTTAATGACACTCGGGGTACAGGATAATGACAGGCTGATACTTGGGGTACAGGATAATGACAGGCTGATACTCGGGGTACAGGATAATGACAGGCTGACACTCGGGGTACAGGATAATGACAGGCTGACACTGGGGTACAGGATAATGACAGGCTGACACTGGGGGTACAGGACAATGACAGGCTGACACTCGGGGTACAGGATAATGACAGGCTGGCACTCGGGGTACAGGATAATGACAGGCTGACACTCGGGGTACAGGATAATGACAGGCTGGCACTCGGGGTAGAGGATAATGACAGGCTCACACTGGGGGTACAGGATAATGACAGGGTGACACTGGGGGTACAGGATAATGACAGGCTGACACTGGGGGTACAGGATAATGACAGGCTGACACTCGGGGTACAGGATAATAACAGGGTGACACTCGGGGTACAGGATAATGACATGCTGACACTCGGGGTACAGGAAAATGACAGGCTGACACTGGGGGTACAGAATAATGACAGGGTGACAGTCGGGGTACAGGATAACGACAGGCTGACACTGGGGGTACAGGATAATGACAGGCTGACACTCGGGGTACAGGATAATGACAGGCTGGCACTCGGGGTACAGGATAATGACAGGCTGACACTGGGGGTACAGGATAATGACAGGCTGACACTCGGGGTACAGGATAATGACAGGCTGGCACTCGGGGTACAGGATAATGACAGGCTGACACTGGGGGTACAGGATAATGACAGGGTGACACTGGGGGTACAGGATAATGACAGGCTGACACTGGGGATACAGGATAATGACAGGCTGACACTCGGGGTACAGGTTAATAACAGGGTGACACTCGGGGTACAGGATAATGACATGCTGACACTCGGGGTACAGGATAATGACAGGCTGACACTGGGGGTACAGGATAATGACAGGCTGACACTGGGGGTACAGGTTAATGACACTCGGGGTACAGGATAATGACAGGCTGACACTGGGGGATACAGGATAATGACAGGCTGACACTGGGGGTACAGGATAATGACAGGCTGACACTGGGGGTACAGGATAATGACAGGCTGACACTCGGGGTACAGGATAATGACAGGCTGACACTGGGGGTACAGGATAATGACAGGCTGACACTGGGGGATACAGGATAATGACAGGCTGACACTCGGGGTACAGGGTAATGACAGGCTGACACTCGGGGATACAGGATAATGACAGGCTGACACTGGGGGTACAGGATAATGACAGGCTGACACTGGGGGATACAGGATAATGACAGGCTGACACTGGGGGTACAGGATAATGACAGGCTGACACTGGGGGTACAGGATAATGACAGGCTGACACTGGGGGTAGAGGATAATGACAGGCTGACACTGGGGGTACAGGATAATGACAGGCTGACACTGGGGGTACAGGATAATGACAGGCTGACACTGGGGGATACAGGATAATGACAGGCTGGCACTGGGGTACAGGTTAATGACACTCGGGGTACAGGATAATGACAGGCTGATACTTGGGGTACAGGATAATGACAGGCTGATACTCGGGGTACAGGATAATGACAGGCTGACACTCGGGGTACAGGATAATGACAGGCTGACACTGGGGTACAGGATAATGACAGGCTGACACTGGGGGTACAGGACAATGACAGGCTGACACTCGGGGTACAGGATAATGACAGGCTGGCACTCGGGGTACAGGATAATGACAGGCTGACACTCGGGGTACAGGATAATGACAGGCTGGCACTCGGGGTACAGGATAATGACAGGCTGACACTGGGGGTACAGGATAATGACAGGGTGACACTGGGGGTACAGGATAATGACAGGCTGACACTGGGGGTACAGGATAATGACAGGCTGACACTCGGGGTACAGGATAATAACAGGGTGACACTCGGGGTACAGGATAATGACATGCTGACACTCGGGGTACAGGATAATGACAGGCTGACACTGGGGGTACAGAATAATGACAGGGTGACAGTCGGGGTACAGGATAACGACAGGCTGACACTGGGGGTACAGGATAATGACAGGCTGACACTCGGGGTAAAGGATAATGACAGGCTGGCACTCGGGGTACAGGATAATGACAGGCTGACACTGGGGGTACAGGATAATGACAGGCTGACACTCGGGGTACAGGATAATGACAGGCTGGCACTCGGGGTACAGGATAATGACAGGCTGACACTGGGGGTACAGGATAATGACAGGGTGACACTGGGGGTACAGGATAATGACAGGCTGACACTGGGGGTACAGGATAATGACAGGCTGACACTCGGGGTACAGGATAATAACAGGGTGACACTCGGGGTACAGGATAATGACATGCTGACACTCGGGGTACAGGATAATGACAGGCTGACACTGGGGGTACAGAATAATGACAGGGTGACACTCGGGGTACAGGATAACGACAGGCTGATAATTGGGGTACAGGATAATGACAGGCTGACATTGGGGGTACAGGATAATGACAGGCTGACACTGGGGGTACAGGATAATGACACCTGACACTTGGGGTACAGGATAATGACAGGCTGACACTTGGGGTACAGGATAATGACAGGTGGACACTGGGGGTACAAAAATAATGACAGGGTGACACTCGGGGTCCAGGATAATAACAGGGTGACACTCGGGGTACAGGATGATGACAGGCTGACACTGGGGGTACAGGATAATGACAGGCTGACACTGGGGATACAGGATAATGACAGGCTGACACTCGGGGTACAGGATAATGACAGGCAGACACTGGGGGTACAAAAATAATGACAGGGTGACACTCGGGGTACAGGATAATGACACCTGACACTTGGGGTACAGGATAATGACAGGCTGACACTCAGGGTAAAGAATAATGACAGGCTGATACTCGGGGTACAGGATAATGACAGGCTGACACTTGGGGTACAGGATAATGACAGGCTGACACTGGGGGTACAGAATAATGACAGGGTGACACTCGGGGTACAGGATAATATCAGGGTGACACTCGGGGTACGGGGTAATGACAGGCTAATAATTGGCGTACAGGATAATGACAGGGTGACACTCGCAGTACAGAATAATGACAGGCTGACACTCGGGATACAGGATAATGACAGGCTGATACTCGGGGTACAGGATAATGACAGGCTGATAATTGGGGTACAGGATAATGACAGGCTGACACTCGGGGTACAGGATAATGACAGGCAGACACTGGGCGTACAGAATAATGACAGGCTGACACTTGGGGTACAGGATACTGACAAGCTGATACTCGGGGTACAGGATAATGACAGGCTGATAATTGGGGTACAGGATAATGACAGGCTGACACTCGGGGTACAGGATAATGACAGGCTGACACTCGGGGTACAGGATAATGACAGGCTGACACTGGGGGTACAGGATAATGACAGGGTGACACTCGTGGTACAGGATAACGACAGGCTGACACTCGGGGTACAGGATAATAACAGGGTGACACTCGGAGGTACAGGATAATGACAGGCTGACACTCGGGGTACAGGATAAAGACAGGCTGACACTCGGGTACAGGGTAATGACAAGCTGACACTGGGGGTACAGGATAATGACATTCTGACACTCGGGGTACAGGGTAATGACAGGCTGACACTGGGGGTAGGGGATAATGACAGGCGGACACTGGGGGTACAGGATAATGACAGGCTGACACTGGGGGTACAGGATAATGACAGGCTGACAATCGGGCTACAGGATAATGACAGGCTGACACTTGGGGTACAAGATAATGACAGGCTGACACTGGGGGTACAGGATAATGACAGGCTGACACTGGTGGTACAGGATAATGACAGGCTGACACTGGGGGTACAGAATAATGACAGGGTGACACTCTGGGTACAGGATAATAACAGGGTGACACTCGGGGTACAGGATAACGACAGGCTGATAATTGGGATACAGGATAAGGAGAGGCTGACACTGGGGGTACAGGATAATGACAGGCTGACACTCGGGGTACAGGATAATGACAGGCTGACACTGGGGGTACAGGATAATGACAGACTGACACTGGGGGTACAGGATAATGACAGGCTGACAATGGGGGTACAGCATAATGACAGGCTGACACTCGGGGTACAGGATAATGACACGCTGACACTGGGGGTACAGGATAATGACAGGCTGACACTGGGGGTGGTACAGGACAGTGACACGCTGACACTCGGGGTACAGGATAATGACAGGCTGACACTCGGGGACCAGGAAAATGACAGGCTGACGCTGGGGGTACAGGATAATGACAGGGTGACACTGGGGGTACAGGATAATGACAGGCTGACACTGGGGGTACAGGATAAAGACAGGCTGACACTCGGGGTACAGGATAATGACAGGCTGACACTGAGGGTACAGGATAATAACAGACTGACACTGGGGGTACAGGATAATGACAGGCTGACACTCGGGGTACAGGATAATGACAGGCTGACACTGGGGGTACAGTACAATGACAGGCTGACACTCGGGGTAAGGATAATGACAGGCTGACACTCGGGGTACAGGATAATGACAGGCTGACACTGGGGTACAGGATAATGACAGGCTGACACTGGGGGTACAGGACAATGACAGGCTGACACTCGGGGCAGGAAATGACAGGCGCTACAGGATAATGACAGGCTGACACTGGGGGTACAGGATAATGACAGCTGGCGACACTCGGGGTACAGGATAATGACAGGCTGACACTGGGGGTACAGGATAATGACAGGCTGACACTGGGGGTACAGGATAATGACAGGCTGACACTCGGGGTACAGGATAATGACAGGCCCTGACACTGGGGGTACAGGATAATGACAGGCTGACACTCGGGGTACAGGATAATGACAGGCTGACACTGGGGTACAGGATAATGACAGGCTGACACTGGGGGTACAGGATAATGACACTGGGGGTACAGGATAATGACAGGCTGACACTCGGGGTACAGGATAATGACAGGCTGACACTGGGGGTCAGGATAATGACAGGCTGACACTGGATTTGGGTACAGGATAATGACAGGCTGACACTGGGGGTACAGGATAATGACAGGCTGACACTGGGGGTACAGGATAATGACAGGCTGACACTCGGGGTACAGGATAATGACAGGCTGACACTGGGGGTGCAGGAAATGACACTGGGGGTACAGGATAATGACAGGCTGACACTCTGGGTACAGGATAATGACAGGCTGACACTGGGGATGCAGGATAATGACACTCGGGGTACAGGATAATGACAGGCTGACACTGGGGGTACAGGATAATGACAGGCTGACACTGGGGGTACAGGATAATGACAGGGTGACACTCAGGGTACAGGATAAGAAGTAACACAAGACCACGGGGGTACAGGGTAATGACAGGCTGACCTGGGGGTACAGGATAATGACAGGCTGACACTGGGGGTACAGGATAATGACAGGCTGACACTGGGGGTACAGGATAATGACAGGCTGACACTGGGGGTACAGGATAATGACAGGCTGACACTGGGGGTACAGGATAATGACAGGCTGACACTGGGGGTACAGGATAATGACAGGCTGACACTGGGGGTACAGGATAATGACAGGCTGACACTGGGGGTACAGGATAATGACAGGCTGACACTGGGGGTACAGGATAATGACAGGCTGACACTGGGGGTACAGGATAATGACAGGCTGACACTGGGGTACAGGATAATGACAGGCTGACACTGGGGGTACAGGATAATGACAGGCTGACACTGGGGGTACAGGATAATGACAGGCTGACACTCGGGGGGTACAGGATAATGACAGGCTGACACTGACACTGGGGTACAGGGGTACAGGATAATGACAGGCTGACACTGGGGGTACAGGATAATGACAGGCTGACACTGGGGGTACAGGATAATGACAGGCTGACACTGGGGGTACAGGATAATGACAGGCTGACACTGGGGGTACAGGATAATGACAGGCTGACACTGGGGGTACAGGATAATGACAGGCTGACACTGGGGGTACAGGATAATGACAGGCTGACACTGGGGTACAGGATAATGACAGGCGACAGGCTGACACTGGGGTACAGGACAATGACAGGCTGACACTCGGGGTACAGGATAATGACAGGCTGACACTGGGGGTACAGGATAATGACAGGCTGACATGGGGGTCAGAGACAGGCTGACACGGGGTACAGGAGGATAAGACAGGCTGACACTGGGGGTACAGGATAATGACAGGCTGACACTGGGGTACAGGATAATGACAGGCTGACACTGGGGGTACAGGATAATGACGAAAGACAGGCTGACACGGGGTACAGGATAAGACAGGCTGACACTGGGGGTACAGGATAATGACAGGCTGACACTGGGGGTACAGGATAATGACAGGCTGACACTGGGGGTACAGGATAATGACAGGCTGACACTGGGGAAAAGGATAATGACAGGCTGACACTGGGGGTACAGGATAATGACAGGCTGACACTGGGGGTACAGGATAATGACAGGCTGACACTGGGGGTACAGGATAATGACAGGCTGACACTGGGGGTACAGGAATAATGACAGGCTGACACTGGGGTACAGGATAATGACAGGCTGACACTGGGGGTACAGGATAATGACAGGCTGACACTGGGGGTACAGGATAATGACAGGCTGACACTGGGGGTACAGGATAATGACAGGCTGACACTGGGGGTACAGGATAATGACAGGCTGACACTGGGGGTACAGGATAATGACAGGCTGACACTGGGGGTACAGGATAATGACAGGCTGACACTGGGGGTACAGGATAATGACAGGCTGACACTGGGGGTACAGGATAATGACAGGCTGACACTGGGGGTACAGGATAATGACAGGCTGACACTCGGGGTACAGGGTAATGACAGGCTGACACTGGGGGTAGGGGATAATGACAGGCGGACACTGGGGGTACAGGATAATGACAGGCTGACACTGGGGGTACAGGATAATGACAGGCTGACACTGGGCTACAGGATAATGACAGGCTGACACTTGGGGTACAAGATAATGACAGGCTGACACTGGGGGTACAGGATAATGACAGGCTGACACTGGTGGTACAGGATAATGACAGGCTGACACTGGGGGAACAGAATAATGACAGGGTGACACTCTGGGTACAGGATAATAACAGGGTGACACTCGGGGTACAGGATAACGACAGGCTGATAATTGGGATACAGGATAAGGAGAGGCTGACACTGGGGGTACAGGATAATGACAGGCTGACACTCGGGGTACAGGATAATGACAGGCTGACACTGGGGGTACAGGATAATGACAGACTGACACTGGGGGTACAGGATAATGACAGGCTGACAATGGGGGTACAGGATAATGACAGGCTGACACTGGGGTACAGGATAATGACACGCTGACACTGGGGGTACAGGATAATGACAGGCTGACACTGGGGGTGGTACAGGACAGTGACACGCTGACACTCGGGGTACAGGATAATGACAGGCTGACACTGGGGTACAGGAGAATGACAGGCTGACGCTGGGGGTACAGGATAATGACAGGGTGACACTGGGGGTACAGGATAATGACAGGCTGACACTGGGGGTACAGGATAAAGACAGGCTGACACTCGGGGTACAGGATAATGACAGGCTGACACTGAGGGTACAGGATAATAACAGACTGACACTGGGGGTACAGGATAATGACAGGCTGACACTCGGGTACAGGATAATGACAGGCTGACACTGGGGGTACAGTACAATGACAGGCTGACACTGGGTAAGGATAATGACAGGCTGACACTGGGGTACAGGATAATGACAGGCTGACACTGGGGGTACAGGATAATGACAGGCTGACACTGGGGTACAGGATAATGACAGGCTGACACTGGAGTACAGGATAATGACAGGCTGACACTGGGGGTACAGGATAATGACAGGCTGACACTCGGGGTACAGGATAATGACAGGCTGACACTGGGGGTGCAGGATAATGACACTGGGGGTACAGGATAATGACAGGCTGACACTCTGGATACAGGATAATGACAGGCTGACACTGGGGATGCAGGATAATGACACTCGGGGTACAGGATAATGACAGGCTGACACTCGGGGTACAGGATAATGACAGGCTGACACTGGGGGTGCAGGATAATGACACTGGGGGTACAGGATAATGACAGGCTGACACTCTGGATACAGGATAATGACAGGCTGACACTGGGGATGCAGGATAATGACACTCGGGGTACAGGATAATGACAGGCTGACACTGGGGGTACAGGATAATGACAGGCTGACACTGGGGGTACAGAATAATGACAGGGTGACACTCGGGGTACAGAATAATGTCACGCTGACACTGGGGGTACAGGATAATGACAGGCTGACACTGGAGGTACAGGATAATGACAGGCTGACACTCGGTTACAGGATAATGACAGGCTGACACTGGGGGATACATGATAATGACAGGCTGTTACTGGGGGTACAGGATAATGACAGGCTGACAATGGGGGTACAGGATAATGACAGGCTGACACTCGGGGTACAGGATAATGACACGCTGACACTGGGGGTACAGGATAATGACAGGCTGACACTGGGGGTGGTACAGGACAGTGACACGCTGACACTCGGGGTACAGGATAATGACAGGCTGACACTCGGGGTACAGGAGAATGACAGGCTGACGCTGGGGGTACAGGATAATGACAGGGTGACACTGGGGGTACAGGATAATGACAGGCTGACACTGGGGGTACAGGATAAAGACAGGCTGACACTCGGGGTACAGGATAATGACAGGCTGACACTGAGGGTACAGGATAATAACAGACTGACACTGGGGTACAGGATAATGACAGGCTGACACTCGGGGTACAGGATAATGACAGGCTGACACTGGGGGTACAGTACAATGACAGGCTGACACTCGGGGTAAGGATAATGACAGGCTGACACTCGGGGTACAGGATAATGACAGGCTGACACTGGGGGTACAGGATAATGACAGGCTGACACTCGGGGTACAGGATAATGACAGGCTGACACTCGGGGTACAGGATAATGACAGGCTGACACTGGGGGTACAGGATAATGACAGGCTGACACTGGGGGTACAGGACAATGACAGGCTGACACTCGGGGTACAGGATAATGACAGGCTGGCACTCGGGGTACAGGATAATGACAGGCTGACACTCGGGGTACAGGATAATGACAGGCTGGCACTCGGGGTACAGGATAATGACAGGCTGACACTGGGGGTACAGGATAATGACAGGGTGACACTGGGGGTACAGGATAATGACAGGCTGACACTGGGGGTACAGGATAATGACAGGCTGACACTGGGGGTACAGAATAATGACAGGGTGACACTCTGGGTACAGGATAATAACAGGGTGACACTCGGGGTACAGGATAATGACAGGCTGATAATTGGGATACAGGATAATGAGAGGCTGACACTGGGGGTACAGGATAATGACAGGCTGACACTGGGCATACAGGATAATGACAGGCTGACACTCGGGGTACAGGATAATGACAGGCTGACACTTGGGGTACAGGATAATGACAGGCTGACACAGGGGGATACAGGATAATGACAGGCTGATACTGGGGGTACAGGATAATGACAGGCTGACACTGGGGGTACAGGGTAATGACAGGCTGACACTCGGGGTACAGGATAATGACAGACTGACACTCGGGGTACAGGATAATAACAGGGTGACACTCGGGGTACAGGATAATAACAGGGTGACACTCGGGGTACAGGATAACTACAGGCTGATAATTGGGCTACAGGATAATGACAGGCTGACACTCGGGGTACAGGATAATGACAGGCTGACACTCGAGGTACAGGATAATGACAGGCTGACACTGGGGGTACAGGATAATGACAGGCAGACACTGGGGTTACAGAATAATGACAGGGTGACACTCGGGGTACAGGATAATAACAGGGTGACACTCGGGGTATAGGATAACGACAGGCTGATAATTGCGGTACAGGATAATGACAAGCTGACCCTCGGGGTAAGGGGTAATGACAGGCTAATAATTGGGGTATAGGTTAATGACAGGCTGACACTCGGGGTACAGGGTAATGACAGGCTGACACTGGGGGTACGGGATAATGACAACTGACACTCGGGGTACAGGATAACGACAGGCTGATAATTGGGGTACAGGATAATGACAGGTGGACACTGGGGGTACAGGATAATGACAGGCTGACACTGGGGGTAGAGGATAATGACAGGCTGACACTGGGGGTACAGGATAATGACAGGCTGACACTGGGGGTACAGGATAATGACAGGCTGACACTGGGGGATACAGGATAATGACAGGCTGGCACTGGGGTACAGGTTAATGACACTCGGGGTACAGGATAATGACAGGCTGATACTTGGGGTACAGGATAATGACAGGCTGATACTCGGGGTACAGGATAATGACAGGCTGACACTCGGGGTACAGGATAATGACAGGCTGACACTGGGGTACAGGATAATGACAGGCTGACACTGGGGGTACAGGACAATGACAGGCTGACACTCGGGGTACAGGATAATGACAGGCTGGCACTCGGGGTACAGGATAATGACAGGCTGACACTCGGGGTACAGGATAATGACAGGCTGGCACTCGGGGTACAGGATAATGACAGGCTGACACTGGGGGTACAGGATAATGACAGGGTGACACTGGGGGTACAGGATAATGACAGGCTGACACTGGGGGTACAGGATAATGACAGGCTGACACTCGGGGTACAGGATAATAACAGGGTGACACTCGGGGTACAGGATAATGACATGCTGACACTCGGGGTACAGGATAATGACAGGCTGACACTGGGGGTACAGAATAATGACAGGGTGACAGTCGGGGTACAGGATAACGACAGGCTGACACTGGGGGTACAGGATAATGACAGGCTGACACTCGGGGTAAAGGATAATGACACGCTGGCACTCGGGGTACAGGATAATGACAGGCTGACACTGGGGGTACAGGATAATGACAGGCTGACACTCGGGGTACAGGATAATGACAGGCTGGCACTCGGGGTACAGGATAATGACAGGCTGACACTGGGGGTACAGGATAATGACAGGGTGACACTGGGGGTACAGGATAATGACAGGCTGACACTGGGGGTACAGGATAATGACAGGCTGACACTCGGGGTACAGGATAATAACAGGGTGACACTCGGGGTACAGGATAATGACATGCTGACACTCGGGGTACAGGATAATGACAGGCTGACACTGGGGGTACAGAATAATGACAGGGTGACACTCGGGGTACAGGATAACGACAGGCTGATAATTGGGGTACAGGATAATGACAGGCTGACATTGGGGGTACAGGATAATGACAGGCTGACACTGGGGGTACAGGATAATGACACCTGACACTTGGGGTACAGGATAATGACAGGCTGACACTTGGGGTACAGGATAATGACAGGTGGACACTGGGGGTACAAAAATAATGACAGGGTGACACTCGGGGTACAGGATAATAACAGGGTGACACTCGGGGTACAGGATGATGACAGGCTGACACTGGGGGTACAGGATAATGACAGGCTGACACTGGGGATACAGGATAATGACAGGCTGACACTCGGGGTACAGGATAATGACAGGCAGACACTGGGGGTACAGGTTAATGACACTCGGGGTACAGGATAATGACACCTGACACTTGGGGTACAGGATAATGACAGGCTGACACTCGGGGTAAAGAATAATGACAGGCTGATACTCGGGGTACAGGATAATGACAGGCTGACACTTGGGGTACAGGATAATGACAGGCTGACACTGGGGGTACAGAATAATGACAGGGTGACACTCGGGGTACAGGATAATAACAGGGTGACACTCGGGGTACGGGGTAATGACAGGCTAATAATTGGCGTACAGGATAATGACAGGGTGACACTCGCAGTACAGAATAATGACAGGCTGACACTCGGGATACAGGATAATGACAGGCTGATACTCGGGGTACAGGATAATGACAGGCTGATAATTGGGGTACAGGATAATGACAGGCTGACACTCGGGGTACAGGATAATGACAGGCAGACACTGGGCGTACAGAATAATGACAGGCTGACACTTGGGGTACAGGATACTGACAAGCTGATACTCGG
This sequence comes from Leptodactylus fallax, assembly GCA_947044405.1. Taxonomy (NCBI): domain Eukaryota; kingdom Metazoa; phylum Chordata; class Amphibia; order Anura; family Leptodactylidae; genus Leptodactylus; species Leptodactylus fallax. The sequence goes on from CAMRHE010000770.1 coordinate 397,098, forward strand.
GGTACAGGATAATGACAGGCTGATAATTGGGGTACAGGATAATGACAGGCTGACACTCGGGGTACAGGATAATGACAGGCTGACACTCGGGGTACAGGATAATGACAGGCTGACACTGGGGGTACAGGATAATGACAGGGTGACACTCGTGGTACAGGATAACGACAGGCTGACACTCGGGGTACAGGATAATAACAGGGTGACACTCGGAGTACAGGATAATGACAGGCTGACACTCGGGGTACAGGATAAAGACAGGCTGACACTCGGGTACAGGGTAATGACAAGCTGACACTGGGGGTACAGGATAATGACATTCTGACACTCGGGGTACAGGGTAATGACAGGCTGACACTGGGGGTAGGGGATAATGACAGGCGGACACTGGGGGTACAGGATAATGACAGGCTGACACTGGGGGTACAGGATAATGACAGGCTGACAATCGGGCTACAGGATAATGACAGGCTGACACTTGGGGTACAAGATAATGACAGGCTGACACTGGGGGTACAGGATAATGACAGGCTGACACTCGTGGTACAGGATAATGACAGGCTGACACTGGGGGTACAGAATAATGACAGGGTGACACTCTGGGTACAGGATAATAACAGGGTGACACTCGGGGTACAGGATAACGACAGGCTGATAATTGGGATACAGGATAAGGAGAGGCTGACACTGGGGGTACAGGATAATGACAGGCTGACACTCGGGGTACAGGATAATGACAGGCTGACACTGGGGGTACAGGATAATGACAGACTGACACTGGGGGTACAGGATAATGACAGGCTGACAATGGGGGTACAGCATAATGACAGGCTGACACTCGGGTTACAGGATAATGACACGCTGACACTGGGGGTACAGGATAATGACAGGCTGACACTGGGGGTGGTACAGGACAGTGACACGCTGACACTCGGGGTACAGGATAATGACAGGCTGACACTCGGGGACCAGGAGAATGACAGGCTGACGCTGGGGGTACAGGATAATGACAGGGTGACACTGGGGGTACAGGATAATGACAGGCTGACACTGGGGGTACAGGATAAAGACAGGCTGACACTCGGGGTACAGGATAATGACAGGCTGACACTGAGGGTACAGGATAATAACAGACTGACACTGGGGGTACAGGATAATGACAGGCTGACACTCGGGGTACAGGATAATGACAGGCTGACACTGGGGGTACAGTACAATGACAGGCTGACACTCGGGGTAAGGATAATGACAGGCTGACACTCGGGGTACAGGATAATGACAGGCTGACACTGGGGGTACAGGATAATGACAGGCTGACACTCGGGGTACAGGATAATGACAGGCTGACACTCGGAGTACAGGATAATGACAGGCTGACACTGGGGGTACAGGATAATGACAGGCTGACACTCGGGGTACAGGATAATGACAGGCTGACACTGGGGGTGCAGGATAATGACACTGGGGGTACAGGATAATGACAGGCTGACACTCTGGGTACAGGATAATGACAGGCTGACACTGGGGGTGCAGGATAATGACACTCGGGGTACAGGATAATGACAGGCTGACACTGGGGGTACAGGATAATGACAGGCTGACACTGGGGGTACAGGATAATGACAGGGTGACACTCGGAGTACAGGGTAATGACAGGCTGACACTCGGGGTACAGGATAATGACAGGCTGACACTTGGGGTACAGGATAACGACAGGCTGACACTCGGGTACAGGGTAATGACAAGCTGACACTGGGGGTACAGGATAATGACAGGCTGACACTCGGGGTACAGGGTAATGACAGGCTGACACTGGGGGTACGGGATAATGACAGGCTGACACTGGGGGTACAGGATAATGACAGGCTGACACTCGTGGTACAGGATAATGACAGGCTGACACTGGGGGTACAGAATAATGACAGGGTGACACTCTGGGTACAGGATAATAACAGGGTGACACTCGGGGTACAGGATAATGACAGGCTGATAATTGGGATACAGGATAATGAGAGGCTGACACTGGGGGTACAGGATAATGACAGGCTGACACTGGGCATACAGGATAATGACAGGCTGACACTCGGGGTACAGGATAATGACAGGCTGACACTTGGGGTACAGGATAATGACAGGCTGACACAGGGGGATACAGGATAATGACAGGCTGATACTGGGGGTACAGGATAATGACAGGCTGACACTGGGGGTACAGGGTAATGACAGGCTGACACTCGGGGTACAGGATAATGACAGACTGACACTCGGGGTACAGGATAATAACAGGGTGACACTCGGGGTACAGGATAATAACAGGGTGACACTCGGGGTACAGGATAACTACAGGCTGATAATTGGGCTACAGGATAATGACAGGCTGACACTCGGGGTACAGGATAATGACAGGCTGACACTCGAGGTACAGGATAATGACAGGCTGACACTGGGGGTACAGGATAATGACAGGCAGACACTGGGGTTACAGAATAATGACAGGGTGACACTCGGGGTACAGGATAATAACAGGGTGACACTCGGGGTATAGGATAACGACAGGCTGATAATTGCGGTACAGGATAATGACAAGCTGACCCTCGGGGTAAGGGGTAATGACAGGCTAATAATTGGGGTATAGGTTAATGACAGGCTGACACTCGGGGTACAGGGTAATGACAGGCTGACACTGGGGGTACGGGATAATGACAACTGACACTCGGGGTACAGGATAATGACAGGCTGACACTTGGGGTACAGGATAATGACAGGTGGACACTGGGGGTACAAAAATAATGACAGGGTGACACTCGGGGTACAGGATAATAACAGGGTGACACTCGGGGTACAGGATGATGACAGGCTGACACTGGGGGTACAGGATAACGACAGGCTGACACTGGGGATACAGGATAATGACAGGCTGACACTCGGGGTACAGGATAATGACAGGCAGACACTGGGGGTACAAAAATAATGACAGGGTGACACTCGGGGTACAGGATAATGACACCTGACACTTGGGGTACAGGATAATGACAGGCTGACACTCGGGGTACAGGATAATGACAGGCTGATACTCGGGGTACAGGATAATGACAGGCTGACATTTGGGGTACAGGATAATGACAGGCTGACACTGGGGGTACAGAATAATGACAGGGTGACACTCGGGATACAGGATAATGACAGGTTGATACTCGGGGTACAGGATAATGACAGGCTGATAATTGGGGTACAGGATAATGACAGGCTGACACTCGGGGTACAGGATAATGACAGGCAGACACTGGGCATACAGAATAATGACAGGCTGACACTTGGGGTACAGGATACTGACAAGCTGATACTCGGGGTACAGGATAATGACAGGCTGATAATTGGGGTACAGGATAATGACAGGCTGACACTCGGGGTACGGGGTAATGACAGGCTAATAATTGGGGTACAGGATAATGAAAGGTGACACTCGGGGTACAGGATAATGACAGGCTGACACTCGGGGTACAGGATAATGACAGGCTGACACTCGGGGTACAGGATAATAACAGGGTGACACTCGGAGTACAGTATAATGACAGGCTGACACTCGGGGTACAGGATAACGACAGGCTGACACTCGGGTACAGTGTAATGACAAGCTGACACTGGGGGTACAGGACAATGACAGGCTGACACTCGGGGTACAGGTTAATGACAGGCTGGCACTCGGGGTACAGGATAATGACAGGCCGACACTCGGGGTACAGGATAATGACAGGCTGGCACTCGGGGTACAGGATAATGACAGGCTGACACTGGGGGTACAGGATAATGACAGGGTGACACTGGGGGTACAGGATAATGACAGGCTGACACTGGGGGTACAGGATAATGACAGGCTGACACTCGGGGTACAGGATAATAACAGGGTGACACTCGGGGTACAGGATAATGACATGCTGACACTCGGGGTACAGGATAATGACAGGCTGACACTGGGGGTACAGAATAATGACAGGGTGACACTCGGGGTACAGGATAACGACAGGCTGACACTGGGGGTACAGGATAATGACAGGCTGACACTCGGGGTACAGGATAATGACAGGCTGGCACTCGGGGTAGAGGATAATGACAGGCTGACACTGGGGGTACAGGATAATGACAGGCTGACACTCGGGGTACAGGATAACGACAGGCTGACACTCGGGTACAGGGTAATGACAAGCTGACACTGGGGGTACAGGACAATGACAGGCTGACACTCGGGGTACAGGATAATGACAGGCTGGCACTCGGGGTACAGGATAATGACAGGCCGACACTCGGGGTACAGGATAATGACAGGCTGGCTCTCGGGGTACAGGATAATGACAGGCTGACACTGGGGGTACAGGATAATGACAGGGTGACACTGGGGGTACAGGATAATGACAGGCTGACACTGGGGGTACAGGATAATGACAGGCTGACACTCGGGGTACAGGATAATAACAGGGTGACACTCGGGGTACAGGATAATGACATGCTGACACTCGGGGTACAGGATAATGACAGGCTGACACTGGGGGTACAGAATAATGACAGGGTGACACTCGGGGTACAGGATAACGAAAGGCTGACACTGGGGGTACAGGATAATGACAGGCTGACACTCGGGGTACAGGATAATGACAGGCTGGCACTCGGGGTACAGGATAATGACAGGCTGACACTGGGGGTACAGGATAATGACAGGCTGACACTCGGGGTACAGGATAATGACAGGCTGGCACTCGGGGTACAGGATAATGACAGGCTGACACTGGGGGTACAGGATAATGACAGGGTAACACTGGGGGTACAGGATAATGACAGGCTGACACTGGGGGTACAGGATAATGACAGGCTGACACTCGGGGTACAGGATAATAACAGGGTGACACTCGGGGTACAGGATAATGACAGGCTGACACTCGGGGTACAGGATAATGACAGGCTGACACTGGGGGTACAGAATAATGACAGGGTGACACTCGGGGTACAGGATAACGACAGGCTGATAATTGGGGTACAGGATAATGACAGGCTGACATTGGGGGTACAGGATAATGACAGGCTGACACTGGGGGTACAGGATAATGACACCTGACACTTGGGGTACAGGATAATGACAGGCTGACACTGGGGGTATAGGATAATGACAGGCTGACACTTGGGGTACAGGATAATGACAGGCTGACACTCGGAGTACAGGATAATGACAGGCTGACACTGGGGGTACAGGATAATGACAGGCTGACACTCGGGGTACAGGATAATGACAGGCTGACACTCTGGGTACAGGATAATGACAGGCAGACACTGGGGGTACAAAAATAATGACAGGGTGACACTCGGGGTACAGGATAATAACAGGGTGACACTCGGGGTACAGGATGATGACAGGCTGACACTGGGGGTACAGGATAATGACAGGCTGACACTGGGGATACAGGATAATGACAGGCTGACACTCGGGGTACAGGATAATGACAGGCAGACACTGGGGGTACAAAAATAATGACAGGGTGACACTCGGGGTACAGGATAATGACACCTGACACTTGGGGTACAGGATAATGACAGGCTGACACTCAGGGTAAAGAATAATGACAGGCTGATACTCGGGGTACAGGATAATGACAGGCTGACACTTGGGGTACAGGATAATGACAGGCTGACACTGGGGGTACAGAATAATGACAGGGTGACACTCGGGGTACAGGATAATAACAGGGTGACACTCGGGGTACGGGGTAATGACAGGCTAATAATTGGCGTACAGGATAATGACAGGGTGACACTCGCGGTACAGAATAATGACAGGCTGACACTCGGGATACAGGATAATGACAGGCTGATACTCGGGGTACAGGATAATGACAGGCTGATAATTGGGGTACAGGATAATGACAGGCTGACACTCGGGGTACAGGATAATGACAGGCAGACACTGGGCGTACAGAATAATGACAGGCTGACACTTGGGGTACAGGATACTGACAAGCTGATACTCGGGGTACAGGATAATGACAGGCTGATAATTGGGGTACAGGATAATGACAGGCTGACACTCGGGGTACAGGATAATGACAGGCTGACACTCGGGGTACAGGATAATGACAGGCTGACACTGGGGGTACAGGTTAATGACAGGGTGACACTCGTGGTACAGGATAACGACAGGCTGACACTCGGGGTACAGGATAATAACAGGGTGACACTCGGAGTACAGGATAATGACAGGCTGACACTCGGGGTACAGGATAAAGACAGGCTGACACTCGGGTACAGGGTAATGACAAGCTGACACTGGGGGTACAGGATAATGACAGGCTGACACTCGGGGTACAGGGTAATGACAGGCTGACACTGGGGGTAGGGGATAATGACAGGCGGACACTGGGGGTACAGGATAATGACAGGCTGACACTGGGGGTACAGGATAATGACAGGCTGACACTCGGGCTACAGGATAATGACAGGCTGACACTTGGGGTACAAGATAATGACAGGCTGACACTGGGGGTACAGGATAATGACAGGCTGACACTGGTGGTACAGGATAATGACAGGCTGACACTGGGGGAACAGAATAATGACAGGGTGACACTCTGGGTACAGGATAATAACAGGGTGACACTCGGGGTACAGGATAACGACAGGCTGATAATTGGGATACAGGATAAGGAGAGGCTGACACTGGGGGTACAGGATAATGACAGGCTGACACTCGGGGTACAGGATAATGACAGGCTGACACTGGGGGTACAGGATAATGACAGACTGACACTGGGGGTACAGGATAATGACAGGCTGACAATGGGGGTACAGGATAATGACAGGCTGACACTCGGGGTACAGGATAATGACACGCTGACACTGGGGGTACAGGATAATGACAGGCTGACACTGGGGGTGGTACAGGACAGTGACACGCTGACACTCGGGGTACAGGATAATGACAGGCTGACACTCGGGGTACAGGAGAATGACAGGCTGACGCTGGGGGTACAGGATAATGACAGGGTGACACTGGGGGTACAGGATAATGACAGGCTGACACTGGGGGTACAGGATAAAGACAGGCTGACACTCGGGGTACAGGATAATGACAGGCTGACACTGAGGGTACAGGATAATAACAGACTGACACTGGGGGTACAGGATAATGACAGGCTGACACTCGGGGTACAGGATAATGACAGGCTGACACTGGGGGTACAGTACAATGACAGGCTGACACTCGGGGTAAGGATAATGACAGGCTGACACTCGGGGTACAGGATAATGACAGGCTGACACTGGGGGTACAGGATAATGACAGGCTGACACTCGGGGTACAGGATAATGACAGGCTGACACTCGGAGAACAGGATAATGACAGGCTGACACTGGGGGTACAGGATAATGACAGGCTGACACTCGGGGTACAGGATAATGACAGGCTGACACTGGGGGTGCAGGATAATGACACTGGGGGTACAGGATAATGACAGGCTGACACTCTGGGTACAGGATAATGACAGGCTGACACTGGGGATGCAGGATAATGACACTCGGGGTACAGGATAATGACAGGCTGACACTGGGGGTACAGGATAATGACAGGCTGACACTGGGGGTACAGGATAATGACAGGGTGACACTCAGAGTACAGGGTAATGACAGGCTGACCTTGGGGGTACAGGATAATGACAGGCTGACACTGGGGGTACAGGATAATGACAGGCTGACACTGGGGGTACAGAATAATGACAGGGTGACACTCGGGGTACAGAATAATGTCACGCTGACACTGGGGGTACAGGGTAATGACAGGCTGACACTGGAGGTACAGGATAATGACAGGCTGACACTCGGGTTACAGGATAATGACAGGCTGACACTGGGGGATACAGGATAATGACAGGCTGATACTGGGGGTACAGGATAATGACAGGCTGACACTGGGGGTACAGGGTAATGACAGGCTGACACTCGGGGTACAGGATAACGACAGGCTGACACTCGGGGTACAGGATAATAACAGGTTGACACTCGGAGTACAGGATAATGACAGGCTGACACTCGGGGTACAGGATAAAGACAGGCTGACACTCGGGTACAGGGTAATGACAAGCTGACACTGGGGGTACAGGATAATGACAGGCTGACACTCGGGGTACAGGGTAATGACAGGCTGACACTGGGGGTAGGGGATAATGACAGGCGGACACTGGGGGTACAGGATAATGACAGGCTGACACTGGGGGTACAGGATAATGACAGGCTGACACTCGGGCTACAGGATAATGACAGGCTGACACTTGGGGTACAAGATAATGACAGGCTGACACTGGGGGTACAGGATAATGACAGGCTGACACTGGTGGTACAGGATAATGACAGGCTGACACTGGGGGAACCGAATAATGACAGGGTGACACTCTGGGTACAGGATAATGACAGGCTGACACTCGGGGTACAGGATAATGACAGGCTGACACTGGGGGTACAGGATAATGACAGACTGACACTGGGGGTACAGGATAATGACAGGCTGACAATGGGGGTACAGGATAATGACAGGCTGACACTCGGGGTACAGGATAATGACACGCTGACACTGGGGGTACAGGATAATGACAGGCTGACACTGGGGGTGGTACAGGACAGTGACACGCTGACACTCGGGGTACAGGATAATGACAGGCTGACACTCGGGGTACAGGAGAATGACAGGCTGACGCTGGGGGTACAGGATAATGACAGGGTGACACTGGGGGTACAGGATAATGACAGGCTGACACTGGGGGTACAGGATAAAGACAGGCTGACACTCGGGGTACAGGATAATGACAGGCTGACACTGAGGGTACAGGATAATAACAGACTGACACTGGGGGTACAGGATAATGACAGGCTGACACTCGGGGTACAGGATAATGACAGGCTGACACTGGGGGTACAGTACAATGACAGGCTGACACTCGGGGTAAGGATAATGACAGGCTGACACTCGGGGTACAGGATAATGACAGGCTGACACTGGGGGTACAGGATAATGACAGGCTGACACTCGGGGTACAGGATAATGACAGGCTGACACTCGGAGTACAGGATAATGACAGGCTGACACTGGGGGTACAGGATAATGACAGGCTGACACTCGGGGTACAGGATAATGACAGGCTGACACTGGGGGTGCAGGATAATGACACTGGGGGTACAGGATAATGACAGGCTGACACTCTGGATACAGGATAATGACAGGCTGACACTGGGGATGCAGGATAATGACACTCGGGGTACAGGATAATGACAGGCTGACACTGGGGGTACAGGATAATGACAGGCTGACACTGGGGGTACAGGATAATGACAGGCTGACACTCGGGGTACAGGATAATGACAGGCTGACACTGGGGGTGCAGGATAATGACACTGGGGGTACAGGATAATGACAGGCTGACACTCTGGGTACAGGATAATGACAGGCTGACACTGGGGATGCAGGATAATGACACTCGGGGTACAGGATAATGACAGGCTGACACTGGGGGTACAGGATAATGACAGGCTGACACTGGGGGTACAGGATAATGACAGGGTGACACTCAGAGTACAGGGTAATGACAGGCTGACCTTGGGGGTACAGGATAATGACAGGCTGACACTGGGGGTACAGGATAATGACAGGCTGACACTGGGGGTACAGAATAATGACAGGGTGACACTCGGGGTACAGAATAATGTCACGCTGACACTGGGGGTACAGGATAATGACAGGCTGACACTGGAGGTACAGGATAATGACAGGCTGATACTCGGGTTACAGGATAATGACAGGCTGACACTGGGGGATACATGATAATGACAGGCTGTTACTGGGGGTACAGGATAATGACAGGCTGACAATGGGGGTACAGGATAATGACAGGCTGACACTCGGGGTACAGGATAATGACACGCTGACACTGGGGGTACAGGATAATGACAGGCTGACACTGGGGGTGGTACAGGACAGTGACACGCTGACACTCGGGGTACAGGATAATGACAGGCTGACACTCGGGGTACAGGAGAATGACAGGCTGACGCTGGGGGTACAGGATAATGACAGGGTGACACTGGGGGTACAGGATAATGACAGGCTGACACTGGGGGTACAGGATAAAGACAGGCTGACACTCGGGGTACAGGATAATGACAGGCTGACACTGAGGGTACAGGATAATAACAGACTGACACTGGGGGTACAGGATAATGACAGGCTGACACTCGGGGTACAGGATAATGACAGGCTGACACTGGGGGTACAGTACAATGACAGGCTGACACTCGGGGTAAGGATAATGACAGGCTGACACTCGGGGTACAGGATAATGACAGGCTGACACTGGGGGTACAGGATAATGACAGGCTGACACTCGGGGTACAGGATAATGACAGGCTGACACTCGGAGTACAGGATAATGACAGGCTGACACTGGGGGTACAGGATAATGACAGGCTGACACTCGGGGTACAGGATAATGACAGGCTGACACTGGGGGTGCAGGATAATGACACTGGGGGTACAGGATAATGACAGGCTGACACTCTGGGTACAGGATAATGACAGGCTGACACTGGGGATGCAGGATAATGACACTCGGGGTACAGGATAATGACAGGCTGACACTGGGGGTACAGGATAATGACAGGCTGACACTGGGGGTACAGGATAATGACAGGCTGACACTCGGGGTACAGGATAATGACAGGCTGACACTGGGGGTGCAGGATAATGACACTGGGGGTACAGGATAATGACAGGCTGACACTCTGTGTACAGGATAATGACAGGCTGACACTGGGGATGCAGGATAATGACACTCGGGGTACAGGATAATGACAGGCTGACACTGGGGGTACAGGATAATGACAGGCTGACACTGGGGGTACAGGATAATGACAGGGTGACACTCAGAGTACAGGGTAATGACAGGCTGACCTTGGGGGTACAGGATAATGACAGGCTGACACTGGGGGTACAGGATAATGACAGGCTGACACTGGGGGTACAGAATAATGACAGGGTGACACTCGGGGTACAGAATAATGTCACGCTGACACTGGGGGTACAGGATAATGACAGGCTGACACTGGAGGTACAGGATAATGACAGGCTGACAATCGGGTTACAGGATAATGACAGGCTGACACTGGGGGATACAGGATAATGACAGGCTGATACTGGGGGTACAGGATAATGACAGGCTGACACTGGGGGTACAGGGTAATGACAGGCTGACACTCGGGGTACAGGATAACGACAGGCTGACACTCGGGGTACAGGATAATAACAGGGTGACACTCGGAGTACAGGATAATGACAGGCTGACACTCGGGGTACAGGATAAAGACAGGCTGACACTCGGGTACAGGGTAATGACAAGCTGACACTGGGGGTACAGGATAATGACAGGCTGACACTCGGGGTACAGGGTAATGACAGGCTGACACTGGGGGTAGGGGATAATGACAGGCGGACACTGGGGGTACAGGATAATGACAGGCTGACACTGGGGGTACAGGATAATGACAGGCTGACACTCGGGCTACAGGATAATGACAGGCTGACACTTGGGGTACAAGATAATGACAGGCTAACATTGGGGGTACAGGATAATGACAGGCTGACACTGGTGGTACAGGATAATGACAGGCTGACACTGGGGGAACAGAATAATGACAGGGTGACACTCTGGGTACAGGATAATAACAGGGTGACACTCGGGGTACAGGATAACGACAGGCTGATAATTGGGATACAGGATAAGGAGAGGCTGACACTGGGGGTACAGGATAATGACAGGCTGACACTCGGGGTACAGGATAATGACAGGCTGACACTGGGGGTACAGGATAATGACAGACTGACACTGGGGGTACAGGATAATGACAGGCTGACAATGGGGGTACAGGGTAATGACAGGCTGACACTCGGGGTACAGGATAATGACACGCTGACACTGGGGGTACAGGATAATGACAGGCTGACACTGGGGGTGGTACAGGACAGTGACACGCTGACACTCGGGGTACAGGATAATGACAGGCTGACACTCGGGGTACAGGAGAATGACAGGCTGACGCTGGGGGTACAGGATAATGACAGGGTGACACTGGGGGTACAGGATAATGACAGGCTGACACTGGGGGTACAGGATAAAGACAGGCTGACACTCGGGGTACAGGATAATGACAGGCTGACACTGAGGGTACAGGATAATAACAGACTGACACTGGGGGTACAGGATAATGACAGGCTGACACTCGGGGTACAGGATAATGACAGGCTGACACTGGGGGTACAGTACAATGACAGGCTGACACTCGGGGTAAGGATAATGACAGGCTGACACTCGGGGTACAGGATAATGACAGGCTGACACTGGGGGTACAGGATAATGACAGGCTGACACTCGGGGTACAGGATAATGACAGGCTGACACTCGGAGTACAGGATAATGACAGGCTGACACTGGGGGTACAGGATAATGACAGGCTGACACTCGGGGTACAGGATAATGACAGGCTGACACTGGGGGTGCAGGATAATGACACTGGGGGTACAGGATAATGACAGGCTGACACTCTGGGTACAGGATAATGACAGGCTGACACTGGGGATGCAGGATAATGACACTCGGGGTACAGGATAATGACAGGCTGACACTGGGGGTACAGGATAATGACAGGCTGACACTGGGGGTACAGGATAATGACAGGGTGACACTCAGAGTACAGGGTAATGACAGGCTGACCTTGGGGGTACAGGATAATGACAGGCTGACACTGGGGGTACAGGATAATGACAGGCTGACACTGGGGGTACAGAATAATGACAGGGTGACACTCGGGGTACAGAATAATGTCACGCTGACACTGGGGGTACAGGATAATGACAGGCTGACACTGGAGGTACAGGATAATGACAGGCTGACACTCGGGTTACAGGATAATGACAGGCTGACACTGGGGGATACAGGATAATGACAGGCTGATACTGGGGGTACAGGATAATGACAGGCTGACACTGGGGGTACAGGGTAATGACAGGCTGACACTCGGGGTACAGGATAATGACAGGCTGACACTCGGGGTACAGGATAATAACAGGGTGACACTCGGGGTACAGGATAATGACATGCTGACACTCGGGGTACAGGATAATGACAGGCTGACACTGGGGGTACAGAATAATGACAGGGTGACACTCGGGGTACAGGATAACGTCAGGCTGATAATAGGGGTACAGGATAATGACAGGCAGACATTGGGGGTACAGGATAATGACAGGCTGACACTGGGGGTACAGGATAATGACAGGTGGACACTGGGGGTACAAACATAATGACAGGGTGACACTCGGGGTACAGGATAATAACAGGGTGACACTCGGGGTACAGGATGATGACAGGATGACACTGGGGGTACAGGATAACGACAGGCTGACACTGGGGATACAGGATAATGACAGGCTGACACTCGGGGTACAGGATAATGACAGGCAGACACTGGGGGTACAGGATAATGACAGGCTGACACTGGGGGTACAGGATAATGACAGGCTGACACTCGGGGTACAGGATAATGACAGGCTGACACTCGGAGTACAGGATAATGACAGGCTGACACTGGGGGTACAGGATAATGACAGGCTGACACTCGGGGTACAGGATAATGACAGGGTGACACTCGGAGTACAGGGTAATGACAGGCTGACACTGGGGGTACAGGATAATGACAGGCTGACACTGGGGGTACAGGATAATGACAGGCTGACACTGGGGGTACAGGATAATGACAGGGTGACACTCGGGGTACAGAATAATGTCACGCTGACACTGGGGATACAGGATAATGACAGGCTGACACTGGGGGTACAGGATAATGACAGGCTGACACTCGGGGTACAGGATAATTACAGGCTGACACTGGGGGATACAGGATAATGACAGGCTGACACTGGGGGTACAGGGTAATGACAGGCTGACACTCGGGGTACAGGATAATGACAGGCTGACACTCGGGGTACAGGATAATGACATGCTGACACTCGGGGTACAGGATAATGACAGGCTGACACTGGGGGTACAGAATAATGACAGGGTGACACTCGGGGTACAGGATAACGACAGGCTGATAATTGGGGTACAGGATAATGACAGGCTGACATTGGGGGTACAGGATAATGACAGGCTGACACTGGGGGTACAGGATAATGACACGTGACACTTGGGGTACAGGATAATGACAGGCTGACACTTGGGGTACAGGTTAATGACAGGTGGACACTGGTGGTACAAAAATAATGACAGGGTGACACTCGGGGTACAGGATAATAACAGGGTGACACTCGGGGTACAGGATGATGACAGGCTGACACTGGGGGTACAGGATAACGACAGGCTGACACTGGGGATACAGGATAATGACAGGCTGACACTCGGGGTACAGGATAATGACAGGCAGACACTGGGGGTACAAAAATAATGACAGGGTGACACTCGGGGTACAGGATAATGGCACCTGACACTTGGGGTACAGGATAATGACAGGCTGACACTCGGGGTACAGGATAATGACAGGCTGATACTCGGGGTACAGGATAATGACAGGCTGACACTGGGGGTACAGAATAATGACAGGGTGACACTCGGGGTACAGGATAATAACAGGGTGACACTCGGGGTACGGGGTAATGACAGGCTAATAATTGGCGTACAGGATAATGACAGGGTGACACTCGCGGTACAGAATAATGACAGGCTGACACTCGGGATACAGGATAATGAGAGGTTGATACTCGGGGTACAGGATAATGACAGGCTGATAATTGGGGTACAGGATAATGACAGGCTGACACTCGGGGTACAGGATAATGACAGGTGGACACTGGGGGTACAAAAATAATGACAGGGTGACACTCGGGGTACAGGATAATAACAGGGTGACACTCGGGGTATAGGATGATGACAGACTGACACTGGGGGTACAGGATAACGACAGGCTGACACTGGGGATACAGGATAATGACAGGCTGACACTCGGGGTACAGGATAATGACAGGCAGACACTGGGGGTACAGGATAATGACAGGCTGACACTGGGGGTATAGGATAATGACAGGCTGACACTCGGGGTACAGGATAATGACAGGCTGACACTCGGAGTACAGGATAATGAAAGGCTGACACTGGGGGTACAGGATAATGACAGGCTGACACTCGGGGTACAGGATAATGAGAGGCTGACACTCTGGGTACAGGATAATGATAGGCTGACACTGGGGGTGCAGGATAATGACACTGGGGGTACAGGATAATGACAGGCTGACACTCGGGGTACAGGATAATGACAGGCTGACACTCTGGGTACAGGATAATGACAGGCTGACACTGGGGGTGCAGTATAATGACACTCGGGGTTCAGGATAATGACAGGCTGACACTTGGGGTACAGGATAATGACAGGTGGACACTGGGGGTACAAAAATAATGACAGGGTGACACTCGGGGTACAGGATAATGACAGGCTGACACTGGGGGTACAGGATAATGACAGGCTGACACTGGGGGTACAGGATAATGACAGGGTGACACTCAGAGTACAGGGTAATGACAGGCTGACCTTGGGGGTACAGGATAATGACAGGCTGACACTGGGGGTACAGGATAATGACAGGCTGACACTGGGGGTACAGAATAATGACAGGGTGACACTCGGGGTACAGAATAATGTCACGCTGACACTGGGGGTACAGGATAATGACAGGCTGACACTGGAGGTACAGGATAATGACAGGCTGACAATCGGGTTACAGGATAATGACAGGCTGACACTGGGGGATACAGGATAATGACAGGCTGATACTGGGGGTACAGGATAATGACAGGCTGACACTGGGGGTACAGGGTAATGACAGGCTGACACTCGGGGTACAGGATAACGACAGGCTGACACTCGGGGTACAGGATAATAACAGGGTGACACTCGGAGTACAGGATAATGACAGGCTGACACTCGGGGTACAGGATAAAGACAGGCTGACACTCGGGTACAGGGTAATGACAAGCTGACA
Source organism: Leptodactylus fallax (assembly GCA_947044405.1). Lineage (NCBI taxonomy): Eukaryota > Metazoa > Chordata > Amphibia > Anura > Leptodactylidae > Leptodactylus > Leptodactylus fallax. The sequence continues at coordinate 413,206 of CAMRHE010000770.1, forward strand.
CTGGGGGTACAGGATAATGACAGGCTGACACTCGGGGTACAGGGTAATGACAGGCTGACACTGGGGGTAGGGGATAATGACAGGCGGACACTGGGGGTACAGGATAATGACAGGCTGACACTGGGGGTACAGGATAATGACAGGCTGACACTCGGGCTACAGGATAATGACAGGCTGACACTTGGGGTACAAGATAATGACAGGCTAACATTGGGGGTACAGGATAATGACAGGCTGACACTGGTGGTACAGGATAATGACAGGCTGACACTGGGGGAACAGAATAATGACAGGGTGACACTCTGGGTACAGGATAATAACAGGGTGACACTCGGGGTACAGGATAACGACAGGCTGATAATTGGGATACAGGATAAGGAGAGGCTGACACTGGGGGTACAGGATAATGACAGGCTGACACTCGGGGTACAGGATAATGACAGGCTGACACTGGGGGTACAGGATAATGACAGACTGACACTGGGGGTACAGGATAATGACAGGCTGACAATGGGGGTACAGGGTAATGACAGGCTGACACTCGGGGTACAGGATAATGACACGCTGACACTGGGGGTACAGGATAATGACAGGCTGACACTGGGGGTGGTACAGGACAGTGACACGCTGACACTCGGGGTACAGGATAATGACAGGCTGACACTCGGGGTACAGGAGAATGACAGGCTGACGCTGGGGGTACAGGATAATGACAGGGTGACACTGGGGGTACAGGATAATGACAGGCTGACACTGGGGGTACAGGATAAAGACAGGCTGACACTCGGGGTACAGGATAATGACAGGCTGACACTGAGGGTACAGGATAATAACAGACTGACACTGGGGGTACAGGATAATGACAGGCTGACACTCGGGGTACAGGATAATGACAGGCTGACACTGGGGGTACAGTACAATGACAGGCTGACACTCGGGGTAAGGATAATGACAGGCTGACACTCGGGGTACAGGATAATGACAGGCTGACACTGGGGGTACAGGATAATGACAGGCTGACACTCGGGGTACAGGATAATGACAGGCTGACACTCGGAGTACAGGATAATGACAGGCTGACACTGGGGGTACAGGATAATGACAGGCTGACACTCGGGGTACAGGATAATGACAGGCTGACACTGGGGGTGCAGGATAATGACACTGGGGGTACAGGATAATGACAGGCTGACACTCTGGGTACAGGATAATGACAGGCTGACACTGGGGATGCAGGATAATGACACTCGGGGTACAGGATAATGACAGGCTGACACTGGGGGTACAGGATAATGACAGGCTGACACTGGGGGTACAGGATAATGACAGGGTGACACTCAGAGTACAGGGTAATGACAGGCTGACCTTGGGGGTACAGGATAATGACAGGCTGACACTGGGGGTACAGGATAATGACAGGCTGACACTGGGGGTACAGAATAATGACAGGGTGACACTCGGGGTACAGAATAATGTCACGCTGACACTGGGGGTACAGGATAATGACAGGCTGACACTGGAGGTACAGGATAATGACAGGCTGACACTCGGGTTACAGGATAATGACAGGCTGACACTGGGGGATACAGGATAATGACAGGCTGATACTGGGGGTACAGGATAATGACAGGCTGACACTGGGGGTACAGGGTAATGACAGGCTGACACTCGGGGTACAGGATAATGACAGGCTGACACTCGGGGTACAGGATAATAACAGGGTGACACTCGGGGTACAGGATAATGACATGCTGACACTCGGGGTACAGGATAATGACAGGCTGACACTGGGGGTACAGAATAATGACAGGGTGACACTCGGGGTACAGGATAACGTCAGGCTGATAATAGGGGTACAGGATAATGACAGGCAGACATTGGGGGTACAGGATAATGACAGGCTGACACTGGGGGTACAGGATAATGACAGGTGGACACTGGGGGTACAAACATAATGACAGGGTGACACTCGGGGTACAGGATAATAACAGGGTGACACTCGGGGTACAGGATGATGACAGGATGACACTGGGGGTACAGGATAACGACAGGCTGACACTGGGGATACAGGATAATGACAGGCTGACACTCGGGGTACAGGATAATGACAGGCAGACACTGGGGGTACAGGATAATGACAGGCTGACACTGGGGGTACAGGATAATGACAGGCTGACACTCGGGGTACAGGATAATGACAGGCTGACACTCGGAGTACAGGATAATGACAGGCTGACACTGGGGGTACAGGATAATGACAGGCTGACACTCGGGGTACAGGATAATGACAGGGTGACACTCGGAGTACAGGGTAATGACAGGCTGACACTGGGGGTACAGGATAATGACAGGCTGACACTGGGGGTACAGGATAATGACAGGCTGACACTGGGGGTACAGGATAATGACAGGGTGACACTCGGGGTACAGAATAATGTCACGCTGACACTGGGGATACAGGATAATGACAGGCTGACACTGGGGGTACAGGATAATGACAGGCTGACACTCGGGGTACAGGATAATTACAGGCTGACACTGGGGGATACAGGATAATGACAGGCTGACACTGGGGGTACAGGGTAATGACAGGCTGACACTCGGGGTACAGGATAATGACAGGCTGACACTCGGGGTACAGGATAATGACATGCTGACACTCGGGGTACAGGATAATGACAGGCTGACACTGGGGGTACAGAATAATGACAGGGTGACACTCGGGGTACAGGATAACGACAGGCTGATAATTGGGGTACAGGATAATGACAGGCTGACATTGGGGGTACAGGATAATGACAGGCTGACACTGGGGGTACAGGATAATGACACGTGACACTTGGGGTACAGGATAATGACAGGCTGACACTTGGGGTACAGGTTAATGACAGGTGGACACTGGTGGTACAAAAATAATGACAGGGTGACACTCGGGGTACAGGATAATAACAGGGTGACACTCGGGGTACAGGATGATGACAGGCTGACACTGGGGGTACAGGATAACGACAGGCTGACACTGGGGATACAGGATAATGACAGGCTGACACTCGGGGTACAGGATAATGACAGGCAGACACTGGGGGTACAAAAATAATGACAGGGTGACACTCGGGGTACAGGATAATGGCACCTGACACTTGGGGTACAGGATAATGACAGGCTGACACTCGGGGTACAGGATAATGACAGGCTGATACTCGGGGTACAGGATAATGACAGGCTGACACTGGGGGTACAGAATAATGACAGGGTGACACTCGGGGTACAGGATAATAACAGGGTGACACTCGGGGTACGGGGTAATGACAGGCTAATAATTGGCGTACAGGATAATGACAGGGTGACACTCGCGGTACAGAATAATGACAGGCTGACACTCGGGATACAGGATAATGAGAGGTTGATACTCGGGGTACAGGATAATGACAGGCTGATAATTGGGGTACAGGATAATGACAGGCTGACACTCGGGGTACAGGATAATGACAGGTGGACACTGGGGGTACAAAAATAATGACAGGGTGACACTCGGGGTACAGGATAATAACAGGGTGACACTCGGGGTATAGGATGATGACAGACTGACACTGGGGGTACAGGATAACGACAGGCTGACACTGGGGATACAGGATAATGACAGGCTGACACTCGGGGTACAGGATAATGACAGGCAGACACTGGGGGTACAGGATAATGACAGGCTGACACTGGGGGTATAGGATAATGACAGGCTGACACTCGGGGTACAGGATAATGACAGGCTGACACTCGGAGTACAGGATAATGAAAGGCTGACACTGGGGGTACAGGATAATGACAGGCTGACACTCGGGGTACAGGATAATGAGAGGCTGACACTCTGGGTACAGGATAATGATAGGCTGACACTGGGGGTGCAGGATAATGACACTGGGGGTACAGGATAATGACAGGCTGACACTCGGGGTACAGGATAATGACAGGCTGACACTCTGGGTACAGGATAATGACAGGCTGACACTGGGGGTGCAGTATAATGACACTCGGGGTTCAGGATAATGACAGGCTGACACTTGGGGTACAGGATAATGACAGGTGGACACTGGGGGTACAAAAATAATGACAGGGTGACACTCGGGGTACAGGATAATAACAGGGTGACACTCGGGGTACAGGATGATGACAGGCTGACACTGGGGGTACAGGATAACGACAGGCTGACACTGGGGATACAGGATAATGACAGGCTGACACTCGGGGTACAGGATAATGACAGGCAGACACTGGGGGTACAAAAATAATGACAGGGTGACACTCGGGGTACAGGATAATGACACCTGACACTTGGGGTACAGGATAATGACAGGCTGACACTCGGGGTACAGGATAATGACAGGCTGATACTCGGGGTACAGGATAATGACAGGCTGACACTTGGGGTACAGGATAATGACAGGCTGACACTGGGGGTACAGAATAATGACAGGGTGACACTCGGGGTACAGGATAATAACAGGGTGACACTCGGGGTACGGGGTAATGACAGGCTAATAATTGGCGTACAGGATAATGACAGGGTGACACTCGCGGTACAGAATAATGAGAGGTTGATACTCGGGGTACAGGATAATGACAGGCTGATAATTGGGGTACAGGATAATGACAGGCTGACACTCGGGGTACAGGATAATGACAGGTGGACACTGGGTGTACAAAAATAATGACAGGGTGACACTCGGGGTACAGGATAATAACAGGGTGACACTCGGGGTACAGGATGATGACAGGCTGACACTGGGGGTACAGGATAACGACAGGCTGACACTGGGGATACAGGATAATGAAAGGCTGACACTCGGGGTACAGGATAATGACAGGTAGACACTGGGGGTAAAGGATAATGACAGGCTGACACTGGGGGTACAGGATAATGACAGGCTGACACTCGGGGTACAGGATAATGACAGGCTGACACTGGGGGTACAGGATAATGACAGGCTGACACTCGGGGTACAGGATAATGACAGGCTGACACTCTGGGTACAGGATAATGACAGGCTGACACTGGGGGTGCAGGATAATGACACTGGGGGTACAGGATAATGACAGGCTGACACTCGGGGTACAGGATAATTACAGGCTGACACTCTGGGTACAGGATAATGACAGGCTGACACTGGGGGTGCAGGATAATGACACTCGGGGTTCAGGATAATGACAGGCTGACACTGGGGGTACAGGATAATGACAGGCTGACACTGGGGGTACAGGATAATGACAGGGTGACACTCGGAGTACAGGGTAATGACAGGCTGACACTGGGGGTACAGGATAATGACAGGCTGACACTGGGGGTACAGAATCATGACAGGGTGACACTCGGGGTACAGAATAATGTCACGCTGACACTGGGGGTACAGGATAATGACAGGCTGACACTGGGGGTACAGGATAATGACAGGCTGACACTCGGGGTACAGGATAATTACAGGCTGACACTGGGGGATACAGGATAATGACAGGCTGACACTGGGGGTACAGGGTAATGATAGGCTGACACTCGGGGTACAGGATAATGACAGGCTGACACTCGGGGTACAGGATAATGACATGCTGACACTCGGGGTACAGGATAATGACAGGCTGACACTGGGGGTACAGAATAATGACAGGGTGACACTCGGGGTACAGGATAACGACAGGCTGATAATTGGGGTACAGGATAATGACAGGCTGACATTGGGGGTACAGGATAATGACAGGCTGACACTGGGGGTACAGGATAATGACAGGCTGACACTCGGGGTACAGGATAATTACAGGCTGACACTGGGGGATACAGGATAATGACAGGCTGACACTGGGGGTACAGGGTAATGATAGGCTGACACTCGGGGTACAGGATAATGACAGGCTGACACTCGGGGTACAGGATAATGACATGCTGACACTCGGGGTACAGGATAATGACAGGCTGACACTGGGGGTACAGAATAATGACAGGGTGACACTCGGGGTACAGGATAACGACAGGCTGATAATTGGGGTACAGGATAATGACAGGCTGACATTGGGGGTACAGGATAATGACAGGCTGACACTGGGGGTACAGGATAATGACACCTGACACTTGGGGTACAGGATAATGACAGGCTGACACTTGGGGTACAGGATAATGACAGGTGGACACTGGGGGTACAAAAATAATGACAGGGTGACACTCGGGGTACAGGATAATAACAGGGTGACACTCGGGGTACAGGATGATGACAGGCTGACACTCGGGGTACAGGATAATGACAGGCTGATACTCGGGGTACAGGATAATGACAGGCTGACATTTGGGGTACAGGATAATGACAGGCTGACACTGGGGGTACAGAATAATGACAGGGTGACACTCGGGGTACAGGATAATAACAGGGTGACACTCGGGGTACGGGGTAATGACAGGCTAATAATTGGCGTACAGGATAATGACAGGGTGACACTCGCGGTACAGAATAATGACAGGTTGACACTCGGGATACAGGATAATGACAGGTTGATACTCGGGGTACAGGATAATGACAGGCTGATAATTGGGGTACAGGATAATGACAGGCTGACACTCGGGGTACAGGATAATGACAGGCAGACACTGGGCATACAGAATAATGACAGGCTGACACTTGGGGTACAGGATACTGACAAGCTGATACTCGGGGTACAGGATAATGACAGGCTGATAATTGGGGTACAGGATAATGACAGGCTGACACTCGGGGTACGGGGTAATGACAGGCTAATAATTGGGGTACAGGATAATGAAAGGTGACACTCGGGGTACAGGATAATGACAGGCTGACACTCGGGGTACAGGATAATGACAGGCTGACACTCGGGGTACAGGATAATAACAGGGTGACACTCGGAGTACAGTATAATGACAGGCTGACACTCGGGGTACAGGATAACGACAGGCTGACACTCGGGTACAGGGTAATGACAAGCTGACACTGGGGGTACAGGATAATGACAGGCTGACACTGGGGGTACAGAATAATGACAGGCTGACACTCGGGGTACAGGATAATGACAGGCTGACACTGGGGGATACAGGATAATGACAGGCTGATACTGGGGGTACAGGATAATGACAGGCTGACACTGGGGGTACAGGGTAATGACAGGCTGTCACTGGGGGTACAGGATAATGACAGGCTGACACTCGGGGTACAGGATAATAACAGGGTGACACTCGGGGTACAGGATAATGACATGCTGACACTAGGGGTACAGGATAATGACAGGCTGACACTGGGGGTACAGAATAATGACAGGGTGACACTCGGGGTACAGGATAACGACAGGCTGATAATTGGGGTACAGGATAATGACAGGCTGACATTGGGGGTACAGGATAATGACAGGCTGACACTGGGGGTACAGGATAATGACACCTGACACTTGGGGTACAGGATAATGACTGGCTGACACTTGGGGTACAGGATAATGACAGGTGGACACTGGGGGTACAAAAATAATGACAGGGTGACACTCGGGGTACAGGATAATGACAGGGTGACACTCGGAGTACAGGGTAATGACAGGCTGACACTGGGGGTACAGGATAATGACAGGCTGACACTGGGGGTACAGGATAATGACAGGGTGACACTCGGAGTACAGGGTAATGACAGGCTGACACTGGGGGTACAGGATAATGACAGGCTGACACTGGGGGTACAGAATCATGACAGGGTGACACTCGGGGTACAGAATAATGTCACGCTGACACTGGGGGTACAGGATAATGACAGGCTGACACTGGGGGTACAGGATAATGACAGGCTGACACTCGGGGTACAGGATAATTACAGGCTGACACTGGGGGATACAGGATAATGACAGGCTGACACTGGGGGTACAGGGTAATGATAGGCTGACACTCGGGGTACAGGATAATGACAGGCTGACACTCGGGGTACAGGATAATGACATGCTGACACTCGGGGTACAGGATAATGACAGGCTGACACTGGGGGTACAGAATAATGACAGGGTGACACTCGGGGTACAGGATAACGACAGGCTGATAATTGGGGTACAGGATAATGACAGGCTGACATTGGGGGTACAGGATAATGACAGGCTGACACTGGGGGTACAGGATAATGACACCTGACACTTGGGGTACAGGATAATGACAGGCTGACACTTGGGGTACAGGATAATGACAGGTGGACACTGGGGGTACAAAAATAATGACAGGGTGACACTCGGGGTACAGGATAATAACAGGGTGACACTCGGGGTACAGGATGATGACAGGCTGACACTCGGGGTACAGGATAATGACAGGCTGATACTCGGGGTACAGGATAATGACAGGCTGACATTTGGGGTACAGGATAATGACAGGCTGACACTGGGGGTACAGAATAATGACAGGGTGACACTCGGGGTACAGGATAATAACAGGGTGACACTCGGGGTACGGGGTAATGACAGGCTAATAATTGGCGTACAGGATAATGACAGGCTGACACTCGGGGTACGGGGTAATGACAGGCTAATAATTGGGGTACAGGATAATGAAAGGTGACACTCGGGGTACAGGATAATGACAGGCTGACACTCGGGGTACAGGATAATGACAGGCTGACACTCGGGGTACAGGATAATAACAGGGTGACACTCGGAGTACAGTATAATGACAGGCTGACACTCGGGGTACAGGATAACGACAGGCTGACACTCGGGTACAGGGTAATGACAAGCTGACACTGGGGGTACAGGATAATGACAGGCTGACACTGGGGGTACAGAATAATGACAGGCTGACACTCGGGGTACAGGATAATGACAGGCTGACACTGGGGGATACAGGATAATGACAGGCTGATACTGCGGGTACAGGATAATGACAGGCTGACACTGGGGGTACAGGGTAATGACAGGCTGTCACTGGGGGTACAGGATAATGACAGGCTGACACTCGGGGTACAGGATAATAACAGGGTGACACTCGGGGTACAGGATAATGACATGCTGACACTAGGGGTACAGGATAATGACAGGCTGACACTGGGGGTACAGAATAATGACAGGGTGACACTCGGGGTACAGGATAACGACAGGCTGATAATTGGGGTACAGGATAACGACAGGCTGACATTGGGGGTACAGGATAATGACAGGCTGACACTGGGGGTACAGGATAATGACACCTGACACTTGGGGTACAGGATAATGACTGGCTGACACTTGGGGTACAGGATAATGACAGGTGGACACTGGGGGTACAAAAATAATGACAGGGTGACACTCGGGGTACAGGATAATAACAGGGTGACACTCGGGGTATAGGATGATGACAGGCTGACACTGGGGGTACAGGATAACGACAGGCTGACACTGGGGATACAGGATAATGACAGGCTGACACTCGGGGTACAGGATAATGACAGGCAGACACTGGGGGTACAAAAATAATGACAGGGTGACACTCGGGGTACAGGATAATGACAGCTGACACTTGGGGTACAGGATAATGACAGGCTGACACTCGGGGTACAGGATAATGACAGGCTGATACTTGGGGTACAGAATAATGACAGGCTGACACTTGGGGTACAGGATAATGACAGGCTGACACTGGGGGTACAGAATAATGACAGGGTGACACTCGGGGTACAGGATAATAACAGGGTGACACTCGGGGTACGGGGTAATGACAGGCTAATAATTGGCGTACAGGATAATGACAGGGTGACACTCGCGGTACAGAATAATGACAGGCTGACACTCTGGATACAGGATAATGACAGGCTGATACTCGGGGTACAGGATAATGACAGGCTGATAATTGGGGTACAGGATAATGACAGGCTGACACTCGGGGTACAGGATAATGACAGGCAGACACTGGGCGTACAGAATAATGACAGGCTGACACTTGGGGTACAGGATACTGACAAGCTGATACTCGGGGTACAGGATAATGAGAGGCGGATAATTGGGGTACAGGATAATGACAGGCTGACACTCAGGGTACGGGGTAATGACAGACTAATAATTGGGGTACAGGATAATGAAAGGTGACACTCGGGGTACAGGATAATGACAGGATGACACTCGGGGTACAGGATAATGACAGGCTGACACTCGGGGTACAGGATAATAACAGGGTGACACTCGGAGTACAGGATAATGACAGGCTGACACTCGGGGTACAGGAAAACGACAGGCTGACACTCGGGTACAGGGTAATGACAAGCTGCACTGGGGGTACAGGATAATGACAGGGTGACACTCGGGGTACAGGATAAGGAAAGGCTGATAATTGGGATACAGGATAATGAGAGGCTGACACTGGGGGTACAGGATAATGACAGGCTGACACTCGGGGTACAGGATAATGACAGGCTGACACTGGGGGTACAGGATAATGACAGGCTGACACTCGGGGTACAGGATAATGACAGGCTGACACTTGGGGTACAGGATAATGACAGGCTGACACAGGGGGATACAGGATAATGACAGGCTTATACTGGGGGTACAGGATAATGACAGGCTGACACTGGGGGTACAGGGTAATGACAGGCTGACACTCGGGGTACAGGATAATGACAGGCTGACACTCGGGGTACAGGATAATAACAGGGTGACACTCGGGGTACAGGATAATAACAGGGTGACACTCGGGGTACAGGATAACTACAGGCTGATAATTGGTGTACAGGATAATGACAGGCTGACACTCGGGGTACAGGATAATGACAGGCTGACACTAGAGGTACAGGATAATGACAGCCTGACACTGGGGGTACAGGATAATGACAGGCAGACACTGGGGTTACAGAATAATGACAGGGTGACACTCGGGGTACAGGATAATAACAGGGTGACACTCGGGGTATAGGATAACGACAGGCTGACACTCGGGGTAAGGGGTAATGACAGGCTAATAATTGGGGTATAGGATAATGACAGGCTGACACTCGGGGTACAGGGTAATGACAGGCTGACACTCGGGGTACAGGATAGTGACAAGCTGACAGTCGGGGTACAGGATAATGACAGGCTGATAATTGGGGTACAGGATAATGACAGGCTGACACTCGGGGTACAGGATAATGACAGGCTGACACTCGGGGTACAGGATAATGACAGGCTGACACTGGGGGTACAGGATAATGACAGGGTGACACTCGTGGTACAGGATAACGACAGGCTGACATTGGGGGTACAGGATAATGACAGGCTGACACTGGGGGTACAGGATAATGACAGGGTGACACTCGTGGTACAGGATAACGACAGGCTGACATTGGGGGTACAGGATAATGACAGGCTGACACTGGGGGTACAGGATAATGACACCTGACACTTGGGGTACAGGATAATGACAGGCTGACACTTGGGGTACAGGATAATGACAGGTGGACACTGGGGGTACAAAAATAATGACAGGGTGACACTCGGGGTACAGGATAATAACAGGGTGACACTCGGGGTACAGGATGATGACAGGCTGACACTGGGGGTACAGGATAACGACAGGCTGACACTGGGGATACAGGATAATGACAGGCTGACACTCGGGGTACAGGATAATGACAGGCAGACACTGGGGGTACAAAAATAATGACAGGGTGACACTCGGGGTACAGGATAATGACACCTGACACTTGGGGTACAGGATAATGACAGGCTGACACTCGGGGTACAGGATAATGACAGGCTGATACTCGGGGTACAGGATAATGACAGGCTGACACTTGGGGTACAGGATAATGACAAGCTGACACTGGGGGTACAGAATAATGACAGGGTGACACTCGGGGTACAGGATAATAACAGGGTGACACTCGGGGTACGGGGTAATGACAGGCTAATAATTGGCGTACAGGATAATGACAGGGTGACACTCGCGGTACAGAATAATGACAGGCTGACACTCGGGATACAGGATAATGAGAGGTTGATACTCGGGGTACAGGATAATGACAGGCTGATAATTGGGGTACGGGATAATGACAGGCTGACACTCGGGGTACAGGATAATGACAGGTGGACACTGGGGGTACAAAAATAATGACAGGCTGACACTGGGGGTACAGGATAACGACAGGCTGACACTGGGGATACAGGATAATGAAAGGCTGACACTCGGGGTACAGGATAATGACAGGCAGACACTGGGGGTACAGGATAATGACAGGCTGACACTGGGGGTATAGGATAATGACAGGCTGACACTTGGGGTACAGGATAATGACAGGCTGACACTCGGAGTACAGGATAATGACAGGCTGACACTGGGGGTACAGGATAATGACAGGCTGACACTCGGGGTACAGGATAATGACAGGCTGACACTCTGGGTACAGGATAATGACAGGCTGACACTGGGGGTACAGGATAATGACACTGGGGGTACAGGATAATGACAGGCTGACACTCGGGGTACAGGATAATGACAGGCTGACACTCTGGGTACAGGATAATGACAGGCTGACACTGGGGGTGCAGGATAATGACACTCGGGGTTCAGGATAATGACAGGCTGACACTTTGGGTACAGGATAATGACAGGTGGACACTGGGGGTACAAAAATAATGACAGGGTGACACTCGGGGTACAGGATAATAACAGGGTCACACTCGGGGTACAGGATGATGACAGGCTGACACTGGGGGTACAGGATAACGACAGGCTGACACTGGGGATACAGGATAATGACAGGCTGACACTCGGGGTACAGGATAATGACAGGCAGACACTGGGGGTACAAAAATAATGACAGGGTGACACTCGGGGTACAGGATAATGACACCTGACACTTGGGGTACAGGATAATGACAGGCTGACACTCGGGGTACAGGATAATGACAGGCTGATACTCGGGGTACAGGATAATGACAGGCTGACACTTGGGGTACAGGATAATGACAGGCTGACACTGGGGGTACAGAATAATGACAGGGTGACACTCAGGGTACAGTCTAATAACGGTGACATTCGGGGTACGGGGTAATGACAGGCTAATAATTGGCGTACAGGATAATGACAGGGTGACACTCGCGGTACAGAATAATGACAGGCTGACACTCGGGATACAGGATAATGAGAGGTTGATACTCGGGGTACAGGATAATGACAGGCTGATAATTGGGGTACAGGATAATGACAGGCTGACACTCGGGGTACAGGATAATGACAGGTGGACACTGGGGGTACAAAAATAATGACAGGGTGACACTCGGGGTACAGGATAATAACAGGGTGACACTCGGGGTACAGGATGATGACAGGCTGACACTGGGGGTACAGGATAACGACAGGCTGACACTGGGGATACAGGATAATGACAGGCTGACACTCGGGGTACAGGATAATGACAGGCAGACACTGGGGGTACAGGATAATGACAGGCTGACACTGGGGGTACAGGATAATGACAGGCTGACACTCGGGGTACAGGATGATGACAGGCTGACACTCGGAGTACAGGATAATGACAGGCTGACACTGGGGGTACAGGATAATGACAGGCTGACACTCGGGGTACAGGATAATGACAGGCTGACACTCGGAGTACAGGATAATGACAGGCTGACACTCGGGGTACAGGATAATGACAGGCTGACACTCTGGGTACAGGATAATGACAGGCTGACACTGGGGGTGCAGGATAATGACACTGGGGGTACAGGATAATGACAGGCTGACACTCGGGGTACAGGATAATGACAGGCTGACACTCTGGGTACAGGATAATGACAGGCTGACACTGGGGGTGCAGGATAATGACACTCGGGGTTCAGGATAATGACAGGCTGACACTGGGGGTACAGGATAATGACAGGCTGACACTGGGGGTACAGGATAATGACAGGGTGACACTCGGAGTACAGGGTAATGACAGGCTGACACTGGGGGTACAGGATAATGACAGGCTGACACTGGGGGTACAGGATAATGACAGGCTGACACTGGGGGTACAGAATAATGACAGGGTGACACTCGGGGTACAGAATAATGTCACGCTGACACTGGGGGTACAGGATAATAACAGGCTGACACTGGGGGTACAGGATAATGACAGGCTGACACTCGGGGTACAGGATAATTACAGGCTGACACTGGGGGATACAGGATAATGACAGGCTGACACTGGGGGTACAGGGTAATGATAGGCTGACACTCGGAGTACAGGGTAATGACAGGCTGACACTGGGGGTACAGGATAATGACAGGCTGACACTGGGGGTACAGGATAATGACAGGCTGACACTGGGGGTACAGAATAATGACAGGCTGACACTGGGGGTACAGGATAATGACATGCTGACACTCGGGGTACAGGATAATGACAGGCTGACACTGGGGGTACAGAATAATGACAGGGTGACACTCGGGGTACAAAAATAATGACAGGGTGACACTCTGGGTACAGGATAATGACAGGCTGACACTGGGGGTGCAGGATAATGACACTGGGGGTACAGGATAATGACAGGCTGACACTCGGGGTACAGGATAATGACAGGCTGACACTCTGGGTACAGGATAATGACAGGCTGACACTGGGGGTGCAGGATAATGACACTCGGGGTTCAGGATAATGACAGGCTGACACTTTGGGTACAGGATAATGACAGGTGGACACTGGGGGTACAAAAATAATGACAGGGTGACACTCGGGGTACAGGATAATAACAGGGTCACACTCGGGGTACAGGATGATGACAGGCTGACACTGGGGGTACAGGATAACGACAGGCTGACACTGGGGATACAGGATAATGACAGGCTGACACTCGGGGTACAGGATAATGACAGGCAGACACTGGGGGTACAAAAATAATGACAGGGTGACACTCGGGGTACAGGATAATGACACCTGACACTTGGGGTACAGGATAATGACAGGCTGACACTCGGGGTACAGGATAATGACAGGCTGATACTCGGGGTACAGGATAATGACAGGCTGACACTTGGGGTACAGGATAATGACAGGCTGACACTGGGGGTACAGAATAATGACAGGGTGACACTCGGGGTACAGTCTAATAACGGTGACACTCGGGGTACGGGGTAATGACAGGCTAATAATTGGCGTACAGGATAATGACAGGGTGACACTCGCGGTACAGAATAATGACAGGCTGACACTCGGGATACAGGATAATGAGAGGTTGATACTCGGGGTACAGGATAATGACAGGCTGATAATTGGGGTACAGGATAATGACAGGCTGACACTCGGGGTACAGGATAATGACAGGTGGACACTGGGGGTACAAAAATAATGACAGGGTGACACTCGGGGTACAGGATAATAACAGGGTGACACTCGGGGTACAGGATGATGACAGGCTGACACTGGGGGTACAGGATAACGACAGGCTGACACTGGGGATACAGGATAATGACAGGCTGACACTCGGGGTACAGGATAATGACAGGCAGACACTGGGGGTACAGGATAATGACAGGCTGACACTGGGGGTACAGGATAATGACAGGCTGACACTCGGGGTACAGGATGATGACAGGCTGACACTCGGAGTACAGGATAATGACAGGCTGACACTGGGGGTACAGGATAATGACAGGCTGACACTCGGGGTACAGGATAATGACAGGCTGACACTCGGAGTACAGGATAATGACAGGCTGACACTCGGGGTACAGGATAATGACAGGCTGACACTCTGGGTACAGGATAATGACAGGCTGACACTGGGGGTGCAGGATAATGACACTGGGGGTACAGGATAATGACAGGCTGACACTCGGGGTACAGGAAAATGACAGGCTGACACTCTGGGTACAGGATAATGACAGGCTGACACTGGGGGTGCAGGATAATGACACTCGGGGTTCAGGATAATGACAGGCTGACACTGGGGGTACAGGATAATGACAAGCTGACACTGGGGGTACAGGATAATGACAGGGTGACACTCGGAGTACAGGGTAATGACAGGCTGACACTGGGGGTACAGGATAATGACAGGCTGACACTGGGGGTACAGGATAATGACAGGCTGACACTGGGGGTACAGAATAATGACAGGGTGACACTCGGGGTACAGAATAATGTCACGCTGACACTGGGGGTACAGGATAATGACAGGCTGACACTCGGGGTACAGGATAATTACAGGCTGACACTGGGGGTACAGGATAATGACATGCTGACACTCGGGGTACAGGATAATGACAGGCTGACACTGGGGGTACAGAATAATGACAGGGTGACACTCGGGGTACAAAAATAATGACAGGGTGACACTCGGGGTACAGGATAATAACAGGGTGACACTCGGGGTACAGGATGATGACAGGCTGACACTGGGGGTACAGGATAACGACAGGCTGACACTGGGGATACAGGATAATGACAGGCTGACACTCGGGGTACAGGATAATGACAGGCAGACACTGGGGGTACAAAAATAATGACAGGGTGACACTCGGGGTACAGGATAATGACACCTGACACTTGGGGTACAGGATAATGACAGGCTGACACTCGGGGTACAGGATAATGACAGGCTGATACTCGGGGTACAGGATAATGACAGGCTGACACTTGGGGTACAGGATAATGACAGGCTGACACTGGGGGTACAGAATAATGACAGCGTGACACTCGGGGTACAGGATAATAACAGGGTGACACTCGGGGTACGGGGTAATGACAGGCTAATAATTGGCGTACAGGATAATGACAGGGTGACACTCGTGGTACAGAATAATCACAGGCTGACACTCGGGATACAGGATAATGACAGGTTGATACTCGGGGTACAGGATAATGACAGGCTGATAATTGGGGTACAGGATAATGACAGGCTGACACTCGGGGTACAGGATAATGACAGGCAGACACTGGGCATACAGAATAATGACAGGCTGACACATGGGGTACAGGATACTGACAAGCTGATACTCGGGGTACAGGATAATGACAGGCTGACACTCGGGGTACGGGGTAATGACAGGCTAATAATTGGGGTACAGGATAATGAAAGGTGACACTCGGGGTACAGGATAATGACAGGCTGACACTCGGGGTACAGGATAATAACAGGGTGACACTCGGAGTACAGTATAATGACAGGCTGACACTCGGGGTACAGGATAACGACAGGCTGACACTCGGGTACAGGGTAATGACAAGCTGACACTGGGGGTACAGGATAATGACAGGCTGACACTGGGGGTACAGAATAATGACAGGCTGACACTCGGGGTACAGGATAATGACAGGCTGACACTGGGGGATACAGGATAATGACAGGCTGATACTGGGGGTACAGGCTAATGACAGGCTGACACTCGGGGTACAGGATAATGACAGGCAGACACTGGGGGTACAAAAATAATGACAGGGTGACACTCGGGGTACAGGATAATGACACCTGACACTTGGGGTACAGGATAATGACAGGCTGACACTCGGGGTACAGGATAATGACAGGCTGATACTCGGGGTACAGGATAATGACAGGCTGACACTTGGGGTACAGGATAATGACAGGCTGACACTGGGGGTACAGAATAATGACAGGGTGACACTCGGGGTACAGGATAATAACAGGGTGACACTCGGGGTACGGGGTAATGACAGGCTAATAATTGGCGTACAGGATAATGACAGGGTGACACTCGCGGTACAGAATAATGACAGGCTGACACTCGGGATACAGGATAACGAGAGGTTGATACTCGGGGTACAGGATAATGACAGGCTGATAATTGGGGTACAGGATAATGACAGGCTGACACTCGGGGTACAGGATAATGACAGGTGGACACTGGGGGTACAAAAATAATGACAGGGTGACACTCGGGGTACAGGATAATAACAGGGTGACACGCGGGGTACAGGATGATGACAGGCTGACACTGGGGGTACAGGATAACGACAGGCTGACACTGGGGATACAGGATAATGACAGGCTGACACTCGGGGTACAGGATAATGACAGGCAGACACTGGGGGTACAGGATAATGACAGGCTGACACTGGGGGTACAGGATAATGACAGGCTGACACTCGGGGTACAGGATAATGACAGGCTGACACTCGGAGTACAGGATAATGACAGGCTGACACTGGGGGTACAGGATAATGACAGGCTGACACTCGGGGTGCAGGATAATGACAGGCTGACACTCTGGGTACAGGATAATGACAGGCTGACACTGGGGGTGCAGGATAATGACACTGGGGGTACAGGATAATGACAGGCTGACACTCGGGGTACAGGATAATGACAGGCTGACACTCTGGGTACATTATAATGACAGGCTGACACTGGGGGTGCAGGATAATGACACTCGGGGTTCAGGATAATGACAGGCTGACACTGGGGGTACAGGATAATGACCGGCTGACACTGGGGGTACAGGATAATGACAGGTGGACACTGGGGGTACAAAAATAATGACAGGGTGACACTCGGGGTACAGGATAATAACAGGGTGACACTCGGGGTACAGGATGATGACAGGCTGACACTGGGGGTACAGGATAACGACAGGCTGACACTGGGGATACAGGATAATGACAGGCTGACACTCGGGGTACAGGATAATGACAGGCAGACACTGGGGGTACAGGATAATGACAGGCTGACACTGGGGGTACAGGATAATGACAGGCTGACACTCGGGGTACAGGATAATGACAGGCTGACACTCGGAGTACAGGATAATGACAGGCTGACACTGGGGGTACAGGATAATGACAGGGTGACACTCGGGGTACAGGATAATAACAGGGTGACACTCGGGGTACGGGGTAATGACAGGCTAATAATTGGCGTACAGGATAATGACAGGGTGACACTCGTGGTACAGAATAATCACAGGCTGACACTCGGGATACAGGATAATGACAGGTTGATACTCCGGGTACAGGATAATGACAGGCTGATATTTGGGGTACAGGATAATGACAGGCTGACACTCGGGGTACAGGATAATGACAGGCAGACACTGGGCATACAGAATAATGACAGGCTGACACATGGGGTACAGGATACTGACAAGCTGATTCTCGGGGTACAGGATAATGACAGGCTGATAATTGGGGTACAGGATAATGACAGGCTGACACTCGGGGTACGGGGTAATGACAGGCTAATAATTGGGGTACAGGATAATGAAAGGTGACACTCGGGGTACAGGATAATGACAGGCTGACACTCGGGGTACAGGATAATGACAGGCTGACACTCGGGGTACAGGATAATAACAGGGTGACACTCGGAGTACAGTATAATGACAGGCTGACACTCGGGGTACAGGATAACGACAGGCTGACACTCGGGTACAGGGTAATGACAAGCTGACACTGGGGGTACAGGATAATGACAGGCTGACACTGGGGGTACAGAATAATGACAGGCTGACACTCGGGGTACAGCATAATGACAGGCTGACACTGGGGGATACAGGATAATGACAGGATGATACTGGGGGTACAGGATAATGACAGGCTGACACTCGGGGTACAGGATAATGACAGGCAGACACTGGGGGTACAAAAATAATGACAGGGTGACACTCGGGGTACAGGATAATGACACCTGACACTTGGGGTACAGGATAATGACAGGCTGACACTCGGGGTACAGGATAATGACAGGCTGATACTCGGGGTACAGGATAATGACAGGCTGACACTTGGGGTACAGGATAATGACAGGCTGACACTGGGGGTACAGAATAATGACAGGGTGACACTCGGGGTACAGGATAATAACAGGGTGACACTCGGGGTACGGGGTAATGACAGGCTAATAATTGGCGTACAGGATAATGACAGGCTGACACTCGGGGTACAGGATAATGACAGGTGGACACTGGGGGTACAAAAATAATGACAGGGTGACACTCGGGGTACAGGATAATAACAGGGTGACACTCGGGGTACAGGATGATGACAGGCTGACACTGGGGGTACAGGATAACGACAGGCTGACACTGGGGATACAGGATAATGACAGGCTGACACTCGGGGTACAGGATAATGACAGGCAGACACTGGGGGTACAGGATAATGACAGGCTGACACTGGGGGTACAGGATAATGACAGGCTGACACTCGGGGTACAGGATAATGACAGGCTGACACTCGGAGTACAGGATAATGACAGGCTGACACTGGGGGTACAGGATAATGACAGGCTGACACTCGGGGTACAGGATAATGACAGGCTGACACTCTGGGTACAGGATAATGACAGGCTGACACTGGGGGTGCAGGATAATGACACTGGGGGTACAGGATAATGACAGGCTGACACTCGGGGTATAGGATAATGACAGGCTGACACTCTGGGTACATTATAATGACAGGCTGACACTGGGGGTGCAGGATAATGACACTCGGGGTTCAGGATAATGACAGGCTGACACTGGGGGTACAGGATAATGACAGGCTGACACTGGGGGTACAGGATAATGACAGGCTGACACTGGGGGTACAGAATAATGACAGGGTGACACTCGGGGTACAGAATAATGTCACGCTGACACTGGGGGTACAGGATAATGACAGGCTGACACTGGGGGTACAGGATAATGACAGGCTGACACTCGGGGTACAGGATAATTACAGGCTGACACTGGGGGATACAGGATAATGACAGGCTGACACTGGGGGTACAGGGTAATGATAGGCTGACACTCGGGGTACAGGATAATGACAGGCTGACACTCGGGGTACAGGATAATGACATGCTGACACTCGGGGTACAGGATAATGACAGGCTGACACTGGGGGTACAGAATAATGACAGGGTGACACTCGGGGTACAGGATAACGACAGGCTGATAATTGGGGTACAGGATAATGACAGGCTGACATTGGGGGTACAGGATAATGACAGGCTGACACTGGGGGTACAGGATAATGACACCTGACACTTGGGGTACAGGATAATGACAGGCTGACACTTGGGGTACAGGATAATGACAGGTGGACACTGGGGGTACAAAAATAATGACAGGGTGACACTCGGGGTACAGGATAATAACAGGGTGACACTCGGGGTACAGGATGATGACAGGCTGACACTGGGGGTACAGGATAACGACAGGCTGACACTGGGGATACAGGATAATGACAGACTGACACTCGGCGTACAGGATAATGACAGGCAGACACTAGGGGTACAAAAATAATGACAGGGTGACACTCGGGGTACAGGATAATGACACCTGACACTTGGGGTACAGGATAATGACAGGCTGACACTCGGGGTACAGGATAATGACAGGCTGATACTCGGGGTACAGGATAATGACAGGCTGACACTGGGGGTACAGAATAATGACAGGATGACACTCGGGGTACAGGATAATAACAGGGTGACACTCGGGGTACGGGGTAATGACAGGCTAATAATTGGCGTACAGGATAATGACAGGGTGACACTCGCGGTACAGAATAATGACAGGCTGACACTCGGGATACAGGATAATGAGAGGTTGATACTCGGGGTACAGGATAATGACAGGCTGATAATTGGGGTACAGGATAATGACAGGCTGACACTCGGGGTACAGGATAATGACAGGTGGACACTGGGGGTACAAAAATAATGACAGGGTGACACTCGGGGTACAGGATAATAACAGGGTGACACTCGGGGTACAGGATGATGACAGGCTGACACTGGGGGTACAGGATAACGACAGGCTGACACTGGGGATACAGGATAATGACAGGCTGACACTCGGGGTACAGGATAATGACAGGCAGACACTGGGGGTACAGGATAATGACAGGCTGACACTGGGGGTACAGGATAATGACAGGCTGACACTCGGGGTACAGGATAATGACAGGCTGACACTCGGAGTACAGGATAATGACAGGCTGACACTGGGGGTACAGGATAATGACAGGCTGACACTCGGGGTACAGGATAATGACAGGCTGACACTCTGGGTACAGGATAATGACAGGCTGACACTGGGGGTGCAGGATAATGACACTGGGGGTACAGGATAATGACAGGCTGACACTCAGGGTACAGGATAATGACAGGCTGACACTCTGGGTACAGGATAATGACAGGCTGACACTGGGGGTGCAGGATAATGACACTCTGGGTTCAGGATAATGACAGGCTGACACTGGGGGTACAGGATAATGACAGGCTGACACTGGGGGTACAGGATAATGACAGGGTGACACTCGGAGTACAGGGTAATGACAGGCTGACACTGGGGTACAGGATAATGACAGGCTGACACTGGGGGTACAGAATCATGACAGGGTGACACTCGGGGTACAGAATAATGTCACGCTGACACTGGGGGTACAGGATAATGACAGGCTGACACTGGGGGTACAGGATAATGACAGGCTGACACTCGGGGTACAGGATAATTACAGGCTGACACTGGGGGATACAGGATAATGACAGGCTGACACTGGGGTACAGGGTAATGATAGGCTGACACTCGGGGTACAGGATAATGACAGGCTGACACTCGGGGTACAGGATAATGACATGCTGACACTCAGGGTACAGGATAATGACAGGCTGACACTGGGGGTACAGAATAATGACAGGGTGACACTCGGGGTACAGGATAACGACAGGCTGATAATTGGGGTACAGGATAATGACAGGCTGACATTGGGGGTACAGGATAATGACAGGCTGACACTGGGGGTACAGGATAATGACACCTGACACTTGGGGTACAGGATAATGACTGGCTGACACTTGGGGTACAGGATAATGACAGGTGGACACTGGGGGTACAAAAATAATGACAGGGTGACACTCGGGGTACAGGATAATAACAGGGTGACACTCGGGGTATAGGATGATGACAGGCTGACACTGGGGGTACAGGATAACGAAAGGCTGACACTGGGGATACAGGATAATGACAGGCTGACACTCGGGGTACAGGATAATGACAGGCAGACACTGGGGGTACAAAAATAATGACAGGGTGACACTCGGGGTACAGGATAATGACACCTGACACTTGGGGTACAGGATAATGACAGGCTGACACTCGGGGTACAGGATAATGACAGGCTGATACTCGGGGTACAGAATAATGACAGGCTGACACTTGGGGTACAGGATAATGACAGGCTGACACTGGGGGTACAGAATAATGACAGGGTGACACTCGGGGTACAGGATAATAACAGGGTGACACTCGGGGTACGGGGTAATGACAGGCTAATAATTGGCGTACAGGATAATGACAGGGTGACACTCGCGGTACAGAATAATGACAGGCTGACACTCTGGATACAGGATAATGACAGGCTGATACTCGGGGTACAGGATAATGAGAGGCTGATAATTGGGGTACAGGATAATGACAGGCTGACACTCGGGGTACAGGATAATGACAGGCAGACACTGGGCGTACAGAATAATGACAGGCTGACACTTGGGGTACAGGATACTGACAAGCTGATACTCGGGGTACAGGATAATGAGAGGCGGATAATTGGGGTACAGGATAATGACAGGCTGACACTCGGGGTACGGGGTAATGACAGGCTAATAATTGGGGTACAGGATAATGAAAGGTGACACTCGGGGTACAGGATAATGACAGGCTGACACTCGGGGTACAGGATAATGACAGGCTGACACTCGGGGTACAGGATAATAACAGGGTGACCCTCGGAGTACAGGATAATGACAGGCTGACACTCGGGGTACAGGAAAACGACAGGCTGACACTCGGGTACAGGGTAATGACAAGCTGACACTGGGGGTACAGGATAATGACAGGCTGACACTCGGGGTAGAGGGTAATGACAGGCTGACACTGGGGGTAGGGGATAATGACAGGCGGACACTGGGGGTACAGGATAATGACAGGCTGACACTGGGGGTACAGGATAATGACAGGCTGACACTCGGGCTACAGGATAATGACAGGCTGACACTTGGGGTACAAGATAATGACAGGCTGACACTGGGGGTACAGGATAATGACAGGCTGACACTCGTGGTACAGGATAATGACAGGCTGACACTGGGGGTACAGAATAATGACAGGGTGACACTCTGGGTACAGGATAATAACAGGGTGACACTCGGGGTACAGGATAACGAAAGGCTGATAATTGGGATACAGGATAATGAGAGGCTGACACTGGGGGTACAGGATAATGACAGGCTGACACTCGGGGTACAGGATAATGACAGGCTGACACTGGGGGTACAGGATAATGACAGGCTGACACTCGGGGTACAGGATAATGACAGGCTGACACTTGGGGTACAGGATAATGACAGGCTGACACAGGGGGATACAGGATAATGACAGGCTTATACTGGGGGTACAGGATAATGACAGGCTGACACTGGGGGTACAGGGTAATGACAGGCTGACACTCGGGGTACAGGATAATGACAGGCTGACACTCGGGGTACAGGATAATAACAGGGTGACACTCGGGGTACAGGATAATAACAGGGTGACACTCGGGGTACAGGATAACTACAGGCTGATAATTGGTTACAGGATAATGACAGGCTGACACTCGGGGTACAGGATAATGACAGGCTGACACTCGAGGTACAGGATAATGACAGGCTGACACTGGGGGTACAGGATAATGACAGGCAGACACTGGGGTTACAGAATAATGACAGGGTGACACTCGGGGTACAGGATAATAACAGGGTGACACTCGGGGTATAGGATAACGACAGGCTGATAATTGCGGTACAGGATAATGACAAGCTGACACTCGGGGTAAGGGGTAATGACAGGCTAATAATTGGGGTATAGGATAATGACCGGCTGACACTCGGGGTACAGGGTAATGACAGGCTGACACTCGGGGTACAGGATAGTGACAAGCTGACAGTCGGGGTACAGGATAATGACAGGCTGATAATTGGGGTACAGGATAATGACAGGCTGACACTCGGGGTACAGGATAATGACAGGCTGACACTCGGGGTACAGGATAATGACAGGCTGACACTGGGGGTACAGGATAATGACAGGGTGACACTCGTGGTACAGGATAACGACAGGCTGACATTGGGGGTACAGGATAATGACAGGCTGACACTGGGGGTACAGGATAATGACACCTGACACTTGGGGTACAGGATAATGACAGGCTGACACTTGGGGTACAGGATAATGACAGGTGGACACTGGGGGTACAAAAATAATGACAGGGTGACACTCGGGGTACAGGATAATAACAGGGTGACACTCGGGGTACAGGATGATGACAGGCTGACACTGGGGGTACAGGATAACGACAGGCTGACACTGGGGATACAGGATAATGACAGGCTGACACTCGGGTACAGGATAATGACAGGCAGACACTGGGGGTACAAAAATAATGACAGGGTGACACTCGGGGTACAGGATAATGACACCTGACACTTGGGGTACAGGATAATGACAGGCTGACACTCGGGGTACAGGATAATGACAGGCTGATACTCGGGGTACAGGATAATGACAGGCTGACACTTGGGGTACAGGATAATGACAAGCTGACACTGGGGGTACAGAATAATGACAGGGTGACACTCGGGGTACAGGATAATAACAGGGTGACACTCGGGGTACGGGGTAATGACAGGCTAATAATTGGCGTACAGGATAATGACAGGGTGACACTCGCGGTACAGAATAATGACAGGCTGACACTCGGGATACAGGATAATGAGAGGTAGATACTCGGGGTACAGGATAATGACAGGCTGATAATTGGGGTACGGGATAATGACAGGCTGACACTCGGGGTACAGGATAATGACAGGTGGACACTGGGGGTACAAAAATAATGACAGGGTGACACTCGGGGTACAGGATAATAACAGGGTGACACTCGGGGTACAGGATGATGACAGGCTGACACTGGGGGTACAGGATAACGACAGGCTGACACTGGGGATACAGGATAATGAAAGGCTGACACTCGGGGTACAGGATAATGACAGGCAGACACTGGGGGTACAGGATAATGACAGGCTGACACTGGGGGTATAGGATAATGACAGGCTGACACTCGGGGTACAGGATAATGACAGGCTGACACTCGGAGTACAGGATAATGACAGGCTGACACTGGGGGTACAGGATAATGACAGGCTGACACTCGGGGTACAGGATAATGACAGGCTGACACTCTGGGTACAGGATAATGACAGGCTGACACTGGGGTTACAGAATAATGACAGGGTGACACTCGGGGTACAGGATAATAACAGGGTGACACTCGGGGTATAGGATAACGACAGGCTGATAATTGCGGTACAGGATAATGACAAGCTGACACTCGGGGTAAGGGGTAATGACAGGCTAATAATTGGGGTATAGGATAATGACCGGCTGACACTCGGGGTACAGGGTAATGACAGGCTGACACTCGGGGTACAGGATAGTGACAAGCTGACAGTCGGGGTACAGGATAATGACAGGCTGATAATTGGGGTACAGGATAATGACAGGCTGACACTCGGGGTACAGGATAATGACAGGCTGACACTCGGGGTACAGGATAATGACAGGCTGACACTGGGGGTACAGGATAATGACAGGGTGACACTCGTGGTACAGGATAACGACAGGCTGACATTGGGGGTACAGGATAATGACAGGCTGACACTGGGGGTACAGGATAATGACACCTGACACTTGGGGTACAGGATAATGACAGGCTGACACTTGGGGTACAGGATAATGACAGGTGGACACTGGGGGTACAAAAATAATGACAGGGTGACACTCGGGGTACAGGATAATAACAGGGTGACACTCGGGGTACAGGATGATGACAGGCTGACACTGGGGGTACAGGATAACGACAGGCTGACACTGGGGATACAGGATAATGACAGGCTGACACTCGGGTACAGGATAATGACAGGCAGACACTGGGGGTACAAAAATAATGACAGGGTGACACTCGGGGTACAGGATAATGACACCTGACACTTGGGGTACAGGATAATGACAGGCTGACACTCGGGGTACAGGATAATGACAGGCTGATACTCGGGGTACAGGATAATGACAGGCTGACACTTGGGGTACAGGATAATGACAAGCTGACACTGGGGGTACAGAATAATGACAGGGTGACACTCGGGGTACAGGATAATAACAGGGTGACACTCGGGGTACGGGGTAATGACAGGCTAATAATTGGCGTACAGGATAATGACAGGGTGACACTCGCGGTACAGAATAATGACAGGCTGACACTCGGGATACAGGATAATGAGAGGTAGATACTCGGGGTACAGGATAATGACAGGCTGATAATTGGGGTACGGGATAATGACAGGCTGACACTCGGGGTACAGGATAATGACAGGTGGACACTGGGGGTACAAAAATAATGACAGGGTGACACTCGGGGTACAGGATAATAACAGGGTGACACTCGGGGTACAGGATGATGACAGGCTGACACTGGGGGTACAGGATAACGACAGGCTGACACTGGGGATACAGGATAATGAAAGGCTGACACTCGGGGTACAGGATAATGACAGGCAGACACTGGGGGTACAGGATAATGACAGGCTGACACTGGGGGTATAGGATAATGACAGGCTGACACTCGGGGTACAGGATAATGACAGGCTGACACTCGGAGTACAGGATAATGACAGGCTGACACTGGGGGTACAGGATAATGACAGGCTGACACTCGGGGTACAGGATAATGACAGGCTGACACTCTGGGTACAGGATAATGACAGGCTGACACTGGGGGTGCAGGATAATGACACTGGGGGTACAGGATAATGACAGGCTGACACTCGGGGTACAGGATAATGACAGGCTGACACTCTGGGTGCAGGATAATGACAGGCTGACACTGGGGGTGCAGGATAATGACACTCGGGGTTCAGGATAATGACAGGCTGACACTTTGGGTACAGGATAATGACAGGTGGACACTGGGGGTACAAAAATAATGACAGGGTGACACTCGGGGTACAGGATAATAACAGGGTGACACTCGGGGTACAGGATGATGACAGGCTGACACTGGGGGTACAGGATAACGACAGGCTGACACTGGGGATACAGGATAATGACAGGCTGACACTCGGGGTACAGGATAATGACAGGCAGACACTGGGGGTACAAAAATAATGACAGGGTGACACTCGGGGTACAGGATAATGACACCTGACACTTGGGGTACAGGATAATGACAGGCTGACACTCGGGGTACAGGATAATGACAGGCTGATACTCGGGGTACAGGATAATGACAGGCTGACACTTGGGGTACAGGATAATGACAGGCTGACACTGGGGGTACAGAATAATGACAGGGTGACACTCGGGGTACAGTCTAATAACAGGGTGACACTCGGGGTACGGGGTAATGACAGGCTAATAATTGGCGTACAGGATAATGACAGGGTGACACTCGCGGTACAGAATAATGACAGGCTGACACTCGGGATACAGGATAATGAGAGGTTGATACTCGGGGTACAGGATAATGACAGGCTGATAATTGGGGTACAGGATAATGACAGGCTGACACTCGGGGTACAGGATAATGACAGGCTGACACTCGAGGTACAGGATAATGACAGGCTGACACTGGGGGTACAGGATAATGACAGGCAGACACTGGGGTTACAGAATAATGACAGGGTGACACTCGGGGTACAGGATAATAACAGGGTGACACTCGGGGTATAGGATAACGACAAGCTGATAATTGCGGTACAGGATAATGACAAGCTGACACTCGGGGTAAGGGGTAATGACAGGCTAATAATTGGGGTATAGGATAATGACAGGCTGACACTCGGGGTACAGGGTAATGACAGGCTGACACTCGGGGTACAGGATAGTGACAAGCTGACAGTCGGGGTACAGGATAATGACAGGCTGATAATTGGGGTACAGGATAATGACAGGCTGACACTCGGGGTACAGGATAATGACAGGCTGACACTCGGGGTACAGGATAATGACAGGCTGACACTGGGGGTACAGGATAATGACAGGGTGACACTCGTGGTACAGGATAACGACAGGCTGACATTGGGGGTACAGGATAATGACAGGCTGACACTGGGGGTACAGGATAATGACACCTGACACTTGGGGTACAGGATAATGACAGGCTGACACTTGGGGTACAGGATAATGACAGGTGGACACTGGGGGTACAAAAATAATGACAGGGTGACACTCGGGGTACAGGATAATAACAGGGTGACACTCGGGGTACAGGATGATGACAGGCTGACACTGGGGGTACAGGATAACGACAGGCTGACACTGGGGATACAGGATAATGACAGGCTGACACTCGGGGTACAGGATAATGACAGGCAGACACTGGGGTTACAAAAATAATGACAGGGTGACACTCGGGGTACAGGATAATGACACCTGACACTTGGGGTACAGGATAATGACAGGCTGACACTCGGGGTACAGGATAATGACAGGCTGATACTCGGGGTACAGGATAATGACAGGCTGACACTTGGGGTACAGGATAATGACAAGCTGACACTGGGGGTACAGAATAATGACAGGGTGACACTCGGGGTACAGGATAATAACAGGGTGACACTCGGGGTACGGGGTAATGACAGGCTAATAATTGGCGTACAGGATAATGACAGGGTGACACTCGCGGTACAGAATAATGACAGGCTGACACTCGGGATACAGGATAATGAGAGGTTGATACTCGGGGTACAGGATAATGACAGGCTGATAATTGGGGTACGGGATAATGACAGGCTGACACTCGGGGTACAGGATAATGACAGGTGGACACTGGGGGTACAAAAATAATGACAGGGTGACACTCGGGGTACAGGATAATAACAGGGTGACACTCGGGGTACAGGATGATGACAGGCTGACACTGGGGGTACAGGATAACGACAGGCTGACACTGGGGATACAGGATAATGAAAGGCTGACACTCGGGGTACAGGATAATGACAGGCAGACACTGGGGGTACAGGATAATGACAGGCTGACACTGGGGGTATAGGATAATGACAGGCTGACACTCGGGGTACAGGATAATGACAGGCTGACACTCGGAGTACAGGATAATGACAGGCTGACACTGGGGGTACAGGATAATGACAGGCTGACACTCGGGGTACAGGATAATGACAGGCTGACACTCTGGGTACAGGATAATGACAGGCTGACACTGGGGGTGCAGGATAATGACACTGGGGGTACAGGATAATGACAGGCTGACACTCGGGGTACAGGATAATGACAGGCTGACACTCTGGGTGCAGGATAATGACAGGCTGACACTGGGGGTGCAGGATAATGACACTCGGGGTTCAGGATAATGACAGGCTGACACTTTGGGTACAGGATAATGACAGGTGGACACTGGGGGTACAAAAATAATGACAGGGTGACACTCGGGGTACAGGATAATAACAGGGTGACACTCGGGGTACAGGATGATGACAGGCTGACACTGGGGGTACAGGATAACGACAGGCTGACACTGGGGATACAGGATAATGACAGGCTGACACTCGGGGTACAGGATAATGACAGGCAGACACTGGGGGTACAAAAATAATGACAGGGTGACACTCGGGGTACAGGATAATGACACCTGACACTTGGGGTACAGGATAATGACAGGCTGACACTCGGGGTACAGGATAATGACAGGCTGATACTCGGGGTACAGGATAATGACAGGCTGACACTTGGGGTACAGGATAATGACAGGCTGACACTGGGGGTACAGAATAATGACAGGGTGACACTCGGGGTACAGTCTAATAACAGGGTGACACTCGGGGTACGGGGTAATGACAGGCTAATAATTGGCGTACAGGATAATGACAGGGTGACACTCGCGGTACAGAATAATGACAGGCTGACACTCGGGATACAGGATAATGAGAGGTTGATACTCGGGGTACAGGATAATGACAGGCTGATAATTGGGGTACAGGATAATGACAGGCTGACACTCGGGGTACAGGATAATGACAGGCTGACACTCGAGGTACAGGATAATGACAGGCTGACACTGGGGGTACAGGATAATGACAGGCAGACACTGGGGTTACAGAATAATGACAGGGTGACACTCGGGGTACAGGATAATAACAGGGTGACACTCGGGGTATAGGATAACGACAAGCTGATAATTGCGGTACAGGATAATGACAAGCTGACACTCGGGGTAAGGGGTAATGACAGGCTAATAATTGGGGTATAGGATAATGACAGGCTGACACTCGGGGTACAGGGTAATGACAGGCTGACACTCGGGGTACAGGATAGTGACAAGCTGACAGTCGGGGTACAGGATAATGACAGGCTGATAATTGGGGTACAGGATAATGACAGGCTGACACTCGGGGTACAGGATAATGACAGGCTGACACTCGGGGTACAGGATAATGACAGGCTGACACTGGGGGTACAGGATAATGACAGGGTGACACTCGTGGTACAGGATAACGACAGGCTGACATTGGGGGTACAGGATAATGACAGGCTGACACTGGGGGTACAGGATAATGACACCTGACACTTGGGGTACAGGATAATGACAGGCTGACACTTGGGGTACAGGATAATGACAGGTGGACACTGGGGGTACAAAAATAATGACAGGGTGACACTCGGGGTACAGGATAATAACAGGGTGACACTCGGGGTACAGGATGATGACAGGCTGACACTGGGGGTACAGGATAACGACAGGCTGACACTGGGGATACAGGATAATGACAGGCTGACACTCGGGGTACAGGATAATGACAGGCAGACACTGGGGTTACAAAAATAATGACAGGGTGACACTCGGGGTACAGGATAATGACACCTGACACTTGGGGTACAGGATAATGACAGGCTGACACTCGGGGTACAGGATAATGACAGGCTGATACTCGGGGTACAGGATAATGACAGGCTGACACTTGGGGTACAGGATAATGACAAGCTGACACTGGGGGTACAGAATAATGACAGGGTGACACTCGGGGTACAGGATAATAACAGGGTGACACTCGGGGTACGGGGTAATGACAGGCTAATAATTGGCGTACAGGATAATGACAGGGTGACACTCGCGGTACAGAATAATGACAGGCTGACACTCGGGATACAGGATAATGAGAGGTTGATACTCGGGGTACAGGATAATGACAGGCTGATAATTGGGGTACGGGATAATGACAGGCTGACACTCGGGGTACAGGATAATGACAGGTGGACACTGGGGGTACAAAAATAATGACAGGGTGACACTCGGGGTACAGGATAATAACAGGGTGACACTCGGGGTACAGGATGATGACAGGCTGACACTGGGGGTACAGGATAACGACAGGCTGACACTGGGGATACAGGATAATGAAAGGCTGACACTCGGGGTACAGGATAATGACAGGCAGACACTGGGGGTACAGGATAATGACAGGCTGACACTGGGGGTATAGGATAATGACAGGCTGACACTCGGGGTACAGGATAATGACAGGCTGACACTCGGAGTACAGGATAATGACAGGCTGACACTGGGGGTACAGGATAATGACAGGCTGACACTCGGGGTACAGGATAATGACAGGCTGACACTCTGCGTACAGGATAATGACAAGCTGACACTGGGGGTGCAGGATAATGAAACTGGGGGTACAGGATAATGACAGGCTGACACTCGGGGTACAGGATAATGACAGGCTGACACTCTGGGTACAGGATAATGACAGGCTGACACTGGGGGTGCAGGATAATGACACTCGGGGTTCATGATAATGACAGGCTGACACTTTGGGTACAGGATAATGACAGGTGGACACTGGGGGTACAAAAATAATGACAGGGTGACACTCGGGGTACAGGATAATAACAGGGTGACACTCGCGGTACAGGATGATGACAGGCTGACACTGGGGGTACAGGATAACGACAGGCTGACACTGGGGATACAGGATAATGACAGGCTGACACTCGGGGTACAGGATAATGACAGGCAGACACTGGGGGTACAAAAATAATGACAGGGTGACACTCGGGGTACAGGATAATGACACCTGACACTTGGGGTACAGGATAATGACAGGCTGACACTCGGGGTACAGGATAATGACAGGCTGATACTCGGGGTACAGGATAATGACAGGCTGACACTTGGGGTACAGGATAATGACAGGCTGACACTGGGGGTACAGAATAATGACAGGGTGACACTCGGGGTACAGTCTAATAACAGGGTGACACTCGGGGTACGGGGTAATGACAGGCTAATAATTGGCGTACAGGATAATGACAGGGTGACACTCGCGGTACAGAATAATGACAGGCTGACACTCGGGATACAGGATAATGAGAGGTTGATACTCGGGGTACAGGATAATGACAGGCTGATAATTGGGGTACAGGATAATGACAGGCTGACACTCGGGGTACAGGATAATGACAGGCTGACACTCGAGGTACAGGATAATGACAGGCTGACACTGGGGGTACAGGATAATGACAGGCAGACACTGGGGTTACAGAATAATGACAGGGTGACACTCGGGGTACAGGATAATAACAGGGTGACACTCGGGGTATAGGATAACGACAAGCTGATAATTGCGGTACAGGATAATGACAAGCTGACACTCGGGGTAAGGGGTAATGACAGGCTAATAATTGGGGTATAGGATAATGACAGGCTGACACTCGGGGTACAGGGTAATGACAGGCTGACACTCGGGGTACAGGATAGTGACAAGCTGACAGTCGGGGTACAGGATAATGACAGGCTGATAATTGGGGTACAGGATAATGACAGGCTGACACTCGGGGTACAGGATAATGACAGGCTGACACTCGGGGTACAGGATAATGACAGGCTGACACTGGGGGTACAGGATAATGACAGGGTGACACTCGTGGTACAGGATAACGACAGGCTGACATTGGGGGTACAGGATAATGACAGGCTGACACTGGGGGTACAGGATAATGACACCTGACACTTGGGGTACAGGATAATGACAGGCTGACACTTGGGGTACAGGATAATGACAGGTGGACACTGGGGGTACAAAAATAATGACAGGGTGACACTCGGGGTACAGGATAATAACAGGGTGACACTCGGGGTACAGGATGATGACAGGCTGACACTGGGGGTACAGGATAACGACAGGCTGACACTGGGGATACAGGATAATGACAGGCTGACACTCGGGGTACAGGATAATGACAGGCAGACACTGGGGTTACAAAAATAATGACAGGGTGACACTCGGGGTACAGGATAATGACACCTGACACTTGGGGTACAGGATAATGACAGGCTGACACTCGGGGTACAGGATAATGACAGGCTGATACTCGGGGTACAGGATAATGACAGGCTGACACTTGGGGTACAGGATAATGACAAGCTGACACTGGGGGTACAGAATAATGACAGGGTGACACTCGGGGTACAGGATAAT
Source organism: Leptodactylus fallax (assembly GCA_947044405.1). NCBI lineage: Eukaryota > Metazoa > Chordata > Amphibia > Anura > Leptodactylidae > Leptodactylus > Leptodactylus fallax. Next base: position 447,682 of record CAMRHE010000770.1, read on the forward strand.
AACAGGGTGACACTCGGGGTACGGGGTAATGACAGGCTAATAATTGGCGTACAGGATAATGACAGGGTGACACTCGCGGTACAGAATAATGACAGGCTGACACTCGGGATACAGGATAATGAGAGGTTGATACTCGGGGTACAGGATAATGACAGGCTGATAATTGGGGTACGGGATAATGACAGGCTGACACTCGGGGTACAGGATAATGACAGGTGGACACTGGGGGTACAAAAATAATGACAGGGTGACACTCGGGGTACAGGATAATAACAGGGTGACACTCGGGGTACAGGATGATGACAGGCTGACACTGGGGGTACAGGATAACGACAGGCTGACACTGGGGATACAGGATAATGAAAGGCTGACACTCGGGGTACAGGATAATGACAGGCAGACACTGGGGGTACAGGATAATGACAGGCTGACACTGGGGGTATAGGATAATGACAGGCTGACACTCGGGGTACAGGATAATGACAGGCTGACACTCGGAGTACAGGATAATGACAGGCTGACACTGGGGGTACAGGATAATGACAGGCTGACACTCGGGGTACAGGATAATGACAGGCTGACACTCTGGGTACAGGATAATGACAGGCTGACACTGGGGGTGCAGGATAATGACACTGGGGGTACAGGATAATGACAGGCTGACACTCGGGGTACAGGATAATGACAGGCTGACACTCTGGGTGCAGGATAATGACAGGCTGACACTGGGGGTGCAGGATAATGACACTCGGGGTTCAGGATAATGACAGGCTGACACTTTGGGTACAGGATAATGACAGGTGGACACTGGGGGTACAAAAATAATGACAGGGTGACACTCGGGGTACAGGATAATAACAGGGTGACACTCGGGGTACAGGATGATGACAGGCTGACACTGGGGGTACAGGATAACGACAGGCTGACACTGGGGATACAGGATAATGACAGGCTGACACTCGGGGTACAGGATAATGACAGGCAGACACTGGGGGTACAAAAATAATGACAGGGTGACACTCGGGGTACAGGATAATGACACCTGACACTTGGGGTACAGGATAATGACAGGCTGACACTCGGGGTACAGGATAATGACAGGCTGATACTCGGGGTACAGGATAATGACAGGCTGACACTTGGGGTACAGGATAATGACAGGCTGACACTGGGGGTACAGAATAATGACAGGGTGACACTCGGGGTACAGTCTAATAACAGGGTGACACTCGGGGTACGGGGTAATGACAGGCTAATAATTGGCGTACAGGATAATGACAGGGTGACACTCGCGGTACAGAATAATGACAGGCTGACACTCGGGATACAGGATAATGAGAGGTTGATACTCGGGGTACAGGATAATGACAGGCTGATAATTGGGGTACAGGATAATGACAGGCTGACACTCGGGGTACAGGATAATGACAGGCTGACACTCGAGGTACAGGATAATGACAGGCTGACACTGGGGGTACAGGATAATGACAGGCAGACACTGGGGTTACAGAATAATGACAGGGTGACACTCGGGGTACAGGATAATAACAGGGTGACACTCGGGGTATAGGATAACGACAAGCTGATAATTGCGGTACAGGATAATGACAAGCTGACACTCGGGGTAAGGGGTAATGACAGGCTAATAATTGGGGTATAGGATAATGACAGGCTGACACTCGGGGTACAGGGTAATGACAGGCTGACACTCGGGGTACAGGATAGTGACAAGCTGACAGTCGGGGTACAGGATAATGACAGGCTGATAATTGGGGTACAGGATAATGACAGGCTGACACTCGGGGTACAGGATAATGACAGGCTGACACTCGGGGTACAGGATAATGACAGGCTGACACTGGGGGTACAGGATAATGACAGGGTGACACTCGTGGTACAGGATAACGACAGGCTGACATTGGGGGTACAGGATAATGACAGGCTGACACTGGGGGTACAGGATAATGACACCTGACACTTGGGGTACAGGATAATGACAGGCTGACACTTGGGGTACAGGATAATGACAGGTGGACACTGGGGGTACAAAAATAATGACAGGGTGACACTCGGGGTACAGGATAATAACAGGGTGACACTCGGGGTACAGGATGATGACAGGCTGACACTGGGGGTACAGGATAACGACAGGCTGACACTGGGGATACAGGATAATGACAGGCTGACACTCGGGGTACAGGATAATGACAGGCAGACACTGGGGTTACAAAAATAATGACAGGGTGACACTCGGGGTACAGGATAATGACACCTGACACTTGGGGTACAGGATAATGACAGGCTGACACTCGGGGTACAGGATAATGACAGGCTGATACTCGGGGTACAGGATAATGACAGGCTGACACTTGGGGTACAGGATAATGACAAGCTGACACTGGGGGTACAGAATAATGACAGGGTGACACTCGGGGTACAGGATAATAACAGGGTGACACTCGGGGTACGGGGTAATGACAGGCTAATAATTGGCGTACAGGATAATGACAGGGTGACACTCGCGGTACAGAATAATGACAGGCTGACACTCGGGATACAGGATAATGAGAGGTTGATACTCGGGGTACAGGATAATGACAGGCTGATAATTGGGGTACGGGATAATGACAGGCTGACACTCGGGGTACAGGATAATGACAGGTGGACACTGGGGGTACAAAAATAATGACAGGGTGACACTCGGGGTACAGGATAATAACAGGGTGACACTCGGGGTACAGGATGATGACAGGCTGACACTGGGGGTACAGGATAACGACAGGCTGACACTGGGGATACAGGATAATGAAAGGCTGACACTCGGGGTACAGGATAATGACAGGCAGACACTGGGGGTACAGGATAATGACAGGCTGACACTGGGGGTATAGGATAATGACAGGCTGACACTCGGGGTACAGGATAATGACAGGCTGACACTCGGAGTACAGGATAATGACAGGCTGACACTGGGGGTACAGGATAATGACAGGCTGACACTCGGGGTACAGGATAATGACAGGCTGACACTCTGCGTACAGGATAATGACAGGCTGACACTGGGGGTGCAGGATAATGAAACTGGGGGTACAGGATAATGACAGGCTGACACTCGGGGTACAGGATAATGACAGGCTGACACTCTGGGTACAGGATAATGACAGGCTGACACTGGGGGTGCAGGATAATGACACTCGGGGTTCATGATAATGACAGGCTGACACTTTGGGTACAGGATAATGACAGGTGGACACTGGGGGTACAAAAATAATGACAGGGTGACACTCGGGGTACAGGATAATAACAGGGTGACACTCGCGGTACAGGATGATGACAGGCTGACACTGGGGGTACAGGATAACGACAGGCTGACACTGGGGATACAGGATAATGACAGGCTGACACTCGGGGTACAGGATAATGACAGGCAGACACTGGGGGTACAAAAATAATGACAGGGTGACACTCGGGGTACAGGATAATGACACCTGACACTTGGGGTACAGGATAATGACAGGCTGACACTCGGGGTACAGGATAATGACAGGCTGATACTCGGGGTACAGGATAATGACAGGCTGACACTTGGGGTACAGGATAATGACAGGCTGACACTGGGGGTACAGAATAATGACAGGGTGACACTCGGGGTACAGTCTAATAACAGGGTGACACTCGGGGTACGGGGTAATGACAGGCTAATAATTGGCGTACAGGATAATGACAGGGTGACACTCGCGGTACAGAATAATGACAGGCTGACACTCGGGATACAGGATAATGAGAGGTTGATACTCGGGGTACAGGATAATGACAGGCTGATAATTGGGGTACAGGATAATGACAGGCTGACACTCGGGGTACAGGATAATGACAGGCTGACACTCGAGGTACAGGATAATGACAGGCTGACACTGGGGGTACAGGATAATGACAGGCAGACACTGGGGTTACAGAATAATGACAGGGTGACACTCGGGGTACAGGATAATAACAGGGTGACACTCGGGGTATAGGATAACGACAAGCTGATAATTGCGGTACAGGATAATGACAAGCTGACACTCGGGGTAAGGGGTAATGACAGGCTAATAATTGGGGTATAGGATAATGACAGGCTGACACTCGGGGTACAGGGTAATGACAGGCTGACACTCGGGGTACAGGATAGTGACAAGCTGACAGTCGGGGTACAGGATAATGACAGGCTGATAATTGGGGTACAGGATAATGACAGGCTGACACTCGGGGTACAGGATAATGACAGGCTGACACTCGGGGTACAGGATAATGACAGGCTGACACTGGGGGTACAGGATAATGACAGGGTGACACTCGTGGTACAGGATAACGACAGGCTGACATTGGGGGTACAGGATAATGACAGGCTGACACTGGGGGTACAGGATAATGACACCTGACACTTGGGGTACAGGATAATGACAGGCTGACACTTGGGGTACAGGATAATGACAGGTGGACACTGGGGGTACAAAAATAATGACAGGGTGACACTCGGGGTACAGGATAATAACAGGGTGACACTCGGGGTACAGGATGATGACAGGCTGACACTGGGGGTACAGGATAACGACAGGCTGACACTGGGGATACAGGATAATGACAGGCTGACACTCGGGGTACAGGATAATGACAGGCAGACACTGGGGTTACAAAAATAATGACAGGGTGACACTCGGGGTACAGGATAATGACACCTGACACTTGGGGTACAGGATAATGACAGGCTGACACTCGGGGTACAGGATAATGACAGGCTGATACTCGGGGTACAGGATAATGACAGGCTGACACTTGGGGTACAGGATAATGACAAGCTGACACTGGGGGTACAGAATAATGACAGGGTGACACTCGGGGTACAGGATAATAACAGGGTGACACTCGGGGTACGGGGTAATGACAGGCTAATAATTGGCGTACAGGATAATGACAGGGTGACACTCGCGGTACAGAATAATGACAGGCTGACACTCGGGATACAGGATAATGAGAGGTTGATACTCGGGGTACAGGATAATGACAGGCTGATAATTGGGGTACGGGATAATGACAGGCTGACACTCGGGGTACAGGATAATGACAGGTGGACACTGGGGGTACAAAAATAATGACAGGGTGACACTCGGGGTACAGGATAATAACAGGGTGACACTCGGGGTACAGGATGATGACAGGCTGACACTGGGGGTACAGGATAACGACAGGCTGACACTGGGGATACAGGATAATGAAAGGCTGACACTCGGGGTACAGGATAATGACAGGCAGACACTGGGGGTACAGGATAATGACAGGCTGACACTGGGGGTATAGGATAATGACAGGCTGACACTCGGGGTACAGGATAATGACAGGCTGACACTCGGAGTACAGGATAATGACAGGCTGACACTGGGGGTACAGGATAATGACAGGCTGACACTCGGGGTACAGGATAATGACAGGCTGACACTCTGGGTACAGGATAATGACAGGCTGACACTGGGGGTGCAGGATAATGACACTGGGGGTACAGGATAATGACAGGCTGACACTCGGGGTACAGGATAATGACAGGCTGACACTCTGGGTGCAGGATAATGACAGGCTGACACTGGGGGTGCAGGATAATGACACTCGGGGTTCAGGATAATGACAGGCTGACACTTTGGGTACAGGATAATGACAGGTGGACACTGGGGGTACAAAAATAATGACAGGGTGACACTCGGGGTACAGGATAATAACAGGGTGACACTCGGGGTACAGGATGATGACAGGCTGACACTGGGGGTACAGGATAACGACAGGCTGACACTGGGGATACAGGATAATGACAGGCTGACACTCGGGGTACAGGATAATGACAGGCAGACACTGGGGGTACAAAAATAATGACAGGGTGACACTCGGGGTACAGGATAATGACACCTGACACTTGGGGTACAGGATAATGACAGGCTGACACTCGGGGTACAGGATAATGACAGGCTGATACTCGGGGTACAGGATAATGACAGGCTGACACTTGGGGTACAGGATAATGACAGGCTGACACTGGGGGTACAGAATAATGACAGGGTGACACTCGGGGTACAGTCTAATAACAGGGTGACACTCGGGGTACGGGGTAATGACAGGCTAATAATTGGCGTACATGATAATGACAGGGTGACACTCGCGGTACAGAATAATGACAGGCTGACACTCGGGATACAGGATAATGAGAGGTTGATACTCGGGGTACAGGATAATGACAGGCTGATAATTGGGGTACAGGATAATGACAGGCTGACACTCGGGGTACAGGATAATGACAGGCTGACACTCGAGGTACAGGATAATGACAGGCTGACACTGGGGGTACAGGATAATGACAGGCAGACACTGGGGTTACAGAATAATGACAGGGTGACACTCGGGGTACAGGATAATAACAGGGTGACACTCGGGGTATAGGATAACGACAAGCTGATAATTGCGGTACAGGATAATGACAAGCTGACACTCGGGGTAAGGGGTAATGACAGGCTAATAATTGGGGTATAGGATAATGACAGGCTGACACTCGGGGTACAGGGTAATGACAGGCTGACACTCGGGGTACAGGATAGTGACAAGCTGACAGTCGGGGTACAGGATAATGACAGGCTGATAATTGGGGTACAGGATAATGACAGGCTGACACTCGGGGTACAGGATAATGACAGGCTGACACTCGGGGTACAGGATAATGACAGGCTGACACTGGGGGTACAGGATAATGACAGGGTGACACTCGTGGTACAGGATAACGACAGGCTGACATTGGGGGTACAGGATAATGACAGGCTGACACTGGGGGTACAGGATAATGACACCTGACACTTGGGGTACAGGATAATGACAGGCTGACACTTGGGGTACAGGATAATGACAGGTGGACACTGGGGGTACAAAAATAATGACAGGGTGACACTCGGGGTACAGGATAATAACAGGGTGACACTCGGGGTACAGGATGATGACAGGCTGACACTGGGGGTACAGGATAACGACAGGCTGACACTGGGGATACAGGATAATGACAGGCTGACACTCGGGGTACAGGATAATGACAGGCAGACACTGGGGTTACAAAAATAATGACAGGGTGACACTCGGGGTACAGGATAATGACACCTGACACTTGGGGTACAGGATAATGACAGGCTGACACTCGGGGTACAGGATAATGACAGGCTGATACTCGGGGTACAGGATAATGACAGGCTGACACTTGGGGTACAGGATAATGACAAGCTGACACTGGGGGTACAGAATAATGACAGGGTGACACTCGGGGTACAGGATAATAACAGGGTGACACTCGGGGTACGGGGTAATGACAGGCTAATAATTGGCGTACAGGATAATGACAGGGTGACACTCGCGGTACAGAATAATGACAGGCTGACACTCGGGATACAGGATAATGAGAGGTTGATACTCGGGGTACAGGATAATGACAGGCTGATAATTGGGGTACGGGATAATGACAGGCTGACACTCGGGGTACAGGATAATGACAGGTGGACACTGGGGGTACAAAAATAATGACAGGGTGACACTCGGGGTACAGGATAATAACAGGGTGACACTCGGGGTACAGGATGATGACAGGCTGACACTGGGGGTACAGGATAACGACAGGCTGACACTGGGGATACAGGATAATGAAAGGCTGACACTCGGGGTACAGGATAATGACAGGCAGACACTGGGGGTACAGGATAATGACAGGCTGACACTGGGGGTATAGGATAATGACAGGCTGACACTCGGGGTACAGGATAATGACAGGCTGACACTCGGAGTACAGGATAATGACAGGCTGACACTGGGGGTACAGGATAATGACAGGCTGACACTCGGGGTACAGGATAATGACAGGCTGACACTCTGCGTACAGGATAATGACAGGCTGACACTGGGGGTGCAGGATAATGAAACTGGGGGTACAGGATAATGACAGGCTGACACTCGGGGTACAGGATAATGACAGGCTGACACTCTGGGTACAGGATAATGACAGGCTGACACTGGGGGTGCAGGATAATGACACTCGGGGTTCATGATAATGACAGGCTGACACTTTGGGTACAGGATAATGACAGGTGGACACTGGGGGTACAAAAATAATGACAGGGTGACACTCGGGGTACAGGATAATAACAGGGTGACACTCGCGGTACAGGATGATGACAGGCTGACACTGGGGGTACAGGATAACGACAGGCTGACACTGGGGATACAGGATAATGACAGGCTGACACTCGGGGTACAGGATAATGACAGGCAGACACTGGGGGTACAAAAATAATGACAGGGTGACACTCGGGGTACAGGATAATGACACCTGACACTTGGGGTACAGGATAATGACAGGCTGACACTCGGGGTACAGGATAATGACAGGCTGATACTCGGGGTACAGGATAATGACAGGCTGACACTTGGGGTACAGGATAATGACAGGCTGACACTGGGGGTACAGAATAATGACAGGGTGACACTCGGGGTACAGTCTAATAACAGGGTGACACTCGGGGTACGGGGTAATGACAGGCTAATAATTGGCGTACAGGATAATGACAGGGTGACACTCGCGGTACAGAATAATGACAGGCTGACACTCGGGATACAGGATAATGAGAGGTTGATACTCGGGGTACAGGATAATGACAGGCTGATAATTGGGGTACAGGATAATGACAGGCTGACACTCGGGGTACAGGATAATGACAGGTGGACACTGGGGGTACAAAAATAATGACAGGGTGACACTCGGGGTACAGGATAATAACAGGGTGACACTCGGGGTACAGGATGATGACAGGCTGACACTGGGGGTACAGGATAACGACAGGCTGACACTGGGGATACAGGATAATGACAGGCTGACACTCGGGGTACAGGATAATGACAGGCAGACACTGGGGGTACAGGATAATGACAGGCTGACACTGGGGGTACAGGATAATGACAGGCTGACACTCGGGGTACAGGATGATGACAGGCTGACACTCGGAGTACAGGATAATGACAGGCTGACACTGGGGGTACAGGATAATGACAGGCTGACACTCGGGGTACAGGATAATGACAGGCTGACACTCGGAGTACAGGATAATGACAGGCTGACACTCGGGGTACAGGATAATGACAGGCTGACACTCTGGGTACAGGATAATGACAGGCTGACACTGGGGGTGCAGGATAATGACACTGGGGGTACAGGATAATGACAGGCTGACACTCGGGGTACAGGATAATGACAGGCTGACACTCTGGGTACAGGATAATGACAGGCTGACACTGGGGGTGCAGGATAATGACACTCGGGGTTCAGGATAATGACAGGCTGACACTGGGGGTACAGGATAATGACAGGCTGACACTGGGGGTACAGGATAATGACAGGGTGACACTCGGAGTACAGGGTAATGACAGGCTGACACTCGGGGTACAGGATACTTACAGGCTGACACTGGGGGATACAGGATAATGACAGGCTGACACTGGGGGTACAGGGTAATGATAGGCTGACACTCGGGGTACAGGATAATGACAGGCTGACACTCGGGGTACAGGATAATGACATGCTGACACTCGGGGTACAGGATAATGACAGGCTGACACTGGGGGTACAGAATAATGACAGGGTGACACTCGGGGTACAGGATAACGACAGGCTGATAATTGGGGTACAGGATAATGACAGGCTGACATTGGGGGTACAGGATAATGACAGGCTGACACTGGGGGTACAGGATAATGACACCTGACACTTGGGGTACAGGATAATGACATGCTGACACTTGGGGTACAGGATAATGACAGGTGGACACTGGGGGTACAAAAATAATGACAGGGTGACACTCGGGGTACAGGATAATAACAGGGTGACACTCGGGGTACAGGATAACGACAGGCTGACACTGGGGATACAGGATAATGACAGGCTGACACTCGGGGTACAGGATAATGACAGGCAGACACTGGGGGTACAAAAATAATGACAGGGTGACACTCGGGGTACCGGATAATGACACCTGACACTTGGGGTACAGGATAATGACAGGGTGACACTCGGGGTACAGGATAATGACAGGCTGATACTCGGGGTACAGGATAATGACAGGCTGACACTTGGGGTACAGGATAATGACAGGCTGACACTGGGGGTACAGAATAATGACAGGGTGACTCTCGGGGTACAGGATAATAACAGGGTGACACTCGGGGTACGGGGTAATGACAGGCTAATAATTGGCGTACAGGATAATGACAGGGTGACACTCGTGGTACAGAATAAAGACAGGCTGACACTCGGGATACAGGATAATGACAGGTTGATACTCGGGGTACAGGATAATGACAGGCTGATAATTGGGGTACAGGATAATGACAGGCTGACACTCGGGGTACAGGATAATGACAGGCAGACACTGGGCATACAGAATAATGACAGGCTGACACATGGGGTACAGGATACTGACAAGCTGATACTCGGGGTACAGGATAATGACAGGCTGATAATTGGGGTACAGGATAATGACAGGCTGACACTCGGGGTACGGGGTAATGACAGGCTAATAATTGGGGTACAGGATAATGAAAGGTGACACTCGGGGTACAGGATAATGACAGGCTGACACTCGGGGTACAGGATAATGACAGGCTGACACTCGGGGTACAGGATAATAACAGGGTGACACTCGGAGTACAGTATAATGACAGGCTGACACTCGGGGTACAGGATAACGACAGGCTGACACTCGGGTACAGGGTAATGACAAGCTGACACTGGGGGTAGAGGATAATGACAGGCTGACACTGGGGGTACAGAATAATGACAGGCTGACACTCGGGGTACAGGATAATGACAGGCTGACACTGGGGGATACAGGATAATGACAGGCTGATACTGGGGGTACAGGATAATGACAGGCTGACACTGGGGGTACAGGGTAATGACAGGCTGACACTCGGGGTACAGGATAATGACAGGCTGACACTCGGGGTACAGGATAATAACAGGGTGACACTCGGGGTACAGGATAATGACATGCTGACACTCGGGGTACAGGATAAAGACAGGCTGACACTGGGGGTACAGAATAATGACAGGGTGACACTCGGGGTACAGGATAACGACAGGCTGATAATTGGGGTACAGGATAATGACAGGCTGACATTGGGGGTACAGGATAATGACAGGCTGACACTGGGGGTACAGGATAATGACACCTGACACTTGGGGTACAGGATAATGACAGGCTGACACTCGGGGTACAGGATAATGACAGGCAGACACTGGGCGTACAGAATAATGACAGGCTGACACTTGGGGTACAGGATACTGACAAGCTGATACTCGGGGTACAGGATAATGACAGGCTGATAATTGGGGTACAGGATAATGACAGGCTGACACTCGGGGTACAGGATAATGACAGGATGACACTCGGGGTACAGGATAATGACAGGCTGACACTGGGGGTACAGGATAATGACAGGGTGACACTCGTGGTACAGGATAACGACAGGCTGACACTCGGGGTACAGGATAATAACAGGGTGACACTCGGAGTACAGGATAATGACAGGCTGACACTCGGGGTACAGGATAAAGACAGGCTGACACTCGGGTACAGGGTAATGACAAGCTGACACTGGGGGTACAGGATAATGACAGGCTGACACTCGGGGTACAGGGTAATGACAGGCTGACACTGGGGGTAGGGGATAATGACAGGCGGACACTGGGGGTACAGGATAATGACAGGCTGACACTGGGGGTACAGGATAATGACAGGGTGACACTCGGGCTACAGGATAATGACAGGCTGACACTTGGGGTACAAGATAATGACAGGCTGACACTGGGGGTACAGGATAATGACAGGCTGACACTCGTGGTACAGGATAATGACAGGCTGACACTGGGGGTACAGAATAATGACAGGTTGACACTCTGGGTACAGGATAATAACAGGGTGACACTCGGGGTACAGGATAACGACAGGCTGATAATTGGGATACAGGATAAGGAGAGGCTGACACTGGGGGTACAGGACAATGACAGGCTGACACTCGGGGTACAGGATAATGACAGGCTGACACTGGGGGTACAGGATAATGACAGACTGACACTGGGGGTACAGGATAATGACAGGCTGACAATGGGGGTACAGGATAATGACAGGCTGACACTCGGGGTACAGGATAATGACACGCTGACACTGGGGGTACAGGATAATGACAGGCTGACACTGGGGGTGGTACAGGACAGTGACACGCTGACACTCGGGGTACAGGATAATGACAGGCTGACACTGGGGGTACAGTACAATGACAGGCTGACACTCGGGGTAAGGATAATGACAGGCTGACACTCGGGGTACAGGATAATGACAGGCTGACACTGGGGGTACAGGATAATGACAGGCTGACACTCGGGGTACAGGATAATGACAGGCTGACACTCGGAGTACAGGATAATGACAGGCTGACACTGGGGGTACAGGATAATGACAGGCTGACACTCGGGGTACAGGATAATGACAGGCTGACACTGGGGGTGCAGGATAATGACACTGGGGGTACAGGATAATGACAGGCTGACACTCTGGGTACAGGATAATGACAGGCTGACACTGGGGGTGCAGGATAATGACACTCGGGGTACAGGATAATGACAGGCTGACACTGGGGGTACAGTATAATGACAGGCTGACACTGGGGGTACAGGATAATGACAGGGTGACACTCGGAGTACAGGGTAATGACAGGCTGACCTTGGGGGTACAGGATAATGACAGGCTGACACTGGGGGTACAGGATAATGACAGGCTGACACTGGGGGTACAGAATAATGACAGGGTGACACTCGGGGTACAGAATAATGTCACGCTGACACTGGGGGTACAGGATAATGACAGGCTGACACTGGAGGTACAGGATAATGACAGGCTGACACTCGGGGTACAGGATAATGACAGGCTGACACTGGGGGTACAGGATAATGACAGACTGACACTGGGGGTACAGGATAATGACAGGCTGACAATGGGGGTACAGGATAATGACAGGCTGACACTCGGGGTACAGGATAATGACACGCTGACACTGGGGGTACAGGATAATGACAGGCTGACACTGGGGGTGGTACAGGACAGTGACACGCTGACACTCGGGGTATAGGATAATGACAGGCTGACACTCGGGGTACAGGAGAATGACAGGCTGACGCTGGGGGTACAGGATAATGACAGGGTGACACTGGGGGTATAGGATAATGACAGGCTGACACTGGGGGTACAGGATAAAGACAGGCTGACATTCGGGGTACAGGATAATGACAGGCTGACACTGAGGGTACAGGATAATAACAGACTGACACTGGGGGTACAGGATAATGACAGGCTGACACTCGGGGTACAGGATAATGACAGGCTGACACTGGGGGTACAGTACAATGACAGGCTGACACTCGGGGTAAGGATAATGACAGGCTGACACTCGGGGTACAGGATAATGACAGGCTGACACTGGGGGTACAGGATAATGACAGGCTGACACTCGGGGTACAGGATAATGACAGGCTGACACTCGGAGTACAGGATAATGACAGGCTGACACTGGGGGTACAGGATAATGACAGGCTGACACTCGGGGTACAGGATAATGACAGGCTGACACTGGGGGTGCAGGATAATGACACTGGGGGTACAGGATAATGACAGGCTGACACTCTGGGTACAGGATAATGACAGGCTGACACTGGGGGTACAGTATAATGACAGGCTGACACTGGGGGTACAGGATAATGACAGGGTGACACTCGGAGTACAGGGTAATGACAGGCTGACCTTGGGGGTACAGGATAATGACAGGCTGACACTGGGGGTACAGGATAATGACAGGCTGACACTGGGGGTACAGAATAATGACAGGGTGACACTCGGGGTACAGAATAATGTCACGCTGACACTGGGGGTACAGGATAATGACAGGCTGACACTGGAGGTACAGGATAATGACAGGCTGACACTCGGGGTACAGGATAATGACAGGCTGACACTGGGGGATACAGGATAATGACAGGCTGATACTGGGGGTACAGGATAATGACAGGCTGACACTGGGGGTACAGGGTAATGACAGGCTGACACTCGGGGTACAGGATAATGACAGGCTGACACTCGGGGTACAGGATAATAACAGGGTGACACTCGGGGTACAGGATAATGACATGCTGACACTCGGGGTACAGGATAATGACAGGCTGACACTGGGGGTACAGAATAATGACAGGGTGACACTCGGGGTACAGGATAACGACAGGCTGATAATTGGGGTACAGGATAATGACAGGCTGACATTGGGGGTACAGGATAATGACAGGCTGACACTGGGGGTACAGGATAATGACACCTGACACTTGGGGTACAGGATAATGACAGGCTGACACTTGGGGTACAGGATAATGACAGGTGGACACTGGGGGTACAAAAATAATGACAGGGTGACACTCGGGGTACAGGATAATAACAGGGTGACACTCGGGGTACAGGATGATGACAGGATGACACTGGGGGTACAGGATAACGACAGGCTGACACTGGGGATACAGGATAATGACAGGCTGACACTCGGGGTACAGGATAATGACAGGCAGACACTGGGGGTACAGACTAATGACAGGCTGACACTGGGGGTACAGGATAATGACAGGCTGACACTCGGGGTACAGGATAATGACAGGCTGACACTCGGAGTACAGGGTAATGACAGGCTGACACTGGGGGTACAGGATAATGACAGGCTGACACTGGGGGTACAGGATAATGACAGGCTGACACTGGGGGTACAGAATAATGACAGGGTGACACTCGGGGTACAGAATAATGTCACGCTGACACTGGGGGTACAGGATAATCACAGGCTGACACTGGGGGTACAGGATAATGACAGGCTGACACTCGGGGTACAGGATAATTACAGGCTGACACTGGGGGATACAGGATAATGACAGGCTGACACTGGGGGTACAGGGTAATGACAGGCTGACACTCGGGGTACAGGATAATGACAGGCTGACACTCGGGGTACAGGATAATGACATGCTGACACTCGGGGTACAGGATAATGACAGGCTGACACTGGGGGTACAGAATAATGACAGGGTGACACTCGGGGTACAGGATAACGACAGGCTGATAATTGGGGTACAGGATAATGACAGGCTGACATTGGGGGTACAGGATAATGACAGGCTGACACTGAGGGTACAGGATAATGACACGTGACACTTGGGGTACAGGATAATGACAGGCTGACACTTGGGGTACAGGATAATGACAGGTGGACACTGGGGGTACAAAAATAATGACAGGGTGACACTCGGGGTACAGGATAATAACAGGGTGACACTCGGGGTACAGGATGATGACAGGCTGACACTGGGGGTACAGGATAACGACAGGCTGACACTGGGGATACAGGATAATGACAGGCTGACACTCGGGGTCCAGGATAATGACAGGCAGACACAGGGGGTACAAAAATAATGACAGGGTGACACTCGGGGTACAGGATAATGACACCTGACACTTGGGGTACAGGATAATGACAGGCTGACACTCGGGGTACAGGATAATGACAGGCTGATACTCGGGGTACAGGATAATGACAGGCTGACACTGGGGGTACAGAATAATGACAGGGTGACACTCGGGGTACAGGATAATAACAGGGTGACACTCGGGGTACGGGGTAATGACAGGCTAATAATTGGCGTACAGGATAATGACAGGGTGACACTCGCGGTACAGAATAATGACAGGCTGACACTCGGGATACAGGATAATGAGAGGTTGATACTCGGGGTACAGGATAATGACAGGCTGATAATTGGGGTACAGGATAATGACAGGCTGACACTCGGGGTACAGGATAATGACAGGTGGACACTGGGGGTACAAAAATAATGACAGGGTGACACTCGGGGTACAGGATAATAACAGGGTGCCACTCGGGGTACAGGATGATGACAGACTGACACTGGGGGTACAGGATAACGACAGGCTGACACTGGGGATACAGGATAATGACAGGCTGACACTCGGGGTACAGGATAATGACAGGCAGACACTGGG
This sequence comes from Leptodactylus fallax, assembly GCA_947044405.1. Taxonomy (NCBI): domain Eukaryota; kingdom Metazoa; phylum Chordata; class Amphibia; order Anura; family Leptodactylidae; genus Leptodactylus; species Leptodactylus fallax. The sequence goes on from CAMRHE010000770.1 coordinate 463,869, forward strand.
GGTACAGGATAATGACAGGCTGACACTGGGGGTATAGGATAATGACAGGCTGACACTCGGGGTACAGGATAATGACAGGCTGACAATCGGAGTACAGGATAATGACAGGCTGACACTGGGGGTACAGGATAATGACAGGCTGACACTCGGGGTACAGGATAATGACAGGCTGACACTCTGGGTACAGGATAATGACAGGCTGACACTGGTGGTACAGGATAACGACAGGCTGACACTGGGGATACAGGATAATGACAGGCTGACACTCGGGGTACAGGATAATGACAGGCAGACACTGGGGGTACAAAAATAATGACAGGGTGACACTCGGGGTACAGGATAATGACACCTGACACTTGGGGTACAGGATAATGACAGGCTGACACTCGGGGTACAGGATAATGACAGGCTGATACTCGGGGTACAGGATAATGACAGGCTGACACTTGGGGTACAGAATAATGACAGGCTGACACTGGGGGTACAGAATAATGACAGGGTGACACTCGGGGTACAGGATAATAACAGGGTGACACTCGGGGTACGGGGTAATGACAGGCTAATAATTGGCGTACAGGATAATGACAGGGTGACACTCGCGGTACAGAATAATGACAGGCTGACACTCGGGATACAGGATAATGAGAGGTTGATACTCGGGGTACAGGATAATGACAGGCTGATAATTGGGGTACAGGATAATGACAGGCTGACACTCGGGGTACAGGATAATGACAGGTGGACACTGGGGGTACAAAAATAATGACAGGGTGACACTCGGGGTACAGGATAATAACAGGGTGACACTCGGGGTACAGGATGATGACAGGCTGACACTGGGGGTACAGGATAACGACAGGCTGACACTGGGGATACAGGATAATGACAGGCTGACACTCGGGGTACAGGATAATGACAGGCAGACACTGGGGGTACAGGATAATGACAGGCTGACACTGGGGGTACAGGATAATGACAGGCTGACACTCGGGGTACAGGATAATGACAGGCTGACACTCGGAGTACAGGATAATGACAGGCTGACACTGGGGGTACAGGATAATGACAGGCTGACACTCGGGGTACAGGATAATGACAGGCTGACACTCTGGGTACAGGATAATGACAGGCTGACACTGGGGGTGCAGGATAATGACACTGGGGGTACAGGATAATGACAGGCTGACACTCGGGGTACAGGATAATGACAGGCTGACACTCTGGGTACAGGATAATGACAGGCTTACACTGGGGGTGCAGGATAATGACACTCGGGGTTCAGGATAATGACAGGCTGACACTGGGGGTACAGGGTAATGAAAGACTGACACTGGGGGTACAGGATAATGACAGGGTGACACTCGGAGTACAGGGTAATGACAGGCTGACACTGGGGGTACAGGATAATGACAGGCTGACACTGGGGGTACAGGATAATGACAGGCTGACACTGGGGGTACAGAATAATGACAGGGTGACACTCGGGGTACAGAATAATGTCACGCTGACACTGGGGGTACAGGATAATGACAGGCTGACACTGGGGGTACAGGATAATGACAGGCTGACACTCGGGGTACAGGATAATTACAGGCTGACACTGGGGGATACAGGATAATGACAGGCTGACACTGGGGGTACAGGGTAATGATAGGCTGACACTCGGGGTACAGGATAATGACAGGCTGACACTCGGGGTACAGGATAATGACAGGCTGACACTGGGGGTACAGAATAATGACAGGGTGACATTCGGGGTACAGGATAACGACAGGCTGATAATTGGGGTACAGGATAATGACAGGCTGACATTGGGGGTACAGGATAATGACAGGCTTACACTGGGGGTACAGGATAATGACACCTGACACTTGGGGTACAGGATAATGACAGGTGGACATTGGGGGTACAAAAATAATGACAGGGTGACACTCGGGGTACAGGATAATAACAGGGTGACACTCGGGGTACAGGATGATGACAGGCTGACACTGGGGGTACAGGATAACGACAGGCTGACACTGGGGATACAGGATAATGACAGGCTGACACTCGGGGTACAGGATAATGACAGGCAGACACTGGGGGTACAAAAATAATGACAGGTTGACATTCGGGGTACAGGATAATGACACCTGACACATGGGGTACAGGATAATGACAGGCTGACACTCGGGGTACAGGATAATGACAGGCTGATACTCGGGGTACAGGATAATGACAGGCTGACACTGGGGGTACAGAATAATGACAGGGTGACACTCGGGGTACAGGATAATAACAGGGTGACACTCGGGGTACGGGGTAATGACAGGCTAATAATTGGCGTACAGGATAATGACAGGGTGACACTCGCGGTACAGAATAATGACAGGCTGACACTCGGGATACAGGATAATGAGAGGTTGATACTCGGGGTACAGGATAATGACAGGCTGATAATTGGGGTACAGGATAATGACAGGCTGACACTCGGGGTACAGGATAATGACAGGTGGACACTGGGGGTACAAAAATAATGACAGGGTGACACTCGGGGTACAGGATAATAACAGGGTGACACTCCGGGTACAGGATGATGACAGACTGACACTGGGGGTACAGGATAACGACAGGCTGACACTGGGGATACAGGATAATGACAGGCTGACACTCGGGGTACAGGATAATGACAGGCAGACACTCGGGGTACAGGATAATGACAGGCTGACACTGGGGGTATAGGATAATGACAGGCTGACACTCGGGGTACAGGATAATGACAGGCTGACACTCGGAGTACAGGATAATGACAGGCTGACACTGGGGGTACAGGATAATGACAGGCTGATACTGCGTGTACAGGATAATGACAGGCTGACACTCGGGGTACAGGATAATAACAGGGTGACACTCGGGGTAGAGGATAATGACAGGCTGACACTCGGGGTACAGGATAACGACAGGCTGATAATTGGGGTACAGGATAATAACAGGGTGACACTCGGGGTACAGGATAATGACAGGCTGACACTCGGGGTACAGGATAATGACAGGCTGACACAGGGGGTACAGAATAATGACAGGCTGACACTGGGGGTACAGGATAATGACAGGCTGACACTGGGGGTACAGGATAACGACAGGCTGACACTCGGGTACAGGGTAATGACAAGCTGACACTGGAGGTACAGGATAATGACAGGCTGACACTCGGGGTACAGGGTAATGACAGGCTGACACTGGGGGTACGGGATAATGACAGGCGGACACTGGGGGTACAGGATAATGACAGGCTGACACTGGGGCTACAGGATAATGACAGGCTGACACTTGGGGTACAAGATAATGACAGGCTGACACTGGGGGTACAGGGTAATGACAGGCTGATAATTGGGATACAGGATAATGAGAGGCTGACACTGGGGGTACAGGATAATGACAGGCTGACACTCGGGGTACAGGATAATGACAGGCTGACACTGGAGGTACAGGATAATGACAGGCTGACACTTGGGTACAGGATAATGACAGGCTGACACAGGGGGATACAGGATAATGACAGGCTGATACTGGGGGTACAGGATAATGACAGGCTGACACTGGGGGTACAGGGTAATGACAGGCTGACACTCGGGGTACAGGATAATGACAGGCTGACACTCGGGGTACAGGATAATAACAGGGTGACACTCGTGGTACAGGATAATAACAGGGTGACACTCGGGGTACAGGATAACTACAGGCTGATAATTGGGGTACAGGATAATGACAGGCTGACACACAGGGTACAGGATAATGACAGGCTGACACTCAGGGTACAGGATAATGACAGGCTGACACTGGGGGTACAGGGTCATGACAGGCTGACACTGGGGGTACAGGATAATGACAGGCTGATACTGCGTGTACAGGATAATGACAGGCTGACACTCGGGGTACAGGATAATAACAGGGTGACACTCGGGGTAGAGGATAATGACAGGCTGACACTCGGGGTACAGGATAACGACAGGCTGATAATTGGGGTACAGGATAATAACAGGGTGACACTCGGGGTACAGGATAATGACAGGCTGACACTCGGGGTACAGGATAATGACAGGCTGACACAGGGGGTACAGAATAATGACAGGCTGACACTGGGGGTACAGGATAATGACAGGCTGACACTGGGGGTACAGGATAACGACAGGCTGACACTCGGGTACAGGGTAATGACAAGCTGACACTGGAGGTACAGGATAATGACAGGCTGACACTCGGGGTACAGGGTAATGACAGGCTGACACTGGGGGTACGGGATAATGACAGGCGGACACTGGGGGTACAGGATAATGACAGGCTGACACTGGGGCTACAGGATAATGACAGGCTGACACTTGGGGTACAAGATAATGACAGGCTGACACTGGGGGTACAGGGTAATGACAGGCTGATAATTGGGATACAGGATAATGAGAGGCTGACACTGGGGGTACAGGATAATGACAGGCTGACACTCGGGGTACAGGATAATGACAGGCTGACACTGGAGGTACAGGATAATGACAGGCTGACACTTGGGTACAGGATAATGACAGGCTGACACAGGGGGATACAGGATAATGACAGGCTGATACTGGGGGTACAGGATAATGACAGGCTGACACTGGGGGTACAGGGTAATGACAGGCTGACACTCGGGGTACAGGATAATGACAGGCTGACACTCGGGGTACAGGATAATGACAGGCTGACACTGGGGGTACAGGATAATGACAGGCAGACACTGGGGTTACAGAATAATGACAGGGTGACACTGGGGGTACAGGATAATGACAGGCAGACACTGGGGTTACAGAATAATAACAGGGTGACACTCGTGGTACAGGATAATAACAGGGTGACACTCGGGGTACAGGATAACTACAGGCTGATAATTGGGGTACAGGATAATGACAGGCTGACACTCGGGGTACAGGATAATGACAGGCTGACACTCGAGGTACAGGATAATGACAGGCTGACACTGGGGGTACAGGATAATGACAGGCAGACACTGGGGTTACAGAATAATGACAGGGTGACACTCGGGGTACAGGATAATAACAGGGTGACACTCGGGGTATAGGATAACGACAGGCTGATAATTGCGGTACAGGATAATGACAAGCTGACACTCGGGGTAAGGGGTAATGACAGGCTAATAATTGGGGTATAGGATAATGACAGGCTGACACTCGGGGTACAGGGTAATGACAGGGTGACACTCGGAGTACAGGATAATGACAGGCTGACACTCGGGGTACAGGATAATAACAGGGTGACACTCGGAGTACAGGATAATGACAGGCTGACACTCGGGGTACAGGATAACGACAGGCTGACACTCGGGTACAGGGTAATGACAAGCTGACACTGGGGGTACAGGATAATGACAGGCTGACACTCGGGGTACAGGGTAATGACAGGCTGACACTGGGGGTACGGGATAATGACAGGCTGACACTGGGGGTACAGGATAATGACAGGCTGACACTGGGGGTACAGGATAATGACAGGCTGACACTCGGGCTACAGGATAATGACAGGCTGACACTTGGGGTACAAGATAATGACAGGCTGACACTGGGGGTACAGGATAATGACAGGCTGATAATTGGGATACAGGATAATGAGAGGCTGACACTGGGGGTACAGGATAATGACAGGCTGACACTCGGGGTACAGGATAATGACAGGCTGACACTGGAGGTACAGGAAAATGACAGGCTGACACTTGGGTACAGGATAATGACAGGCTGACACAGGGGGATACAGGATAATGACAGGCTGATACTGGGGGTACAGGATAATGACAGGCTGACACTGGGGGTACAGGGTAATGACAGGCTGACACTCGGGGTACAGGATAATGACAGGCTGACACTCGGGGTACAGGATAATAACAGGGTGACACTCGTGGTACAGGATAATAACAGGGTGACACTCGGGGTACAGGATAACTACAGGCTGATAATTGGGGTACAGGATAATGACAGGCTGACACTCGGGGTACAGGATAATGACAGGCTGACACTCGAGGTACAGGATAATGACAGGCTGACACTGGGAGTACAGGATAATGACAGGCAGACACTGGGGTTACAGAATAATGACAGGGTGACACTCGGGGTACAGGATAATAACAGGGTGACACTCGGGGTATAGGATAACGACAGGCTGATAATTGCGGTACAGGATAATGACAAGCTGACACTCGGGGTAAGGGGTAATGACAGGCTAATAATTGGGGTATAGGATAATGACAGGCTGACACTCGGGGTACAGGGTAATGACAGGTTGACACTCGGGGTACAGGATAGTGACAAGCTGACAGTCGGGGTACAGGATAATGACAGGCTGATAATTGGGGTACAGGATAATGACAGGCTGACACTCGGGGTACAGGATAATGACAGGCTAACACTCGGGGTACAGGATAATGACAGGCTGACACTGGGGGTACAGGATAATGACAGGGTGACACTCGTGGTACAGGATAACGACAGGCTGATAATTGGGATACAGGATAATGACAGGCTGACACTCGGGGTACAGGATAATGACAGGCTGACACTCGGGGTACAGGATAATGACAGGCTGACACTCGGGGTACAGGATAATGACAACTGACACTCGTGGTACAGGATAATGGCAGGCTGACACTGGGGGTACAGGATAATGACAGGCTGACACTGGGGGTACAGGATAATGACAGGCTGACACTCGTGGTACAGGATAACGACAGGCTGATAATTGGGATACAGGATAATGACAGGCTGACACTCTGGGAACAGGATAATGACAACTGACACTCGGGGTACAGGATAATGACAGGCTGACACTCGGGGTACAGGATAATTACAGGCTGACACTCGGGGTTCAGGATAATGACAGGCTGACACTCGGGGTACAGGATAATGACAGGCTGACACTGGGGGTACAGGATAATGACAGGCTGACACTCGGGGTACAGGATAATGACAGGCTGACACACAGGGTACAGGATAATGACAGGCTGACACTCAGGGTACAGGATAATGACAGGCTGACACTGGGGGTACAGGGTAATGACAGGCTGACACTGGGGGTACAGGATAATGACAGGCTGATACTGCGTGTACAGGATAATGACAGGCTGACACTCGGGGTACAGGATAATAACAGGGTGACACTCGGGGTAGAGGATAATGACAGGCTGACACTCGGGGTACAGGATAACGACAGGCTGATAATTGGGGTACAGGATAATAACAGGGTGACACTCGGGGTACAGGATAATGACAGGCTGACACTCGGGGTACAGGATAATGACAGGCTGACACAGGGGGTACAGAATAATGACAGGCTGACACTGGGGGTACAGGATAATGACAGGCTGACACTGGGGGTACAGGATAACGACAGGCTGACACTCGGGTACAGGGTAATGACAAGCTGACACTGGAGGTACAGGATAATGACAGGCTGACACTCGGGGTACAGGGTAATGACAGGCTGACACTGGGGGTACGGGATAATGACAGGCGGACACTGGGGGTACAGGATAATGACAGGCTGACACTGGGGCTACAGGATAATGACAGGCTGACACTTGGGGTACAAGATAATGACAGGCTGACACTGGGGGTACAGGGTAATGACAGGCTGATAATTGGGATACAGGATAATGAGAGGCTGACACTGGGGGTACAGGATAATGACAGGCTGACACTCGGGGTACAGGATAATGACAGGCTGACACTGGAGGTACAGGATAATGACAGGCTGACACTTGGGTACAGGATAATGACAGGCTGACACAGGGGGATACAGGATAATGACAGGCTGATACTGGGGGTACAGGATAATGACAGGCTGACACTGGGGGTACAGGGTAATGACAGGCTGACACTCGGGGTACAGGATAATGACAGGCTGACACTCGGGGTACAGGATAATAACAGGGTGACACTCGTGGTACAGGATAATAACAGGGTGACACTCGGGGTACAGGATAACTACAGGCTGATAATTGGGGTACAGGATAATGACAGGCTGACACACAGGGTACAGGATAATGACAGGCTGACACTCAGGGTACAGGATAATGACAGGCTGACACTGGGGGTACAGGGTAATGACAGGCTGACACTGGGGGTACAGGATAATGACAGGCTGATACTGCGTGTACAGGATAATGACAGGCTGACACTCGGGGTACAGGATAATAACAGGGTGACACTCGGGGTAGAGGATAATGACAGGCTGACACTCGGGGTACAGGATAACGACAGGCTGATAATTGGGGTACAGGATAATAACAGGGTGACACTCGGGGTACAGGATAATGACAGGCTGACACTCGGGGTACAGGATAATGACAGGCTGACACAGGGGGTACAGAATAATGACAGGCTGACACTGGGGGTACAGGATAATGACAGGCTGACACTGGGGGTACAGGATAACGACAGGCTGACACTCGGGTACAGGGTAATGACAAGCTGACACTGGAGGTACAGGATAATGACAGGCTGACACTCGGGGTACAGGGTAATGACAGGCTGACACTGGGGGTACGGGATAATGACAGGCGGACACTGGGGGTACAGGATAATGACAGGCTGACACTGGGGCTACAGGATAATGACAGGCTGACACTTGGGGTACAAGATAATGACAGGCTGACACTGGGGGTACAGGGTAATGACAGGCTGATAATTGGGATACAGGATAATGAGAGGCTGACACTGGGGGTACAGGATAATGACAGGCTGACACTCGGGGTACAGGATAATGACAGGCTGACACTGGAGGTACAGGATAATGACAGGCTGACACTTGGGTACAGGATAATGACAGGCTGACACAGGGGGATACAGGATAATGACAGGCTGATACTGGGGGTACAGGATAATGACAGGCTGACACTGGGGGTACAGGGTAATGACAGGCTGACACTCGGGGTACAGGATAATGACAGGCTGACACTCGGGGTACAGGATAATGACAGGCTGACACTGGGGGTACAGGATAATGACAGGCAGACACTGGGGTTACAGAATAATGACAGGGTGACACTGGGGGTACAGGATAATGACAGGCAGACACTGGGGTTACAGAATAATAACAGGGTGACACTCGTGGTACAGGATAATAACAGGGTGACACTCGGGGTACAGGATAACTACAGGCTGATAATTGGGGTACAGGATAATGACAGGCTGACACTCGGGGTACAGGATAATGACAGGCTGACACTCGAGGTACAGGATAATGACAGGCTGACACTGGGGGTACAGGATAATGACAGGCAGACACTGGGGTTACAGAATAATGACAGGGTGACACTCGGGGTACAGGATAATAACAGGGTGACACTCGGGGTATAGGATAACGACAGGCTGATAATTGCGGTACAGGATAATGACAAGCTGACACTCGGGGTAAGGGGTAATGACAGGCTAATAATTGGGGTATAGGATAATGACAGGCTGACACTCGGGGTACAGGGTAATGACAGGGTGACACTCGGAGTACAGGATAATGACAGGCTGACACTCGGGGTACAGGATAATAACAGGGTGACACTCGGAGTACAGGATAATGACAGGCTGACACTCGGGGTACAGGATAACGACAGGCTGACACTCGGGTACAGGGTAATGACAAGCTGACACTGGGGGTACAGGATAATGACAGGCTGACACTCGGGGTACAGGGTAATGACAGGCTGACACTGGGGGTACGGGATAATGACAGGCTGACACTGGGGGTACAGGATAATGACAGGCTGACACTGGGGGTACAGGATAATGACAGGCTGACACTCGGGCTACAGGATAATGACAGGCTGACACTTGGGGTACAAGATAATGACAGGCTGACACTGGGGGTACAGGATAATGACAGGCTGATAATTGGGATACAGGATAATGAGAGGCTGACACTGGGGGTACAGGATAATGACAGGCTGACACTCGGGGTACAGGATAATGACAGGCTGACACTGGAGGTACAGGAAAATGACAGGCTGACACTTGGGTACAGGATAATGACAGGCTGACACAGGGGGATACAGGATAATGACAGGCTGATACTGGGGGTACAGGATAATGACAGGCTGACACTGGGGGTACAGGGTAATGACAGGCTGACACTCGGGGTACAGGATAATGACAGGCTGACACTCGGGGTACAGGATAATAACAGGGTGACACTCGTGGTACAGGATAATAACAGGGTGACACTCGGGGTACAGGATAACTACAGGCTGATAATTGGGGTACAGGATAATGACAGGCTGACACTCGGGGTACAGGATAATGACAGGCTGACACTCGAGGTACAGGATAATGACAGGCTGACACTGGGAGTACAGGATAATGACAGGCAGACACTGGGGTTACAGAATAATGACAGGGTGACACTCGGGGTACAGGATAATAACAGGGTGACACTCGGGGTATAGGATAACGACAGGCTGATAATTGCGGTACAGGATAATGACAAGCTGACACTCGGGGTAAGGGGTAATGACAGGCTAATAATTGGGGTATAGGATAATGACAGGCTGACACTCGGGGTACAGGGTAATGACAGGTTGACACTCGGGGTACAGGATAGTGACAAGCTGACAGTCGGGGTACAGGATAATGACAGGCTGATAATTGGGGTACAGGATAATGACAGGCTGACACTCGGGGTACAGGATAATGACAGGCTAACACTCGGGGTACAGGATAATGACAGGCTGACACTGGGGGTACAGGATAATGACAGGGTGACACTCGTGGTACAGGATAACGACAGGCTGATAATTGGGATACAGGATAATGACAGGCTGACACTCGGGGTACAGGATAATGACAGGCTGACACTCGGGGTACAGGATAATGACAGGCTGACACTCGGGGTACAGGATAATGACAACTGACACTCGTGGTACAGGATAATGGCAGGCTGACACTGGGGGTACAGGATAATGACAGGCTGACACTGGGGGTACAGGATAATGACAGGCTGACACTCGTGGTACAGGATAACGACAGGCTGATAATTGGGATACAGGATAATGACAGGCTGACACTCTGGGAACAGGATAATGACAACTGACACTCGGGGTACAGGATAATGACAGGCTGACACTCGGGGTACAGGATAATTACAGGCTGACACTCGGGGTTCAGGATAATGACAGGCTGACACTCGGGGTACAGGATAATGACAGGCTGACACTGGGGGTACAGGATAAGGACAGGCTGACACTCGGGGTACAGGATAATGACAGGCTGACACACAGGGTACAGGATAATGACAGGCTGACACTCAGGGTACAGGATAATGACAGGCTGACACTGGGGGTACAGGGTAATGACAGGCTGACACTGGGGGTACAGGATAATGACAGACTGATACTGCGTGTACAGGATAATGACAGGCTGACACTCGGGGTACAGGATAATAACAGGGTGACACTAGGGGTACAGGATAATGACAGGCTGACACTCGGGGTACAGGATAATGACAGGCTGACACTCGGGGTACAGGATAATGACAGGCTGACACTGGGGGTACAGGATAATGACAGGCTGATACTGGGGGTACAGGATAATGACAGGCTGACACTCGGGCTACAGGATAATGACAGGCTGACACTTGGGGTACAAGATAATGACAGGCTGACACTGGGGGTACAGGATAATGACAGGCTGATAATTGGGATACAGGATAATGAGAGGCTGACACTGGGGGTACAGGATAATGACAGGCTGACACTCGGGGTACAGGATAATGACAGGCTGACACTGGAGGTACAGGATAATGACAGGCTGACACTTGGGTACAGGATAATGACAGGCTGACACAGGGGGATACAGGATAATGACAGGCTGATACTGGGGGTACAGGATAATGACAGGCTGACACTGGGGGTACAGGGTAATGACAGGCTGACACTCGGGGTACAGGATAATGACAGGCTGACACTCGGGGTACAGGATAATAACAGGGTGACACTCGTGGTACAGGATAATAACAGGGTGACACTCGGGGTACAGGATAACTACAGGCTGATAATTGGGGTACAGGATAATGACAGGCTGACACTCAGGGTACAGGATAATGACAGGCTGACACTCGAGGTACAGGATAATGACAGGCTGACACTGGGGGTACAGGATAATGACAGGCAGACACTGGGGTTACAGAATAATGACAGGGTGACACTCGGGGTACAGGATAATAACAGGGTGACACTCGGGGTATAGGATAACGACAGGCTGATAATTGCGGTACAGGATAATGACAAGCTGACACTCGGGGTAAGGGGTAATGACAGGCTAATAATTGGGGTATAGGATAATGACAGGCTGACACTCGGGGTACAGGGTAATGACAGGCTGACACTCGGGGTACAGGATAGTGACAAGCTGACAGTCGGGGTACAGGATAATGACAGGCTGATAATTGGGGTACAGGATAATGACAGGCTGACACTCGGGGTACAGGATAATGACAGGCTGACACTCGGGGTACAGGATAATGACAGGCTGACACTGGGGGTACAGGATAATGACAGGGTGACACTCGTGGTACAGGATAACGACAGGCTGATAATTGGGATACAGGATAATGACAGGCTGACACTCGGGGTACAGGATAATGACAGGCTGACACTCGGGGTACAGGATAATGACAGGCTGACACTCGGGGTACAGGATAATGACAACTGACACTCGGGGTACAGGATAATGACAGGCTGACACTGGGGGTACAGGATAATGAAAGGCTGACACTGAGGGTACGGTAAAATGACAGGCTGACACTCGGGATACAGGATAATGAAAGGCTGACACTCAGGGTACAGGATAATGACAGGCTGACACTCAGGGTACAGGGTAATGACAGGCTGACACTGGGGGTACAGGGTAATGACAGGCTGACACTGGGGGTACAGGATAATGACAGGCTGATACTGGGTGTACAGGATAATGGCAGGCTGACACTCGGGGTCCAGGATAATGACAGGCTGACACTCGTGGTACAGGATAATGGCAGGCTGACACTGGGGGTACAGGATAATGACAGGCTGACACTGGGGGTACAGGATAATGACAGGCTGACACTCGTGGTACAGGATAACGACAGGCTGATAATTGGGATACAGGATAATGACAGGCTGACACTCGGGGAACAGGATAATGACAACTGACACTCGGGGTACAGGATAATGACAGGCTGACACTCGGGGTACAGGATAATTACAGGCTGACACTCGGGGTTCAGGATAATGACAGGCTGACACTCGGGGTACAGGATAATGACAGGCTGACACTGGGGGTACAGGATAATGACAGGCTGACACTCGGGGTACAGGATAATGACAGGCTGACACACAGGGTACAGGATAATGACAGGCTGACACTCAGGGTACAGGATAATGACAGGCTGACACTGGGGGTACAGGGTAATGACAGGCTGACACTGGGGGTACAGGATAATGACAGGCTGATACTGCGTGTACAGGATAATGACAGGCTGACACTCGGGGTACAGGATAATAACAGGGTGACACTCGGGGTAGAGGATAATGACAGGCTGACACTCGGGGTACAGGATAACGACAGGCTGATAATTGGGGTACAGGATAATAACACGGTGACACTCGGGGTACAGGATAATGACAGGCTGACACTCGGGGTACAGGATAATGACAGGCTGACACAGGGGGTACAGAATAATGACAGGCTGACACTGGGGGTACAGGATAATGACAGGCTGACACTGGGGGTACAGGATAACGACAGGCTGACACTCGGGTACAGGGTAATGACAAGCTGACACTGGAGGTACAGGATAATGACAGGCTGACACTCGGGGTACAGGGTAATGACAGGCTGACACTGGGGGTACGGGATAATGACAGGCGGACACTGGGGGTACAGGATAATGACAGGCTGACACTGGGGCTACAGGATAATGACAGGCTGACACTTGGGGTACAAGATAATGACAGGCTGACACTGGGGGTACAGGGTAATGACAGGCTGATAATTGGGATACAGGATAATGAGAGGCTGACACTGGGGGTACAGGATAATGACAGGCTGACACTCGGGGTACAGGATAATGACAGGCTGACACCGGAGGTACAGGATAATGACAGGCTGACACTTGGGTACAGGATAATGACAGGCTGACACAGGGGGATACAGGATAATGACAGGCTGATACTGGGGGTACAGGATAATGACAGGCTGACACTGGGGGTACAGGGTAATGACAGGCTGACACTCGGGGTACAGGATAATGACAGGCTGACACTCGGGGTACAGGATAATAACAGGGTGACACTCGTGGTACAGGATAATAACAGGGTGACACTCGGGGTACAGGATAACTACAGGCTGATAATTGGGGTACAGGATAATGACAGGCTGACACTCGGGGTACAGGATAATGACAGGCTGACACTCGAGGTACAGGATAATGACAGGCTGACACTGGGGGTACAGGATAATGACAGGCAGACACTGGGGTTACAGAATAATGACAGGGTGACACTCGGGGTACAGGATAATAACAGGGTGACACTCGGGGTATAGGATAACGACAGGCTGATAATTGCGGTACAGGATAATGACAAGCTGACACTCGGGGTAAGGGGTAATGACAGGCTAATAATTGGGGTATAGGATAATGACAGGCTGACACTCGGGGTACAGGGTAATGACAGGCTGACACTCGGGGTACAGGATAGTGACAAGCTGACAGTCGGGGTACAGGATAATGACAGGCTGATAATTGGGGTACAGGATAATGACAGGCTGACACTGGGGGTACAGGATAATGAAAGGCTGACACTGAGGGTACGGGAAAATGACAGGCTGACACTCGGGATACAGGATAATGACAGGCTGACACTCAGGGTACAGGATAATGACAGGCTGACACTCAGGGTACAGGGTAATGACAGGCTGACACTGGGGGTACAGGGTAATGACAGGCTTACACTAGGGGTACAGGATAATGACAGGCTGATACTGGGTGTACAGGATAATGGCAGGCTGACACTCGGGGTCCAGGATAATGACAGGCTGACACTCGTGGTACAGGATAATGGCAGGCTGACACTGGGGGTACAGGATAATGACAGGCTGACACTGGGGGTACAGGATAATGACAGGCTGACACTCGTGGTACAGGATAACGACAGGCTGATAATTGGGATACAGGATAATGACAGGCTGACACTCGGGGAACAGGATAATGACAACTGACACTCGGGGTACAGGATAATGACAGGCTGACACTCGGGGTACAGGATAATTACAGGCTGACACTCGGGATACAGGATAATGACAGGCTGACACGGGGTACAGGATAATGACAGGCTGACACTGGGGGTACAGGATAATGACAGGCTGACACTCGGGGTACAGGATAATGACAGGCTGACACACAGGGTACAGGATAATGACAGGCTGACACTCAGGGTACAGGATAATGACAGGCTGACACTGGGGGTACAGGGTAATGACAGGCTGACACTGGGGGTACAGGATAATGACAGGCTGATACTGCGTGTACAGGATAATGACAGGCTGACACTCGGGGTACAGGATAACAACAGGGTGACACTCGGGGTACAGGATAATGACAGGCTGACACTCGGGGTACAGGATAACGACAGGCTGATAATTGGGGTACAGGATAATAACATAGTGACACTCGGGGTACAGGATAATGACAGGCTGACACTCGGGGTACAGGATAATGACAGGCTGACACTGGGGGTACAGAATAATGACAGGCTGACACTGGGGGTACAGGATAATGACAGGCTGACACTGGGGGTACAGGATAACGACAGGCTGATACTTGGGATACAGGATAATGACAGGCTGACACTCGTGGTACAGGATAATGACAGGCTAACATTCGGGGTACAGGATAACGACAGGGTGATAATTGGGATACAGGATAATGACAGGCTGACACTCGGGGTACAGGATAATGACAACTGACACTTGGGGTACAGGATAATGACAGGCTGACACTCGGGGTACAGGATAATGACAGGCTGACACTCGGGGTACAAGATAATGACAGGCTGACACTCGGGGTACAGAATAATGACAGGCTGACACTGGGGGTACAGGATAATGACAGGCTGATATTTGGGGTACAGGATAATGACAAGGTGACACTCAGGGTACGGGGTAATGACAGGCTAATAATTGGGGTACAGAATAATGACAGGGGTACAGGATAATGACAGGCTGACACTGGGGGTACAGGATAATGACAGGCTGACACAGGATAATGACAGGCTGACAGGATAATGACAGGCTGACACTGGGGGTACAGGATAATGACAGGCTGACACTGGGGGTACAGGATAATGACAGGCTGACACTGGGGGTACAGGATAATGACAGGCTGACACTGACAGGATAATGACAGGCTGACACTGGGGGTACAGGATAATGACAGGCTGACACTACAGGGGGTACAGGATAATGACAGGCTGACACTGGGGTACAGGATAATGACAGGCTGACACTTGGGGTACAGGATAATGACAGGCTGACACTGGGGGTACAGGATAATGACAGGCTGACACTTGGGGTACAGGATAATGACAGGCTGACACTGGGGGTACAGGATAATGACAGGCTGACACTGGGGTACAGGATAATGACAGGCTGACACTGGGGTACAGGATAATGACAGGCTGACACTGGGGGTACAGGATAATGACAGGCTGACACTCGGGGTACAGGATAATGACAGGCTGACACTTGGGGTACAGGATAATGACAGGCTGACACTCGGGGTACAGGATAATGACAGGCTGACACTTGGGGTACAGGATAATGACAGGCTGACACTGGGGGTACAGGATAATGACAGGATAATGACAGGATAGGATGACAGGCTGGGGTACAGGATAATGACAGGCTGACACTGGGGGTACAGGATAATGACAGGCTGACACTGGGGTACAGGATAATGACAGGCTGACACTTGGGGTACAGGATAATGACAGGCTGACACTTGGGGTACAGGATAATGACAGGCTGACACTGGGGGTACAGGATAATGACAGGCTGACACTGGGGGTACAGGATAATGACAGGCTGACACTGGGGTACAGGATAATGACAGGCTGACACTGGGGGTACAGGATAATGACAGGCTGACACTCGGGGTACAGGATAATGACAGGCTGACACTGGGGGTACAGGATAATGACAGGCTGACACTTGGGGTACAGGATAATGACAGGCTGACACTTGGGGTACAGGATAATGACAGGCTGACACTGACAGGATAATGACAGGCTGACACTCGGGGTACAGGATAATGACAGGCTGACACTGGGGGTACAGGATAATGACAGGCTGACACTTGGGGTACAGGATAATGACAGGCTGACACTGGGGGTACAGGATAATGACAGGCTGACACTGGGGTACAGGATAATGACAGGCTGACACTGGGGGTACAGGATAATGACAGGCTGACACTGGGGGTACAGGATAATGACAGGCTGACACTGGGGTACAGGATAATGACAGGCTGACACTGGGGTACAGGATAATGACAGGCTGACACTGGGGGTACAGGATAATGACAGGCTGACACTGGGGGTACAGGATAATGACAGGCTGACACTGGGGTACAGGATAATGACAGGCTGACACTGGGGGTACAGGATAATGACAGGCTGACACTGGGGGTACAGGATAATGACAGGCTGACACTGGGGGTACAGGATAATGACAGGCTGACACTGGGGGTACAGGATAATGACAGGCTGACACTGGGGGTACAGGATAATGACAGGCTGACACTGGGGGTACAGGATAATGACAGGCTGACACTGGGGGTACAGGATAATGACAGGCTGACACTTGGGGTACAGGATAATGACAGGCTGACACTGGGGGTACAGGATAATGACAGGCTGACACTGGGGGTACAGGATAATGACAGGCTGACACTTGGGGTACAGGATAATGACAGGCTGACACTGGGGGTACAGGATAATGACAGGCTGACACTGGGGGTACAGGATAATGACAGGCTGACACTGGGGTACAGGATAATGACAGGCTGACACTGGGGGTACAGGATAATGACAGGCTGACACTGGGGGTACAGGATAATGACAGGCTGACACTGGGGGTACAGGATAATGACAGGCTGACACTGGGGGTACAGGATAATGACAGGCTGACACTGGGGGTACAGGATAATGACAGGCTGACACTGGGGGTACAGGATAATGACAGGCTGACACTGGGGGTACAGGATAATGACAGGCTGACACTGGGGGGGTACAGGATAATGACAGGCTGACACTGGGGGTACAGGATAATGACAGGCTGACACTTGGGGTACAGGATAATGACAGGCTGACACTTGGGGTACAGGATAATGACAGGCTGACACTTGGGGTACAGGATAATGACAGGGTACAGGATAATGACAGGCTGACACTGGGGTACAGGATAATGACAGGCTGACACTGGGGTACAGGATAATGACAGGCTGACACTTGGGGTACAGGATAATGACAGGCTGACACTTGGGGTACAGGATAATGACAGGCTGACACTGGGGGTACAGGATAATGACAGGCTGACACTTGGGGTACAGGATAATGACAGGCTGACACTGGGGGTACAGGATAATGACAGGCTGACACTCGGGGTACAGGATAATGACAGGCTGACACTCGGGGTACAGGATAATGACAGGCTGACACTGGGGGTACAGGATAATGACAGGCTGACACTGGGGGTACAGGATAATGACAGGCTGACACTGGGGGTACAGGATAATGACAGGCTGACACTGGGGGTACAGGATAATGACAGGCTGACACTGGGGGTACAGGATAATGACAGGCTGACACTGGGGTACAGGATAATGACAGGCTGACACTGGGGGTACAGGATAATGACAGGCTGACACTGGGGGTACAGGATAATGACAGGCTGACACTGGGGGTACAGGATAATGACAGGCTGACACTGGGGGTACAGGATAATGACAGGCTGACACTGGGGGTACAGGATAATGACAGGCTGACACTGGGGGTACAGGATAATGACAGGCTGACACTGGGGGTACAGGATAATGACAGGCTGACACTGGGGGTACAGGATAATGACAGGCTGACACTGGGGGTACAGGATAATGACAGGCTGACACTCGGGGTACAGGATAATGACAGGCTGACACTTGGGGTACAGGATAATGACAGGCTGACACTGGGGGTACAGGATAATGACAGGCTGACACTTGGGGTACAGGATAATGACAGGCTGACACTGGGGTACAGGATAATGACAGGCTGACACTGGGGGTACAGGATAATGACAGGCTGACACTGGGGGTACAGGATAATGACAGGCTGACACTTGGGGTACAGGATAATGACAGGCTGACACTGGGGGTACAGGATAATGACAGGCTGACACTCGGGGTACAGGATAATGACAGGCTGACACTGGGGTACAGGATAATGACAGGCTGACACTGGGGGTACAGGATAATGACAGGCTGACACTGGGGGTACAGGATAATGACAGGCTGACACTGGGGGTACAGGATAATGACAGGCTGACACTGGGGGTACAGGATAATGACAGGCTGACACTGGGGGTACAGGATAATGACAGGCTGACACTGGGGTACAGGATAATGACAGGCTGACACTGGGGGTACAGGATAATGACAGGCTGACACTGGGGTACAGGATAATGACAGGCTGGGGGTACAGGATAATGACAGGCTGACACTCGGGGTACAGGATAATGACAGGCTGACACTGGGGGTACAGGATAATGACAGGCTGACACTGGGGGTACAGGATAATGACAGGCTGACACTGGGGGTACAGGATAATGACAGGCTGACACTGGGGGTACAGGATAATGACAGGCTGACACTGGGGGTACAGGATAATGACAGGCTGACACTGGGGGTACAGGATAATGACAGGCTGACACTGGGGTACAGGATAATGACAGGCTGACACTGGGGGTACAGGATAATGACAGGCTGACACTGGGGGTACAGGATAATGACAGGCTGACACTGGGGTACAGGATAATGACAGGCTGACACTGGGGGTACAGGATAATGACAGGCTGACACTGGGGGTACAGGATAATGACAGGCTGACACTGGGGGTACAGGATAATGACAGGCTGACACTGGGGGTACAGGATAATGACAGGCTGACACTGGGGGTACAGGATAATGACAGGCTGACACTGGGGGTACAGGATAATGACAGGCTGACACTTGGGGTACAGGATAATGACAGGCTGACACTCGGGGTACAGGATAATGACAGGCTGACACTGGGGGTACAGGATAATGACAGGCTGACACTGGGGGTACAGGATAATGACAGGCTGACACTGGGGGTACAGGATAATGACAGGCTGACACTGGGGGTACAGGATAATGACAGGCTGACACTTGGGGTACAGGATAATGACAGGCTGACACTGGGGGTACAGGATAATGACAGGCTGACACTGGGGGTACAGGATAATGACAGGCTGACACTGGGGGTACAGGATAATGACAGGCTGACACTGGGGGTACAGGATAATGACAGGCTGACACTGGGGGTACAGGATAATGACAGGCTGACACTTGGGGTACAGGATAATGACAGGCTGACACTGGGGGTACAGGATAATGACAGGCTGACACTTGGGGTACAGGATAATGACAGGCTGACACTGGGGGTACAGGATAATGACAGGCTGACACTGGGGGTACAGGATAATGACAGGCTGACACTGGGGGTACAGGATAATGACAGGCTGACACTGGGGGTACAGGATAATGACAGGCTGACACTGGGGGTACAGGATAATGACAGGCTGACACTTGGGGTACAGGATAATGACAGGCTGACACTGGGGGTACAGGATAATGACAGGCTGACACTGGGGGTACAGGATAATGACAGGCTGACACTCGGGGTACAGGATAATGACAGGCTGACACTGGGGGTACAGGATAATGACAGGCTGACACTGGGGTACAGGATAATGACAGGCTGACACTGGGGGTACAGGATAATGACAGGCTGACACTGGGGTACAGGATAATGACAGGCTGACACTGGGGGTACAGGATAATGACAGGCTGACACTGGGGGTACAGGATAATGACAGGCTGACACTGGGGGTACAGGATAATGACAGGCTGACACTGGGGGTACAGGATAATGACAGGCTGACACTGGGGGTACAGGATAATGACAGGCTGACACTGGGGGTACAGGATAATGACAGGCTGACACTGGGGGTACAGGATAATGACAGGCTGACACTGGGGGTACAGGATAATGACAGGCTGACACTGGGGTACAGGATAATGACAGGATAATGACACTGACACTGGGGGTACAGGATAATGACAGGCTGACACTGGGGGTACAGGATAATGACAGGCTGACACTGGGGGTACAGGATAATGACAGGCTGACACTGGGGGTACAGGATAATGACAGGCTGACACTGGGGGTACAGGATAATGACAGGCTGACACTGGGGGTACAGGATAATGACAGGCTGACACTGGGGTACAGGATAATGACAGGCTGACACTGGGGGTACAGGATAATGACAGGCTGACACTGGGGGTACAGGATAATGACAGGCTGACACTGGGGGTACAGGATAATGACAGGCTGACACTGGGGGTACAGGATAATGACAGGCTGACACTGGGGGTACAGGATAATGACAGGCTGACACTGGGTACAGGATAATGACAGGCTGACACTGGGGGTACAGGATAATGACAGGCTGACACTGGGGGTACAGGATAATGACAGGCTGACACTTGGGGTACAGGATAATACAGGATAATGACAGGCTGACACTGGGGGTACAGGATAATGACAGGCTGACACTGGGGGTACAGGATAATGACAGGCTGACACTGGGGGTACAGGATAATGACAGGCTGACACTGGGGGTACAGGATAATGACAGGCTGACACTGGGGGTACAGGATAATGACAGGCTGACACTGGGGGTACAGGATAATGACAGGCTGACACTGGGGGTACAGGATAATGACAGGCTGACACTGGGGGTACAGGATAATGACAGGCTGACACTGGGGGTACAGGATAATGACAGGCTGACACTGGGGGTACAGGATAATGACAGGCTGACACTGGGGGTACAGGATAATGACAGGCTGACACTGGGGGTACAGGATAATGACAGGCTGACACTGGGGTACAGGATAATGACAGGCTGACACTCGGGGTACAGGATAATGACAGGCTGACACTGGGGTACAGGATAATGACAGGCTGACACTGGGGGTACAGGATAATGACAGGCTGACACTGGGGGTACAGGATAATGACAGGCTGACACTGGGGGTACAGGATAATGACAGGCTGACACTGGGGGTACAGGATAATGACAGGCTGACACTGGGGTACAGGATAATGACAGGCTGACACTTGGGGTACAGGATAATGACAGGCTGACACTGGGGGTACAGGATAATGACAGGCTGACACTGGGGGTACAGGATAATGACAGGCTGACACTTGGGGTACAGGATAATGACAGGCTGACACTTGGGGTACAGGATAATGACAGGCTGACACTGGGGGTACAGGATAATGACAGGCTGACACTGGGGGTACAGGATAATGACAGGCTGACACTGGGGTACAGGATAATGACAGGCTGACACTGGGGGTACAGGATAATGACAGGCTGACACTGGGGGTACAGGATAATGACAGGCTGACACTGGGGGTACAGGATAATGACAGGCTGACACTGGGGGTACAGGATAATGACAGGCTGACACTGGGGGTACAGGATAATGACAGGCTGACACTGGGGGTACAGGATAATGACAGGCTGACACTGGGGGTACAGGATAATGACAGGCTGACACTGGGGTACAGGATAATGACAGGCTGACACTGGGGTACAGGATAATGACAGGCTGACACTGGGGTACAGGATAATGACAGGCTGACACTCTGGGGTACAGGATAATGACAGGCTGACACTGGGGGTACAGGATAATGACAGGCTGACACTGGGGGTACAGGATAATGACAGGCTGACACTGGGGGTACAGGATAATGACAGGCTGACACTGGGGGTACAGGATAATGACAGGCTGACACTGGGGGTACAGGATAATGACAGGCTGACACTGGGGGTACAGGATAATGACAGGCTGACACTGGGTACAGGATAATGACAGGCTGACACTGGGGGTACAGGATAATGACAGGCTGACACTGGGGGTACAGGATAATGACAGGCTGACACTGGGGGTACAGGATAATGACAGGCTGACACTGGGGGTACAGGATAATGACAGGCTGACACTGGGGTACAGGATAATGACAGGCTGACACTGGGGGTACAGGATAATGACAGGCTGACACTGGGGTACAGGATAATGACAGGCTGACACTGGGGGTACAGGATAATGACAGGCTGACACTGGGGGTACAGGATAATGACAGGCTGACACTGGGGGTACAGGATAATGACAGGCTGACACTGGGGGTACAGGATAATGACAGGCTGACACTGGGGTACAGGATAATGACAGGCTGACACTGGGGGTACAGGATAATGACAGGCTGACACTGGGGGTACAGGATAATGACAGGCTGACACTGGGGGTACAGGATAATGACAGGCTGACACTGGGGTACAGGATAATGACAGGCTGACACTGGGGTACAGGATAATGACAGGCTGACACTGGGGGTACAGGATAATGACAGGCTGACACTGGGGGTACAGGATAATGACAGGCTGACACTGGGGGTACAGGATAATGACAGGCTGACACTGGGGGTACAGGATAATGACAGGCTGACACTGGGGGTACAGGATAATGACAGGCTGACACTGGGGGTACAGGATAATGACAGGCTGACACTGGGGGTACAGGATAATGACAGGCTGACACTTGGGGTACAGGATAATGACAGGCTGACACTGGGGGTACAGGATAATGACAGGCTGACACTGGGGGTACAGGATAATGACAGGTACAGGATAATGACAGGCTGACACTGGGGGTACAGGATAATGACAGGCTGACACTGGGGGTACAGGATAATGACAGGCTGACACTGGGGGTACAGGATAATGACAGGCTGACACTGGGGGTACAGGATAATGACAGGCTGACACTGGGGGTACAGGATAATGACAGGCTGACACTGGGGGTACAGGATAATGACAGGCTGACACTGGGGGTACAGGATAATGACAGGCTGACACTGGGGGTACAGGATAATGACAGGCTGACACTGGGGGTACAGGATAATGACAGGCTGACACTGGGGGTACAGGATAATGACAGGCTGACACTGGGGGTACAGGATAATGACAGGCTGACACTGGGGGTACAGGATAATGACAGGCTGACACTGGGGGTACAGGATAATGACAGGCTGACACTGGGGGTACAGGATAATGACAGGCTGACACTGGGGTACAGGATAATGACAGGCTGACACTGGGGGTACAGGATAATGACAGGCTGACACTGGGGGTACAGGATAATGACAGGCTGGGGGTACAGGATAATGACAGGCTGACACTGGGGGATAATGACAGGATAATGACAGGATAATGACAGGCTGACACTTGGGGTACAGGATAATGACAGGCTGACACTGGGGTACAGGATAATGACAGGCTGACACTGGGGGTACAGGATAATGACAGGCTGACACTGGGGTACAGGATAATGACAGGCTGACATGGGGGTACAGGATAATGACAGGCTGACACTGGGGGTACAGGATAATGACAGGCTGACACTGGGGGTACAGGATAATGACAGGCTGACACTGGGGTACAGGATAATGACAGGCTGACACTGGGGGTACAGGATAATGACAGGCTGACACTGGGGTACAGGATAATGACAGGCTGACACTGGGGGTACAGGATAATGACAGGCTGACACTGGGGTACAGGATAATGACAGGCTGACACTGGGGGTACAGGATAATGACAGGCTGACACTGGGGGTACAGGATAATGACAGGCTGACACTGGGGTACAGGATAATGACAGGCTGACACTTGGGGTACAGGATAATGACAGGCTGACACTGGGGTACAGGATAATGACAGGCTGACACTGGGGGTACAGGATAATGACAGGCTGACACTGGGGGTACAGGATAATGACAGGCTGACACTGGGGGTACAGGATAATGACAGGCTGACACTGGGGGTACAGGATAATGACAGGCTGACACTGGGGGTACAGGATAATGACAGGCTGACACTGGGGGTACAGGATAATGACAGGCTGACACTGGGGGTACAGGATAATGACAGGCTGACACTGGGGGTACAGGATAATGACAGGCTGACACTGGGGGTACAGGATAATGACAGGCTGACACTGGGGGTACAGGATAATGACAGGCTGACACTGGGGGTACAGGATAATGACAGGCTGACACTTGGGGTACAGGATAATGACAGGCTGACACTGGGGGTACAGGATAATGACAGGCTGACACAGGTACAGGATAATGACAGGCTGACACTGGGGGTACAGGATAATGACAGGCTGACACTGGGGGTACAGGATAATGACAGGCTGACACTGGGGGTACAGGATAATGACAGGCTGACACTGGGGTACAGGATAATGACAGGCTGACACTGGGGTACAGGATAATGACAGGCTGACACTGGGGGTACAGGATAATGACAGGCTGACACTGGGGGTACAGGATAATGACAGGCTGACACTGGGGGTACAGGATAATGACAGGCTGACACTGGGGGTACAGGATAATGACAGGCTGACACTCGGGGTACAGGATAATGACAGGCTGACACTGGGGGTACAGGATAATGACAGGCTGACACTGGGGGTACAGGATAATGACAGGCTGACACTGGGGTACAGGATAATGACAGGCTGACACTTGGGGTACAGGATAATGACAGGCTGACACTGGGGGTACAGGATAATGACAGGCTGACACTTGGGGTACAGGATAATGACAGGCTGACACTGGGGGTACAGGATAATGACAGGCTGACACTGGGGGTACAGGATAATGACAGGCTGACACTGGGGTACAGGATAATGACAGGCTGACACTGGGGTACAGGATAATGACAGGCTGACACTGGGGGTACAGGATAATGACAGGCTGACACTGGGGGTACAGGATAATGACAGGCTGACACTGGGGGTACAGGATAATGACAGGCTGACACTGGGGGTACAGGATAATGACAGGCTGACACTGGGGGTACAGGATAATGACAGGCTGACACTGGGGGTACAGGATAATGACAGGCTGACACTGGGGGTACAGGATAATGACAGGCTGACACTGGGGGTACAGGATAATGACAGGCTGACACTGGGGGTACAGGATAATGACAGGCTGACACTGGGGGTACAGGATAATGACAGGCTGACACTGGGGGTACAGGATAATGACAGGCTGACACTGGGGGTACAGGATAATGACAGGCTGACACTGGGGGTACAGGATAATGACAGGCTGACACTGGGGGTACAGGATAATGACAGGCTGACACTGGGGGTACAGGATAATGACAGGCTGACACTGGGGTACAGGATAATGACAGGCTGACACTGGGGGTACAGGATAATGACAGGCTGACACTGGGGGTACAGGATAATGACAGGCTGACACTGGGGGTACAGGATAATGACAGGCTGACACTGGTACAGGATAATGACAGGCTGACACTTGGGGTACAGGATAATGACAGGCTGACACTGGGGGTACAGGATAATGACAGGCTGACACTGGGGTACAGGATAATGACAGGCTGACACTGGGGGTACAGGATAATGACAGGCTGACACTGGGGGTACAGGATAATGACAGGCTGACACTGGGGGTACAGGATAATGACAGGCTGACACTGGGGGTACAGGATAATGACAGGCTGACACTGGGGGTACAGGATAATGACAGGCTGACACTGGGGGTACAGGATAATGACAGGCTGACACTGGGGGTACAGGATAATGACAGGCTGACACTGGGGGTACAGGATAATGACAGGCTGACACTGGGGGTACAGGATAATGACAGGCTGACACTGGGGGTACAGGATAATGACAGGCTGACACTGGGGTACAGGATAATGACAGGCTGACACTGGGGGTACAGGATAATGACAGGCTGACACTGGGGGTACAGGATAATGACAGGCTGACACTGGGGGTACAGGATAATGACAGGCTGACACTGGGGGTACAGGATAATGACAGGCTGACACTGGGGGTACAGGATAATGACAGGCTGACACTTGGGGTACAGGATAATGACAGGCTGACACTGGGGGTACAGGATAATGACAGGCTGACACTGGGGGTACAGGATAATGACAGGCTGACACTGGGGGTACAGGATAATGACAGGCTGACACTGGGGGTACAGGATAATGACAGGCTGACACTGGGGGTACAGGATAATGACAGGCTGACACTGGGGTACAGGATAATGACAGGCTGACACTTGGGGTACAGGATAATGACAGGCTGACACTGGGGGTACAGGATAATGACAGGCTGACACTGGGGGTACAGGATAATGACAGGCTGACACTGGGGTACAGGATAATGACAGGCTGACACTGGGGGTACAGGATAATGACAGGCTGACACTGGGGGTACAGGATAATGACAGGCTGACACTGGGGGTACAGGATAATGACAGGCTGACACTGGGGGTACAGGATAATGACAGGCTGACACTGGGGGTACAGGATAATGACAGGCTGACACTGGGGTACAGGATAATGACAGGCTGACAGGATAATGACAGGCTGACACTGGGGGTACAGGATAATGACAGGCTGACACTGGGGGTACAGGATAATGACAGGCTGACACTGGGGGTACAGGATAATGACAGCTGAGGATAATGACAGGCTGACACTTGGGGTACAGGATAATGACAGGCTGACACTGGGGGTACAGGATAATGACAGGCTGACACTGGGGGTACAGGATAATGACAGGCTGACACTGGGGGTACAGGATAATGACAGGCTGACACTCGGGGTACAGGATAATGACAGGCTGACACTGGGGTACAGGATAATGACAGGCTGACACTGGGGGTACAGGATAATGACAGGCTGACACTCGGGGTACAGGATAATGACAGGCTGACACTGGGGGTACAGGATAATGACAGGCTGACACTGGGGTACAGGATAATGACAGGCTGACACTGGGGTACAGGATAATGACAGGCTGACACTGGGGGTACAGGATAATGACAGGCTGACACTCGGGGTACAGGATAATGACAGGCTGACACTTGGGGTACAGGATAATGACAGGCTGACACTGGGGGTACAGGATAATGACAGGCTGACACTCGGGGTACAGGATAATGACAGGCTGACACTGGGGGTACAGGATAATGACAGGCTGACACTGGGGTACAGGATAATGACAGGCTGACACTGGGGGTACAGGATAATGACAGGCTGACACTGGGGTACAGGATAATGACAGGCTGACACTGGGGGTACAGGATAATGACAGGCTGACACTGGGGGTACAGGATAATGACAGGCTGACACTGGGGGTACAGGATAATGACAGGCTGACACTGGGGGTACAGGATAATGACAGGCTGACACTGGGGGTACAGGATAATGACAGGCTGACACTGGGGGTACAGGATAATGACAGGCTGACACTGGGGGTACAGGATAATGACAGGCTGACACTGGGGGTACAGGATAATGACAGGCTGACACTGGGGGTACAGGATAATGACAGGCTGACACTTGGGGTACAGGATAATGACAGGCTGACACTGGGGGTACAGGATAATGACAGGCTGACACTGGGGGTACAGGATAATGACAGGCTGACACTCGGGGTACAGGATAATGACAGGCTGACACTGGGGGTACAGGATAATGACAGGCTGACACTGGGGGTACAGGATAATGACAGGCTGACACTTGGGGTACAGGATAATGACAGGCTGACACTGGGGGTACAGGATAATGACAGGCTGACACTGGGGGTACAGGATAATGACAGGCTGACACTGGGGGTACAGGATAATGACAGGCTGACACTGGGGGTACAGGATAATGACAGGCTGACACTGGGGGTACAGGATAATGACAGGCTGACACTGGGGGTACAGGATAATGACAGGCTGACACTGGGGGTACAGGATAATGACAGGCTGACACTGGGGGTACAGGATAATGACAGGCTGACACTGGGGGTACAGGATAATGACAGGCTGACACTGGGGGTACAGGATAATGACAGGCTGACACTGGGGGTACAGGATAATGACAGGCTGACACTTGGGGTACAGGATAATGACAGGCTGACACTGGGGTACAGGATAATGACAGGCTGACACTGGGGGTACAGGATAATGACAGGCTGACACTGGGGGTACAGGATAATGACAGGCTGACACTGGGGGTACAGGATAATGACAGGCTGACACTGGGGTACAGGATAATGACAGGCTGACACTCGGGGTACAGGATAATGACAGGCTGACACTGGGGGTACAGGATAATGACAGGCTGACACTTGGGGTACAGGATAATGACAGGCTGACACTGGGGTACAGGATAATGACAGGCTGACACTGGGGGTACAGGATAATGACAGGCTGACACTGGGGGTACAGGATAATGACAGGCTGACACTTGGGGTACAGGATAATGACAGGCTGACACTTGGGGTACAGGATAATGACAGGCTGACACTTGGGGTACAGGATAATGACAGGCTGACACTGGGGGTACAGGATAATGACAGGCTGACACTGGGGGTACAGGATAATGACAGGCTGACACTGGGGGTACAGGATAATGACAGGCTGACACTGGGGTACAGGATAATGACAGGCTGACACTGGGGGTACAGGATAATGACAGGCTGACACTGGGGTACAGGATAATGACAGGCTGACACTCGGGGTACAGGATAATGACAGGCTGACACTGGGGGTACAGGATAATGACAGGCTGACACTGGGGGTACAGGATAATGACAGGCTGACACTGGGGGTACAGGATAATGACAGGCTGACACTGGGGTACAGGATAATGACAGGCTGACACTCGGGGTACAGGATAATGACAGGCTGACACTCGGGGTACAGGATAATGACAGGCTGACACTGGGGGTACAGGATAATGACAGGCTGACACTGGGGGTACAGGATAATGACAGGCTGACACTGGGGGTACAGGATAATGACAGGCTGACACTTGGGGTACAGGATAATGACAGGCTGACACTGGGGTACAGGATAATGACAGGCTGACACTGGGGGTACAGGATAATGACAGGCTGACACTGGGGGTACAGGATAATGACAGGCTGACACTCGGGGTACAGGATAATGACAGGCTGACACTGGGGGTACAGGATAATGACAGGCTGACACTGGGTACAGGATAATGACAGGCTGACACTTGGGGTACAGGATAATGACAGGCTGACACTGGGGGTACAGGATAATGACAGGCTGACACTTGGGGTACAGGATAATGACAGGCTGACACTGGGGGTACAGGATAATGACAGGCTGACACTTGGGGTACAGGATAATGACAGGCTGACACTGGGGGTACAGGATAATGACAGGCTGACACTCGGGGTACAGGATAATGACAGGCTGACACTGGGGGTACAGGATAATGACAGGCTGACACTGGGGGTACAGGATAATGACAGGCTGACACTGGGGGTACAGGATAATGACAGGCTGACACTGGGGGTACAGGATAATGACAGGCTGACACTTGGGGTACAGGATAATGACAGGCTGACACTGGGGGTACAGGATAATGACAGGCTGACACTGGGGGTACAGGATAATGACAGGCTGACACTGGGGGTACAGGATAATGACAGGCTGACACTGGGGTACAGGATAATGACAGGCTGACACTGGGTACAGGATAATGACAGGCTGACACTGGGGGTACAGGATAATGACAGGCTGACACTGGGGGTACAGGATAATGACAGGCTGACACTGGGGGTACAGGATAATGACAGGCTGACACTTTGGGTACAGGATAATGACAGGCTGACACTGGGGTACAGGATAATGACAGGCTGACACTCGGGGTACAGGATAATGACAGGCTGACACTGGGGGTACAGGATAATGACAGGCTGACACTGGGGTACAGGATAATGACAGGCTGACACTTGGGGTACAGGATAATGACAGGCTGACACTTGGGGTACAGGATAATGACAGGCTGACACTGGGGGTACAGGATAATGACAGGCTGACACTGGGGTACAGGATAATGACAGGCTGACACTGGGGGTACAGGATAATGACAGGCTGACACTGGGGGTACAGGATAATGACAGGCTGACACTTGGGGGTACAGGATAATGACAGGCTGACACTGGGGTACAGGATAATGACAGGCTGACACTGGGGTACAGGATAATGACAGGCTGACACTGGGGGTACAGGATAATGACAGGCTGACACTGGGGGTACAGGATAATGACAGGCTGACACTGGGGGTACAGGATAATGACAGGCTGACACTGGGGGTACAGGATAATGACAGGCTGACACTGGGGGTACAGGATAATGACAGGCTGACACTCGGGGTACAGGATAATGACAGGCTGACACTTGGGGTACAGGATAATGACAGGCTGACACTGGGGGTACAGGATAATGACAGGCTGACACTCGGGGTACAGGATAATGACAGGCTGACACTGGGGGTACAGGATAATGACAGGCTGACACTGGGGGTACAGGATAATGACAGGCTGACACTGGGGTACAGGATAATGACAGGCTGACACTGGGGGTACAGGATAATGACAGGCTGACACTTGGGGTACAGGATAATGACAGGCTGACACTTGGGGTACAGGATAATGACAGGCTGACACTTGGGGTACAGGATAATGACAGGCTGACACTTGGGGTACAGGATAATGACAGGCTGACACTGGGGGTACAGGATAATGACAGGCTGACACTTGGGGTACAGGATAATGACAGGCTGACACTTGGGGTACAGGATAATGACAGGCTGACACTCGGGGTACAGGATAATGACAGGCTGACACTCGGGGTACAGGATAATGACAGGCTGACACTCGGGGTACAGGATAATGACAGGCTGACACTGGGGTACAGGATAATGACAGGCTGACACTTGGGGTACAGGATAATGACAGGCTGACACTGGGGGTACAGGATAATGACAGGCTGACACTGGGGTACAGGATAATGACAGGCTGACACTTGGGGTACAGGATAATGACAGGCTGACACTGGGGGGTACAGGATAATGACAGGCTGACACTCGGGGTACAGGATAATGACAGGCTGACACTGGGGGTACAGGATAATGACAGGCTGACACTGGGGGTACAGGATAATGACAGGCTGACACTTGGGGTACAGGATAATGACAGGCTGACACTTGGGGTACAGGATAATGACAGGCTGACACTGGGGGTACAGGATAATGACAGGCTGACACTTGGGGTACAGGATAATGACAGGCTGACACTCGGGGTACAGGATAATGACAGGCTGACACTGACGGGGTACAGGATAATGACAGGCTGACACTGGGGGTACAGGATAATGACAGGCTGACACTGGGGGTACAGGATAATGACAGGCTGACACTGGGTACAGGATAATGACAGGCTGACACTCGGGGTACAGGATAATGACAGGCTGACACTCAGGGTACAGGATAATGACAGGCTGACACTGGGGGTACAGGATAATGACAGGCTGACACTGGGGGTACAGGATAATGACAGGCTGACACTTGGGGTACAGGATGACATGACACTGGGGTACAGGATAATGACAGGCTGACACTCGGGGTACAGGATAATGACAGGCTGACACTTGGGGTACAGGATAATGACAGGCTGACACTGGGGTACAGGATAATGACAGGCTGACACTGGGGGTACAGGATAATGACAGGCTGACACTGGGGGTACAGGATAATGACAGGCTGACACTGGGGGTACAGGATAATGACAGGCTGACACTGGGGTACAGGATAATGACAGGCTGACACTGGGGGTACAGGATAATGACAGGCTGACACTGGGTACAGGATAATGACAGGCTGACACTGGGTACAGGATAATGACAGGCTGACACTGGGGGGTACAGGATAATGACAGGCTGACACTCGGGGTACAGGGATAATGACAGGCTGACCGCGGGGTACAGGAGGATGACAGGCTGACACTGGGGGTACAGGATAATGACAGGGCTGACACTGGGGGTACAGGATAATGACAGGCTGACACTGGGGGTACAGGATAATGACAGGCTGACACTGGGGGTACAGAATAATGACAGGCTGACACTGGGGGTACAGGATAATGACAGGCTGATATTTGGGGTACAGGATAATGACAAGGTGACACTCAGGGTACGGGGTAATGACAGGCTAATA
>CAMRHE010000771.1:0-167500 GCA_947044405.1 Leptodactylus fallax
AGCAGAGCAGCAGGAAGTGACGAGACAGAGAGCAGCAGCCATCTTGGCAAGTGTTGTATTGAACTGGTGTGGAGATTTTTCTGTACAGCTAAGCTGTATCTTGGTCCAGAGACAAACAGAGTGTAAAGAGACAACAGGACTAGTGAGTCCACGTGAAAGGAACTGTGCTCAGTGGCTGATCAGTGAGACTGACATTGTGACTGTGTATATGGATACCACAGATAGAGACTCGCAGTGCTGTTGATGTACTGGACAGCACCTGCTAAACCCCGGCTTACATCCCAGCTCAGTGTATGGATTCGGCAGGACTGTCAGTGTGCTGAGTGGAATCTGCTGTTGGATTACATTGCATTCATTGGGTTTCCCTGTTAAAGAGGACTTCATTTCTCCCAAGATCCTGATAACCGTGAGGAGAGGACGTTTCGCTATAAAAGAAAGGAACGACTTTGGGCCCCACTGCGCGCTTCTACAGACTGTAAGCGGTCCACCTGGACCACTGGGGAAAAGGGGGTGCACCCAAATGTGAAGTCAGGGTCAGTTAGGGATAGTTTTGAGTATATTGTTCATTCAGTGTCCATACTGCAGAAGTGGACAGAGTAAAAGTAGAAACCATTGCAGAATTTGCCTTGAAATTGTTCATGCTATATTGTATATTTTGCTTGTCTTTAGCCCTGTCATTTTACCTTTAACTAGCCTTTATTAACTTATAGTAAATATATATTTTTTTCTTGAACTACCGCGTGTGCGTTCATTTCTGGTTGCGGAGTCCAAACCACCTGCCTTGCTCTTGGTTCACAGTTTCATGTGCCATAATTGAAATCTACATCAGTCAGATCCTGGTATAGATTTCAGGTATACTGTAACTCATGCCAGTTTTCTCTGCTTCCTCCCAGTGGTCTTCCTTGATCTTCATCCCACTCCACCCACTGTCTTAAATAGTGGATGGAGTAGGGCATGCACCAAAGATGTGCCACTTCTGTTTTTTTGCGTAGATGATATAGTAAATTCCCCCCAGTGAGTTATTGAAAACTCCTACAGCTTGCCATTGTCCAAAATAGAACTTTGAGGGACAGCAACATTGGAGAGAATATCTCATGTAAAATGTCATACTACATGTATTTTCTAGATTTATAATACACGCTGTATCATTTCTAGGCATTGCTTTTGGATTGCTAAAAGGAATAGAAGGCATTAGCAGGTGGAGACTGATGAAGGCCATGAGAGTCCCTGAAAGGAGACAAAGATGTAGTCCACCGGACCACAGGCTGCAGCAACAAGAAGCATACAGAAGCCCGTCTCCAGTACAGTCTCAGCCCATAGAACAGCATGAAACAATGAATGGTCATCATGTTTTAAATGGGACTGAGCTCAGAACTACTGGAGAATCCCAGCCCAAGTATTATCCACCAACATCTACTCTGGAGCAACCTAAGATCCTGAAAGAATCAACATTAGACTTTTTCATCAGAAAGTGACTTCAAACCCTACACCCAGCCACAAAAGAAAGCATATCTCTTTTACAAACATCTGAGAGGTAAGGGAGAACCAGCCCCTTGTATGCAATAGAACCCAAGGGAAGTAAGTATTGAAACCATCCTTGGAAAATCCCTTTAAACGTTTACAAAAAAATTAATAAAAATACCAAAATGACAGCTCTGTTTTCTCTTTTAGTTTTCCTCTATCGTTATATAATTCCCAAAACTGTCACGTAGACATCTGCATCATCCACTTTAGACTAAGGTTTGTGTAATTGGAGTTGCCGTCTTAAAACTATATTTTGAGTAAGTTCAAAGAAAACACAACTGATTGTAATGAAACTGATATCACGTTGTCTTGGTAATGTGTAAAATCAAGGAAACAGGTGTTATTCCAATAAGGGCCCCTACACAGGCATTGCCAGTGGAGCGCAGAAAACCTACAGGTCAATGTTACAGAGACATGGTCATATCATATCTAGGAGGGAGAACACCTCACTTATATGGCATGAAATAGGACATCTTCATTCCAATGAAAGAAACCTCTTTGTGCTTCTAAATCGGCGGCTCAAAGAAGAAAAATCTGAGCCTGTAACAGTATATAAGCAGCATATTAAGGATCAGTGCAACAAAAATGAATAGTACATTGGTGTAAAACAATTCCTGACTCACATACAGTTTTGCAGCACATTTCCTGACTATGCTGAGAGGGTGATAGTATGGTACTGTGCAAAACTTTTAGGTAGGCGTGGGGAAAAGGCTGTAAGAATAAAAAATGCTAATTGTTTATTTTTGTCAATTAACAAAATTAAGTGAATGAAGTATAACCTCTGCAAGGAGCACTTTGCATACAGCAGATGCTGCAGTTAATGCCAAGCCAGGACCCATTACAGCAGACATCAGCCATTTTATGCTGAGGGACAGTGGATTACATCTCCCTACACCCCTTACTCCAGGGTGAGGAGTATCAGAGAAAGGGATGGATTGGCTGAGCAGAGAATTATGGGAAAGGTCTGCAGAAGAGAGAAGACAGGCAGCCACATGGGCTGTAGAAGAGGCTTCTTCCAGCAACTGCCAGGAAGCACATAGCTTGGCACTGGGTAACCCAGGACATAGAGACAGTCCTGCCAGCCCACCAGCTCACTCTGAGGGAAGAAGAAGCATCCCTACAGCAGTATCACCTGTCCAGAGTGATCAGACTCCCAAAAGGTACCCAGGGCCGCATCCAAGAAGACTCCTGCCTCATACTTCATTAGTATCCTGTCACCTGAAAGCTGCAGCACCCAGTGAGACTCCAGGCTGGTACCAGATTCCCTGCAAGAGTTAGTGAGTGGACTTTGCTGGAATTTGCTGTACTGCTGTTAGAAGGTTTATGAGAACTGTGGTAGAAAAGACCTGCTGTGTCTATAGTGCACCGTTTCCTGAATGCGCGCCACCGTCCGCGGCAACTGGGCCCCAACTGATGGACTGTTCTGTTTTTTTTTTTTTAAACTGTAATTTTTATTGAAAAATTTTTTTAAAAGAAATACAAGGCAAATGTAAAGCAAATAATCTGTTACATCAGAGAAAACAAAAACAGAAAGACTCAATTTGGGGGAAAACAAAAAACATGACAAAGGAAAGAAACAATAAGGGGAGAAACAAAGTTGGGAGTCAGGCATCAGAGACCCTGTGTGGCACAGTAGGAATCCCAGTGGGACCAAATTGCTTCAAATGCCTCTACCATATGGTTGAGGGAGGCGGTCAAGTACTCCAGACTGCGGATGTCCTTCAGACGGGCTATCAATTCTGAGACTGCTGGGGGAAGAGCCTTTCTCCAATGGCGTGCTGTAAGTGTTTTGGCCGCGGTACACAAGTAAAGGAATAATTTAGATATATTTTTACCGAGACCTTTTGGCGGGAGATTAAGCAGATAAACCATGGGATCCAGGGGTATACCCTGGATGAAAAGAATGTGAGTCATCCTCTCAACCTCGAGCCAGAAAGGGCGAACTAAGGGGCATTCCCAAAAAACATGAAACAGTGTTCCAAGTGTTGCCCGGCATCGCCAACAACTAGAAGAAATAGTGGGGTTAAGAGTATGTAATAAAGCTGGGGTATGATACCAGTGCATAAGTATTTTGTATTGCATTTCCCTAAACGTTACACAGGAAGAGGATTTAGCTGCACGGGACCATATGACCTGCCACTGGCTGTGCGGAATATGGGTGCCCAGGGTTCCAGACCACCGGGTCATATATTTGTGGGCCACCGGGGTCCGACCCCCCTGAGAGGTCAAGAGCCTATAAATATTTGAAATCAGGCCTCTAGTGGAGGTACCTGCCCGACACAGTCGTTCAAAAACTGTGGGGAGGGAGACCCGGGTGGACCCAAACTGGGAAACAACAAAATGGACTATTTGCTGATAATGGAACCACTCTGAGGTAGGCAAGTGCTGTATGGAAGTGAGGTAGTCGAAGGACCTGAGCTCCAAGGTCGACGGGTCCACCAAGTCTGCTATGTGGAACAAACCCAGCCCACTCCAGGGCCTGACCATAGCGGCGGTGAGTCCGCTTGGAAGGAGTGGATTATATAAAAAGGAAATCATAGATGAGTGCGGAGCGGTCAATCGAAAGAGCTTAGAACAAGTATTCCAGATAGACCGGGTAAAGCCGATAGGGCCTAGCAGCGGAGTAGAGGGTAGGGGGGGGGGAAGAGGACCACAGATATGCATTGGGGTGAACAGGAGCTAGCCAAAGCTTCTCTATCTCCACCCATTTCGTGTGCGCCTGGGATGCCGCCCAAAACGGTATACTCCGCAAATGAGCAGCCCAGTAATAATGCAGCAGGTGTGGAGCCCCCAGTCCCCCGTCCGACTTACCCGCCAGCATCACTGATCGGGGAATGCGATGGCGTTTGCCATTCCATATAAATTGGAAGATTGCTTTCTGTAGTGATTTCAGTTCGGACCTAGGGACTGCCACTGGGAGGGTTTCGAAGAAATAAAGAAGCTTGGGGAGGAGGGTCATCTTAACCGCAGTTATACGGCCTAGGAGGGAAATATGGAGAGGACGCCATTTATCTATGAGATAGCGGAGCTCATGAAACAGGTGAGGATAATTGACTGAATACAGTGTATGGTATGAAGAGGATAACTGGACACCCAAATAACGTAATGAGTGGTCCCTCCACTGGAAAGCAAAATTAGTCTTAAGCAACTGCAAAGTCTCACTTGGGATATTTAGAGGCAGGGCTTCCGTTTTACTAGGGTTAACCTTATAGCCCGATAGGACTCCATATTCCTTTAAAACTCGGAGAAGGTTCGGGAGGGAGGTATGGGGTTTAGTGAGGGTCAACAGGACATCGTCTGCGAATAAACTAATTTTAAATTCCCTATCCCTCACAAATACCCCGGTGATATCTGAGGCAGATCTAATTTGGGCCGCCAGGGGTTCAATACACAATGCAAATATTAAAGGTGACAAGGGGCATCCCTGACGGGTTCCATTACGAATGGATAAAGGTTGGGAGGAAGCATTAGGTAGCTTGACCACTGCCGAGGGGCGGGAATAGAGAGCCCTTATGGCTGTGAGGAAGGCCCCCGAGAACCCGTAACTCTCGAGGGTGGCTATCATAAATGACCAATCAAGGCGATCGAAGGCCTTCTCAGCGTCCAGACTTAAAAGCAAAG
This sequence comes from Leptodactylus fallax, assembly GCA_947044405.1. Taxonomy (NCBI): domain Eukaryota; kingdom Metazoa; phylum Chordata; class Amphibia; order Anura; family Leptodactylidae; genus Leptodactylus; species Leptodactylus fallax. The sequence goes on from CAMRHE010000771.1 coordinate 5,146, forward strand.
TGGGGGTGGAAGAACGGTTAGCTACATCAATCAAGTCCACCGCCCTTCTAGTGTTATCTCCTCCCTGGCGACAGGGGACAAATCCCACCTGGTCCTTGTGGATGAGAGTCGGAAGCCAAAGGCCAAGCCTATTTGCCAAAATTTTTGTAAATAGTTTGAGGTCTGTATTCAGGAGGGCAATGGGACGATAGTTAGAACATTCCTGATGGTCCTTATGTGGCTTTGGGACCAAGGAAATGTGAGAGTGCAGCATAGTATGCGGGATCGGGGCTCCATCCAAAAAAGAGTTGAAGAGTTTACACATATGAGGGAGGAGATCAGAATGGAAAGTTTTATAATAAGCATAAGTGAACCCATCAGGGCCCGGAGCTTTACCATTAGGGAGACCCTCCAAGACGGCAGTTAACTCCTTGCCCAATATTGGAGCATTAAGTGAAGAGAGAGCTGAGGGCGGGAGGACCGGGAGCCGACAGGAGGTCAGATAGGATTGCAAGCTTGTCTCTGTAGCGGAGGGGCCTCTCCCAGCAGCCGAGGGAAGGTTATACAGTGTAGTGTAATAATCTCTAAACAAGGTCGCTATAGTGTCGGGATGGTGTTGTAGGGTGCCCTGGGAATCTCGGACAGCATGAGGCGTAGAGGAAACCCAGCGGTCTCTCAGGGTTCTGGCTAGGAGTGTATGGGCCTTATTTCCCCTCTCATAATACCTCTGGCGGCTGTAGAGGAGAAGGCGATGGGTGGCCTGGGTAGCGAGGTCGCGGAGGTCCGCCCTAGCAGCTACCAATTGACGCAGCAAGGATACTGTGGGTCGCGATGCTAGTCTCTCGGTTAGGGATCTGATCCTACTAATTAAAGCCTCCTCTCTGACCCTTCGATTTCTCTTGGCCTGTGTTCCCAGTGCAATACAGTGACCTCTCATTACTGCCTTATGGGCCTCCCACAGTGTAGATATAGCGGGGACTGATTCAAGATTAACTCGAAAGTATTCTTGGAGGTGGGTACGAACTTTACCCTGGGTCTCTCGTGAATGAAGGAGGGATTCATTAAGTCGCCAATGGCAACGTTTTGTCGGAGGGCAGGAGGGAGACAATGTTAGCAGTACGGGCGCGTGATCGGACCAGGATATGGGGCCTATGTCAGCTGACTTGAATAAGCGAAGGGTTAATGTGTTACCGAAAAAGTAGTCTATTCTAGAGTGGGTTTTATGGGGGTGGGAGGAAAATGTAAAAGAGCGAGCAGAGGGATTGTCCACCCGCCAAAGGTCATAGAGGGCAGCCGACCGTACAAGGCAGCGAAACTCCTTTGCTAGTCTTGTCTGCGAGGGTCCAGGAGGATCATTATTGAGGGTGAATCTATCCATATTTTCAGAAAAAGCCATATTAAAGTCTCCTCCCAGTAACAGTGCAGATCCCTCAGACATTTGCAATTTCCCCAGGACCTGTTTAAGGAAGGGGATCTGAGAAGAGTTAGGGGCATATATGTTACACAAAGTGATAGGTTGACCGCGTAAAAGCCCCTCTAGGCTAATATATCGACCCTGGGGATCTAAATGAGAGGCCGAAACAGTGATAGGGCAGGTACGAGAAAGCAGAATAGCTACTCCCCCCCTCCTACGACTACAATATGCCGAGTAAGCGGAGGGGAAGTAATGGCGAGCAAAATTAAACGTGCCAGTATGATCATAATGGGTCTCTTGGAGAAAAGCTACCTCTGCCTGTAGGGAGCGAAGCTCCCGCAGGACCATTCGCCGTTTTGAGTTGGAGCCCAGGCCCTTGACATTTAATGTAATGCACTTAACCATAGAGAAAACAGAGTGGGTTTGTAGCTAGCGTAAGGAAAAATGAGGAAGAGGCAAATCTCACCCAACCATCGAGAGTCGGAAGCCTTGAAAAAAAAAAAAGGTGAAGAGTCCAGGCCACTGTAGCCAAACGAGTCTCCGAACCTGAAAAAGGGGAGAAAAGAGAAGGGGCAGAAGGGGAGGGGAAAGAGACAAAAGACACACAAAAGGACGAGGCATAACAAATAAAAAACAAAAATATTTAAAAAACACAATTAAACTAAATCTAGTGGTCGGGACTATATCTCCCGGCCGGGGGCAAAAAAAAATGTCCAAGTCAGGGCCACAAATGACCCTTCCGGGGCCCAACCAGTGGGTCCACAGCTGGACGAAGCCCCCACAGTAGAGGGGGGAGTGGGTGGGAGGCGGGAGAGGATCAGCAATATGCAGATCAAAATAGACAGTTGGGGACCTAAGGATAGTAACATCTGTCAGTCACTGGGGGGGAAGGGGGAGTCTAACCCACCCGACCGCCCAAACTGAAACATAAGTAAAATGCAAAAAAGTAGTGGGACCATTAAAAGAAAAATGCGTATAAACATAAACAGCAATAACAACAGAACCCCCTAGTGAGCAAAGTAGACATATCCCTCCCAGAAACTAGGAGGGCCGAGAAAAAAAGATACAGTCACGGAGGGGGGGTTCCACCCTTGATCTTCTGGAAGAACGTTGCTGGTGTCTAGCCGGGTTCTGGACCGTCCAGACCGGGGGAGGTGGTGGTGGCGGAGCAATCAGTTCCCAGTTCTGTAGGTCAGGGAGAGGAATATCCATAGCAGTGCAAAATGGCTCCAGGTCTGCATAGAACCGCAGGGTAGCAGAGCGTCCATTGTGCCTAGCTGTCAAAGAAAAGGGGAATCCCCAGCGATACGGTATTTGCCGGTCGCACAGAAGCTGTAGCAGAGGGCGCAGATATCTCCTTTTCTGTAGCGTAATCCAAGAAAGATCCTGATAAAGCTGAATCTTGGTTCCTTCAAATTCAAAGTCTTGAAGACGACGGGCCTTGGAAAGGATGGTTTCCTTCAATGCATAATCGTGCACGCAGCAAATAACATCACGCGGGGGTGGGGCCAGATCTCTTGGGACGCAGGGCCCTGTGCGCTCTATCGAGTTTAATTTTATGCGTAGGTGGTTCCTGCAAGATGGAGTTGAAAACCTCCCCCAAGGTAGCATGTAAATCCTCCTCCTGGGTAGCCTCAGGCAGCCCCCTGACTCTGATATTATTGCGCCTGCCCCGGTTGTCCAAGTCCTCTAAATGGCGCTGCATGTCATTAACCACCTGGCATTGGGAGAGGACAGTGTCCTGGAGGTGAGACACATGAGAACGGGTCTGGTCATGATCATCTTCAAGGGTATCAACCCGGTTTGCAATATGCTGGAGATCTTGCCGCAGGACAGCGATTTCAGTGCGTATCTCTGAACGACATGCCGTTGTGACTTTAGCAACCAGGGAGTCAAAGTCCTCTTTTGACGGTAGATGAGCAAGGTAATCAAGCCATGGTGGAGGGTCAGAAGAGGCTGCCAGAGCAGATTGTAGCGGAAGTCGGGGTGGCGGTGCAGACGGCGGGGAGAGCTGGGTACAGATAGCCAGGGGGGACAAAGAAGGAGTCGTCCCCAAGTCTGCCTCCTCATCTCCTAGGAGGGGTGGGGGCTGCTGCAAGGGCATGAGGCTAGGAAGTTGTAAGGACTGCCGGGAGGTGAGAGGATCCCCCACAGGGCTAGGAGGACTCCCACGGTCAGATGGTGACATGTGGGGAGGAGAGGCAGTCGCTGAGGTCCCCTGGGACGCTGGGTCCCCCTGATATTGCGTGGGGGAGCCCGCTGAGGAGTGTACCGGCTGAAGCTGCGGGGGAGGGGGGGCAGTCAGCGCTGCGATGTGAGCGGTCGCAGCGCTTGTCTTACCCGGCGGTGGAGATCGAGCGCCCGGGCTTTCAGCCTCCAGAAGAGCAGGAGGCCTAACAGGGAGACCTCTCTGCAGCGCGGGAGCCCCTCGCGCTGTCAGCGGAGCTGCCGCTGTAGTTATTCCGGAGGCGGTCGGCGCTGCTGCGGAGGAAGATGGCCGCCGCCTCGTGGAGGCCCGCGCTGTTGAAGCTGTTGCCGGCTGCAGGAACGCGGACAGGGTAGATTGTGGCCTGTCCGCGGGTGCAGGGTCTCCCACAGCCAGTGTCCGGCTCGTTCTTTTAGCCATGGGGTTCTGTATGTCCCAAATGGTCCCACTTAGCTGACGGTAAGGTAGGAGCTCCTCCAAAGTGCGTCCTACTCCATCGGATCCCAAGCCACGCCCCCGGACTGTTCTGTTTATTGCTGCATCCATTAGTAATTCTGCATTGGGTGATGTTATTTAGGAGTGCAAGCTGGTACCTGCAGTATGATGGCATGTGTGTGATGACTATCATCTGTGGGTCACTATCTTAACCCTGTGCTATTCCCTATAGTTTATTATACCCGCCAGGCCTGGCACATAGCCCATTCCTACCACTAGAGGGTTAATACTATAGGATGTACCTGTGCATTGTCATGTGAATTACTGAAACATTTCTCTGTTCACATTTTATTAAGTTTGCCCTTGTTTACCCTTCCCATAATAAACCGGTTAAGAAGTTTCACCCTCAACATTTGTGAGTGTGTACTGAGCTTAGCTGGGGGTTTCCCGAGTCGACCCCTAGCAGAAGAGGAAGACCCTCCTGAATTCCTATAGAGCTCCTAGCAAGATTCGGGTGGAGGCACTGCGCTATAGTGAGGTGAGAACTACAGCACACCCTGCCTACAGAGGTCGGCCCAAAGGGATGTTACAGAAGAAAAGAGAAATCTAAATCCCATCAATATTTGGTGTGACCTTTGCCCTTTGCCTTCCATCAGTTCTTCTAGTTACACTTGCAGACAATTTTTGAAGGAACTCGGGAGGGAGGTTGTTCCAAACATCTTGGAGAACTAAGCACAGATCTTCTGTGATGAATATGACAAATATTTGTGATGCGCTTTTCTCATGGAGACTCAAAATGCAGGGAGCATTGTGGAGTAAGGGAGTTAGTGGCTGCTATACAGGCGCTCATTCCCAACACTCACAAGGGTGAGTTGTTTGTACAGGGAGACAATTTACCTATCAGTATAATTTTGGTATTTAGGAGGAAACCTACCAAACACGGGGAGAATGTATAAACTCCATGCAGATGTTGCCCCTGGTCGGATTTGAACCCAGGACCCCAGGCTACAAGGCAATCACTGAGCCACTGTGCTGCCCTTCTACTGTAGATATAGGATTGCTCAAATCTCTTCATGTAATAACAGACAGACTGGATAATGTTGAGATCTGGGCTCGGTGGAGACCTTATCGTCACTTCCAAGACTGGCAAAAATAAACTATTAACAACGTGCAGTCATGCCCGGCCTGTCTTGTCCTGACCTACTGCTCAAACACCATGCCTTGCAGGTCACACCAAGCCACCTATCAGCGATGAAGGAGAAGGACACTTCGCTTTTCACTGAAGTCCACTTTACTGAGGTAGATGGCAGTATAAGATATGCAGTTCCTCATTGGTACAACAGGTGAGAGTTGATGGAATGAAAGTAAAAGTAGCAGTTAAGCCCAGTGTGAAAGATCTCAGACATTGACTTCGTTGAACATCACCCTTCCACTATTGCCGGGGGTGCATGGCCCATAACTGGAGAATCTGTCCTCTTACTGATGAGCGTCCTAGGTTGTCCAGTTCACAGAACCAGATCGCATTCTTGTGGAAAGGAGGAGGAGGCTTTCTCTCTTATTCTAACCAAACTGTCCAACTCTCAAGTTGGCTACGAACTATCCTTCACTACAACAAGCAGTCCTCCTTCTTCCAAGCTGTCCTCCAAGCCAGCCCACTCACCAAGAGTCTGGGAATATGCCCTTAAATAGGGAGCCATTCCCACCCTGGGTAACTTCGGCAAAGTCTGATGTCAGTAGGTAGCACCATGGGGGACAACAAACCATTTCTCCTGCGGTGTAACTCACAGGCCCAGCTATGTTACCCCTAAAGAGGAGTCACTCCATGTTACATCTTTAGAAAGTTCTAGAACACCAACCACTTGATGACGTACACCAATTAAAATGTCACGAGAATTCAACGTAGTGCAAGTACATCATAACACATGATACAATATAACAAATAGACTGAGCTAACTATTAAAGCTCGGCTCCTTATCACAGCTACAGGTCCAGTTGGTCTAAAGGTTTAACCCTTCCTATACAGCAGGCCAAATGTTTAAAGTGTTTGTCCGCTCCACTTGGGAATTCCAGCAGTCAGCAAGTTATCGTTCTCAGCTAGCAATGGTCTTTGTCTGCTCAGAAAATTCATATTACTGTCAGGGGTTACAGACATATCTTTTATGACTTATTTTATAGGGATCCTTTAGATAGGTGTAACTTCATGTTACTAGAATATCCCTTTAAATATATGGCACCAGAACCAAAGAGCATATAAACAGCATAAGAACCAAGCCTATTGTATAAATACCGTAACAGAACTGACCCTAACGCACAGAACCAAGCTTACTATACAGACTTGGTACCAAAACGAAGTCTATCTTATTAATACAGTATCAGCACCAAGACTACAGCATAGACAATAGATAATGTTATCGTGCAGGCATGGCATGTGTGAATCCCAATCATTTCAGCCATTGTGTCTGTAAAATATGGAAGCACAAATTGATAAATTATGCATGTTGCCAAAATGTAACCCCTATAGTGACAACTCTGTACACAAATGCAAGTTTGTGAATCCTGATGAAACAGTTCTGCGAGGATCACGTCTAATAGAAAGACGAGGAGACAGCTGCAGCGTCTTTTGTACTGTCAGATATGCGGATATGTTTTAGGAAGAATCTTTAAAGAATGCAAATAATTTTCAAAAACTTATTTGAAGTCCAAATGAATCAGTCGGTGCCGTCTGATGAATTAAAAAAAAAAATCTCAAAGAGTAATTTATCATTCTCGGCTAGCAATGGTCTTTGTCTACTCAGAAAATTCATATTACGAACTGTCAGGGGTTACAGACGTATCTTTTATGACTTATTTTATTTAATTAGGAAATTAATAATGTTTGCCTTTTATATTCTGTTTGAAAGAAAACTGTTAAAGGATTACTTGAGTGTGAAATTAAATGACACTTTTTTCATGCCAGGCTCAAGGGACGTCTAAAGATCTCATTGGATTGAAACGCATTTGTGAATGGCCTTTGCTACGAAACAAATTCCCTTGTAAAAAAAATATCATCCCGTACAATTAGTCTCTAGAGGACGAAGCCAAATGTTCTATTAATCAAGAGATAATTAAATAATACAATATTTATAATCTGGTGTCATTTCTCTCGGAATCTTGTTATACATAAATACAGTTTGGCTGCATATACTGTAGCGAGTTTCCTTCCTTTCACGAAAATCTGTGCAAAAAACTATTTTTGTATCCCTGTACTCTCATCTGTGCCCATTTTGTTTTGTATGATATTCAAAAAATATGACTGCTTTTAGAAACAGCGCCACTCCAGTCCATAGGCCATGCCTGGTATTACAGTTTATGTGATTTTCTAGTACAATCAACGGAAATGGAATAAGAAATAAAAATACTAGGGTGCCTTGTCTAGAGTACTAAGTTGCACTGATTGTCTCCAGTCTGATGCTTATAAGGGACAGCAATGGGCCTAAGAGAAGTCCATGGGGATGCCCCGAGCAATATAATGTATTTGCAGCTGCTTATGCATTTCACATATACAGGCATTATTGCATTGGAATACACAGTTATTTCAATATGTCACAATAAAAAATCTGAAATCAAAAGTAATCTTGGTAGACAAAAATTGTAAATAAAGCTTCATAAATTTCTAATAAATGGCAAAAATTGTAAAAAGGGATAAACCGATTATTAAAAGTCATTAAATATAAAAAGACATTTATTGTGTATCTTCTTAAATGTTACAACCCGTACAATAGTTAGCAAATAATATAAAGTGTTTTAAAACAGAAAATAATTGTGTAATTTTTACATTTATTTATTGGCATTCACTAAATTAAACTGCATTATACACATGAAAAATACTGCATTTTGAATATCAAAATTAGCCAAAAAAGATACATTTTATCAAATTAGGAATTCGTATACTGCATGGCAGTGTATAGTATATAGTATGTATAGTGTGTAATGACATCATTCACTTCAAAATGAAGATACTGGTTTCTATTATTCCAAAGACATACTGATAGGGAATATATAGATTGTGAGCCCTATATGGGACAGTGACTGACAATATCTGTAAAGCGCTGCGAAATATGATGGCGCTATATAAGTAAGTATAATAAATAAATAAAATATTAATAGAGCATGTGCATCTATGTGTATGGGTGTGCACACAGCATTGCATATGCATAACCATGCTAGTGAATCCCCACCTTGACAAAAAAAAAAAACCTGTGTAAACCTATATTGGGGACTACAGTACCTCAAAAATTGCTCATGGGCCTCCAAAAATATAAAACAAGTGTCCAGTTATGACCTCATAAATAATATTCATGTAGTTATCTATAGTTCAAGCTTACCGGCTTTATTTTCTTCAGTATTTGCTTATTTGTTCAGTTCCGTTCAAGCTGTCATTAGAGATGGGCAAACCTCTCATGATTTCTTTTGGATTTGGGTGGCTCGGGTCCCAGATTTGTCTTGGGTTGAACAAGTTCGGTACTAACCAAACCTTAAAAGGGCTTAAAACATAGTGTAGAACACTGTCAGGGCTCCTAGGAACCTGTCTATAAAACATAGTGTAGAACACTGTCAGGGCTCCTAGGAACATATCTATAAAACATAGTGTAGAACACTGTCAGGGCTCCTAGGAGCCTATCTATAAAACATAGTGTAGAACGCTGTCAGGGCTCCTAGGAACCTATCTATAAAACATAGTGTAGAACACTGTCAGGGCTCCTACGAACCTGTCTATAAAACATAGTGTAGAACACTATCAGGGCTCCTAGGAACCTATCTATAAAACATAGTGTAGAACACTGTCAGGGCTCCTAGGAACCTATCTATAAAACATAGTGTAGAACACTGTCAGGGCTCCTAGGAACCTGTCTATAAAACAGTGTAAAATACTCTCAGGGCTCCTAGAAACTTAGCTATAAAACATAGTGTAGAACACTGTCAGGGCTCCTAGGAACCTATCTATAAAACATAGTGTAGAAAATTGTCAGGGCTCCTAGGAACCTATCTATAAAACATAGTGTAGAATACTGTCAGGGCTCCTAGGAACCTATCTATAAAACATAGTGTAGAACACTGTCAGTGCTCCTAGGAACCTATTCATAAAACATAGTGTAGAACACTGTCAGGGCTCCTACGAACCTATCCATAAAACATAGTGTAGAACATTGTCAGTGCTCCTACGAACCTATCCATAAAACATAGTGTAGAACACTGTCAGTGCTCCTACGAACCTATCCATAAAACATAGTGTAGAACATTGTCAGTGCTCCTACGAACCTATCCATAAAACATAGTGTAGAACACTGTCAGGGCTCCTAGGAACCTATCTATAAAACATAGTGTAGAACACTGTCAGGGCTCCTACGAACCTATCTATAAAACATAGTGTACAACACTGCCAGGGATCCTAGGAACCTATCTATAAAACATAGTGTAGAACACTGTCAGGGCTCCTAGAAACCTAGCTATAAAACATAGTGTAGAACACTGTCAGGGCTCCTAGGAACCTGTAGAATATTGTCAGGGCTCATAGGGCTCAACACAGGCCTCATTGGTGACCCCGGGTGCATGTTATCCCCAAAAGTGTGCCAGATGCCACGAGGTGGCCCAAAAGAGGTAATGGAAGTTGAGTATGAATTTTTTTTAATTTTTATCACCTCCCCTGGGCCTCCATCCTTTATACTCTGGGGTCTGAAGAGTATAATGCGGCAGCCATTTTAGTTCGGCCGAGACAACTCTCCATTTGTTCGGATTCATTATAAACTATTTGGAATATTCGGTTCAAACTTGGCTTGGAACGAGTCAGTTCTCCTATCTCTAGTTATGATCTGTAAGCACAGTTTGACTACAGTGTGTACAGGGTGTCTGAAGTACACTGATAAACACCCCTTCTCTCATCATTGGTTCAGTCTGCTAGTCTCTCCTCCCACCCCCTCCCCCTGCAGCTCTGCCTCAAAGTGGCTGCTCTGTGTGAACAGTGCTCAAGAGCTCAGTGCATGGAGAGATATCTATTACAGTAAGGCCAAAATAATCAATACAGACAACAAAAACACCTATAAGGAAAAGATGAATATCATGTAAATTCCATTAATATCAAGGGGATTGATAAGGGGGTTGCTTTAATATCTATTGCCAATAGTTTCATTGGCTATAAAAGCAATGTGGCTTTGCGAAAGGCGAATTTATGTTTTTTTTGCTATAAATATGCTGCAGAATTTTCACAGTTATTCACGGTATAACTAGAAATGTGCAAGCGCTCCAGGTAAGGGTCAGACAGCCGGACTCCTGAGACTGTATTATGAATGCGTAAAAAAATGAGTTTGACGTTGTTGATCTCAAATCTCTTACAAATACTTCACACAAAACTAGAGGGAATTATCCTGTCATCTGGACTCATAACCTTGAGCTTACACGAGATGGTGGACTGTAACAAGGACATTCAGAATTAGAATGGGCTTTGTACTTGTAAGATTACATCCTTCTCCATTGTGACCCACTAGTAAAGTATAACTATAAGCAGCGAGACAGGGAACTAAGGGGTTGCGAAACAGCGAAACAGCCCCACTGTTCATGGGCTGCATTTGCCATTGCAACTCGGCTTCTTTCAGTTGTAGCTAAATATAGCTAAAGCTTGGTTCACACTAGCGCTTGATTTCTGTTCGGGGTTTCCGTCCCTGAATCCTCTTAAAAAATGGGTCCGCCAGGTTTCTGCCTTTTTTGGGCAGAAACCTGGCGGACCCATTATAGTCTATGGGGTCCGCGGGTTTCTGCAGGTAACCGCTTTTTAAGCAGATTAGCTTTCTGTTTTTTGAGTCCCCAAGTGGACCCGAAGAACGGAAAGCCAAATGCTAGTGTGAACCTAGCGTAAGCCATAAGGGGCCAATATACTATTGTGGTTAATTGACCCTGACTTAAAATGTGATAAAATGTGTGGCATTTCGGAAGATCTTGGTGCTTCTAGTTCAACAAATTGCTTTGGATTCACGGGAAAGGGTTGTGGTTTCACTTGGAAGGGTAGTCCCCAGTGGCGGAACTACCGCCACAGCAGCTGTAGCTGAGCTACAGGGCCCACAACCTTAGGAGGCCCCTTGGGTCTCTGCTGCTGTTTTTTTTTTTCTTAAATAGGCCATTACCTGCTGGAGTCACAGCCGCCTTTACTTATCCTTCAGCACTCCAGTGGGCCCCATGCTTCCCATATCATGTTTCTCACAGCGACATGATATGGGACTCACAGAGGCCCCCTTCAGCCCCTCCTGGGGGCCTCACAGAGGCCCCCAGGAGGGCTGAAGGGGAAGTGGAGACAGCTGTGGGAAGGAGCGGAGATTGGTAAGTAAGGCCGCGGCAAGAGTATTTGTTGGGCAAACCTCGAGAGATTCATCTCACATGGTCCGTTTGGCGGTTTTGTTCACACCAAGCATGTCCAAACTGAAACTGCAATTATATTCTGGGGTCTGTGATGGAGCCCAGGAGAAGTGAGTAATAATGTTTTTTTTTAATGTTTGATCACCATCCCTGGGCCTCTCAACATTATGCTCTAGGGTGTGAAGAGACCTCAGAGTATAATAAAAGTTTGTGGATGGTGAATCCCTGAAATTGAACCCACCGTAGTGGCCAATATGGGACATTGTACTGTGTGGAGGGGCCACTATGGGACATTATACTGTGTGTAGGGGTCACTGTGGGACATTATACTGTGTTGAGGCCATTATAGGGCATTATAGTGTGTGGAGGAGCCGCTGTGGGACATTATACTGTGTGAAGGGGCCACTCTGGGACATTATAATGTGTGGCTGGGCTGCTATGGGACATTATACTGTGTGAAGGGGTCACTCTGGGAAATTCTACTCTGTGGAGGGGTCACTGTTGGACATTATACTGTGTTGAGGTCACTATAGGGCATTATACTGTGTACTGGGGCCACTATGGAACATAATACTGTGTACTGGGGCCGCTATTGGACATTATACTGTGTGGAGGGGCCACTATGGGACATAATACTGTGTGGAGGGGCCTCTATGGGACATTATACTGTGTGAAGGGGCTGCTAAGGGACATTATATTGTGTGAAGGGGCCACTATGGGACATTATAGTTGCTGAAGGGGCCATTGTGGGACATTTTAGTGTATGTAAATGGGGTATTATACTGTGTGGGGGCCAGAAAAGAAGGTGTGGAAGCCCAAGTCAAGGCCAGAGGTCAGGAATAGGAATACAGGTAACAAAAACAGCAAGGAGTAATAGCCAGAACGCAAGAAGCAATAACCAGCGACCATGTGAGGGCTGACAACCTGTTTATAGAAAGTCTGGGCAAGCCCCAGACTGGATTGGTAGACAGGCTGTCAATCACACAGGCAAGGCTAAGATTAACTATATGTTGTCCAGATAGAAATGCTCAGAACACAGGTGTGGCTGGAAATCCATTACATTGTTTAGGACAGTGTTCAGACTGAGCAACAAGAAACCTACGCAAGGAACCAAACTGAACACGCCTCCTTCACCGCAGCGTGCGAGCGGAGGGTGGCGCAGAGACCTGAACAGGCAGAGACGTTACACCTATCCTTGGGATCAATTAAAGATTATCATGGGCCCCATATCCGGGCCCCCAGGTGATCATCTGTTTGAAGGGGCTGCAGCATTGGGGTGAGTGCTGCAGCCTCTTCACTACTTACCAAGCACAGCACTGTACATTGTATAGTGGTTGTGCTTGGTAATGCAGCAAAACCCATACACTTCAATGTGTCTGAACTGCGATCAGGCCACGTATCCAATGAATGTGAAGTCCACTCACGGATCTTCAGTTAATGATCTATCCCAAGGATAGATCGTCAATTAAAAAGTCCTAGAAAACCCCTTTAATAAATAATTTTTTTATGTAACGCACTCCTGGCTTTGGCTCACAAAAAACGTAGCAAAATCAGCAACAAAAAAATTCAGAATTTCCCAAACATGTGGCCTCAGCCTTAAAGGGCTTGTCCAGGAATTTAAGCAGTCCCAGAGGAGGCTAAGGAAGGTGAAACATAACAAAAAGAAATCATACTCTCCTGTCCTCAGATGCCAGTGTAAGCCGCCACTATCTGTTCTGGTGCCTGGCGTGAAGCCACCACTGGAAGTCCTACGCCGCACATGACCACTGAGTCCAGTCAGTGGCCTTACATATGTCACCAGTTCCTTTCCTGTGGCCATTGAGGCCCCCGATTGGCCTCAGTGGTCACGTGCAGCACAGGTCTTCCTCTGCTTTCTCCGGATTTGATGAAATTCCTGGACAACCCCTTTAAATCCACAGTATATTTCCAATAATTTGTGTAGAGATTTATGGCCGTACAAGTTTGGGGTGTAAATAACTCAATTAATAAAAATTTGAAATATTTTGTCAAAAATAAAAATTTAGGTGTAGAAATGGAAGTAGAAATGTTGTCTTAGATATTTTTATCGTCCTGTTTCCTGCAGAAGTGATTCACATTATGGAATTTTTGACTGATTTATTTCATTCTAATAATTCCAGGCAGCATTCAACACTTATCACTGAATGTCTGGAATACAAACGGTTAATGCGTCTCCTGACGCGAAGGTGTCGGTGAAGTATTGATTACATATAATTGGTAGACATCAAAGGACGGTTATTATCAGGTGAGAACAGACTTGACATGGAATCGCTATCGTGCGCCGTATTTAAATAGACCTTTCATTACCTCCATTCTGGGTTTCTGGCTAGTGAGCGCCACTCATGCACAGGTACTGGAGGACACGTTGTCACTTCTTCATTTACCGCTTTTGACACTCTGGTAGACATTAGCAGAAGAAGGAGCTAAAACTTTGACAGTGACATTTATTGCTGTTAATAATGCTTGGTATTGACTGCCAGGCAGAGTAATAACTGAGATCATGTCTGTGCCTCATTCCATGGGCAAAACTCATTATAAACATTGATACACCCTCCAAAGCCGAGCATTAATTACTATATAATGAGGATTTCAATAAATTATAATAAGAAGAATTCTAAATACTTGGAGGAAAATAAGAATAAACCTGACAGGGCTGACTTTGCCTTTAAGGCTAGGGCTACACAGCAACCTTGGCCGTGACTCCAGTCGCATGACCAAAGATCGCCAAAATATTTCACTAATCCTAGTGAATGGAGTTGCACTGTGACCTTGAGGGTGCAATGGCCACAAAAAATTGAGCATTGTTCGATTTTTTTTGCAACTAGGAGTCGTTCTGGCAGCATCCTCAGGGTCGCAACGTGACTTCATTCCATAACATTAGTGGAAGCGTCTCAGGGCGACCTGGCAATCTTTGGTCGTGAGCCTTTGGTCATGAGAGGTCAAAGTTGCTGTGCAGCCCTAGCTGTTTTTGGGACACACACATCAGGTATAAAGGTATAAAGGCTGACAACCTTCAAGGGGCAGATGCACTCCTTCTCTTTTGATCAATAGACTCTTGGTTTTGGCCTCAAAAAGTGCAACAAAAAATCCTCACACTTAGTTCTTGTAATTTCAACCCTTAGGGGTTGCCACATGGAGTTCCAGCCGCAGCACAGTGAAAGCACTAACCGATTACCGGCCTATCGCCATTATTGTGTGGACAGGAATCGGCAAATAACGCAAACCGTAATAAGAAAAAATGGATAATGCATTAGTGTTAGCACTGCAGCGCTACCTGTGGCCGGTATCTAATTGGCACTTCCCTATCATATAGTGCCCAGTTAATATGTACTGTAGTATTCAAATAGTACTCTCTTAGGATAAGGACACACAGGACTGACAAAAACATGCCAAATAATGAGTTTTTGTTGTGGATTTCATTCAAAAAATGCAGTTTTCACTGTTTGTGCTGCAGATTTTTTTTTCAGCAACATGAAGACAAGATTGTGAACTGTAGACGCAAAAACACTTGCATCTCTCACTGCTTTTCTGCTGTGTTTTACATTTTTGTCTCCTCCATATAAGTCTAGGAGAATATTCTGCATTTTCACAGGTAAAATTAACATTCTGCGTTTTCCATTTTGAAATGAAATATTATCTCAATCAGCTTGCTGGAATTTTAAAATTTTTAAATCTGTAAAAAAAAAATTTTAAAAATCACACCGCCACATTGTTACCGCTGCTCTTGCTTTGTATTACATGACCAAGGGTGTCAGGAATAAGTGGGTGGGGATTTTGAACTTTTTTACTTAAATGCATTGTTTTAGCAAGTTGTGGACTGATGACATGTTTGATCATCGTGAGCCACAAGCGGCAGACAGATTAGCATGCTTGTCATACTGATCACATGGGCACTAACACTGTACCCATGTGATCAGGAGCAGGACTACGGCTATAATACACAGCCACAGCCATGCTCCAATGGCAGAGATCAATTGCTCCTGTGATCTCCATCCTTTAACCATTAATGTGCTGATCACAACAGTTAAAAAGAGAGGCTACGAGAACACCCCTGTGATGTCTGCAACATGATCAGGGCTCATGTATGGACAGACTTCCCAACGTCCAGTGAAAAGGACCCCAGGCTGTCTGACCATTATCCCTGTTGTTAGAGGATATTTAGGTATGCTATAATAACTGCCTGTGTACTATTATGATATAGGCTGTTGTGCTGGCATACTGTATACTGTAGATACATTTTGGAACATTATAGTTAAAAAAATTAAAAATAATTTTTTTTAAATTTAACAAAAAGTGAACTTAATGAAAGAAAATACTGTTAAGGCTAGGTTCACATCTGCGCACAGGTCTCCGTCATTGAGGTCTGAATGACGGAGACCCAGACTGTTAAAACAGCGGTTACCTGCGGACCCCATAGACCATCGGTCCCCAACCTTTTTTTTGCCATGGCCTGGCAGGGGGGTGGGGAGGGCAGTTTAGGGGTGGGGCTTTGGTCATATGTGGGCGGGGTAATACAGCAAACAGCACTGTACATCGGGGCGTGCTGGCGGGACCTCGGTGTACAGCACTATAGACCAGGGTCCCCACCATTAGCTATGTAGCTAATGGCAGGGACATGCTCTACAGCGCTGTACACTGAGGTCCCGCCAGCAAGCCCTGGTGAATGGCGCTGTTTGGTGTACTATAGAGAGCGTAGAGGGGGGATCATGTTTAGTATAGAGCTAGGAGCCACAACACTGTGGCCAGATTGCCGACCCGCGGATCAGCAAAAGACCCTCAATGGCCCAGTCCCGGTCCGTGGACTGGTGGTTGGGGACCCCTGCCATAGACTATAATGAGGTTTGTCGAGTGTCCGTCGGTTTTCCGCCAATTTTATACTAAAACCAATGGAGAGAAAGTCCTCGATGCAGGACTTTTCTCTCCGCCAATTTTCAGCAGTTTCTGCGGCACAGATGTGAACCTAGCCTTAAATAAATTCAGTAAAACAAAAACACAAAAAATGAACTTTGAACAATATATAAACTTCATTAAAAAGAAATACTAAAAACATTACAAATTTGATACTGGTGACCAGTCTTGAGGATAGATCATCAGTATCAAAACTGTCTCCGGTCCAGAACACCCCTTTAAGCCAGGGCCCCACATGGTGTAAACTCTGCGATTTGCCCGTGGTGGAAACGGTGCGGAAAAAAAACACAGCATTTTACAGTCACTGTGTAGTGGATAGAATTCTAGTGAATCCCATCCACACAGTGTGGAAAAATAGGCGCTGTGGGCACGCTGCAAATTCCAAAACCGTTGTGGTTTTGTAAGTCACAGCATGTCATTTATACCTATGGAAATGCTGGCGGTTTCCCTACAGGTATAATGGAAGCAGGCGAGTACAGAGAGAGGGGGCGTTCCTTACCGCCCAGTGATGACACTGAGCTGTGAGGAACGCCCCCCCAGTACAAGTCTAAGGACGAGCACAGTCAGGGAGGGCGTTCCTCACAGCGCAGCTAGACTGTCAGGAACGCCCTTCTGACAGTGAACGGTGAAATTTAGACCCCCGATATCTCCAGCCCCGGGGCACATAATGGGAAAGCCGGCAGTGTGCTGAATTCGGCTTTCTAGCGGTATGTAAAACCGCATATACATGAGGACATGAAAGGTCCTCCTTAAGGATATAGTCATACAAGGAAGATTCAGCAGAGAAATTTCTACACCTTTCTCATTTCTCTGTAGGGAGTTTACAGAACTCCATTCACATGCTGCAGAAACAATCCCTTTTAGTTGCAATATATATATAATTAACTTTTCTATCTCAGAAATTTGGTAATAAATGTGGAACCTGTGAATAAACAGTTAAACATTCTCTGATCCATAGGAAGCATGCAGTGAGGGAATTAAGGCGAGGGCATATGAGGGCAATAGAGGCAGCTGCACCTGACAGAGGCGGGCGCAATATGAAAGGAGATTCCAGAGTAATGACTAGATTATGTATTATGGGAAACTGATACCTGTAAAAATTGGGGTATAATATTACAAATACATTCAGCTAGTGGAAACGAATAATTTGTGGAAAGGTATATAGTGCTCGAGAGAATGAGAAGAATAATGTTATTCCTTCCCTGTCTATTATCCTAAATCAATTTCCGTCTTTGACACCTGTGCGGGCTGCTCCCTCATAAGATCCTTACCTTTGTATTATTCACCTGGATCTCAGCCTGCCTTAACCCATGTGCACACCCTATCTTTTACTCCGACAGAATACAGATCTTCTCCAGTTACTGGACACAACTATGTCCTAGAGAAAAAGTTGCTCAGGTGAGTAGTTTTCTTACCTAATTCTAGATTATCACAAGCACATAATTTATAAATGTCGCGGCTTTGTTATAGAAATTGTAAGAGGTAACTGCAAATGTTCAGTATTATTTTGGTAAATGAACATAAGAAATTTTGTAATAAATCTTAGAGGTAAATGCTTCTATCTCCTGTTATTAGCTCCTGTCCTCTCTGCTAAACTGCTTAGTTCACTGCTCAGAACAGTCTTTATTGAATACAAACTGGAGCCCATAGACAGATCAGGTTACATAGAAGTCTATAGAGATGGGAGGAGAAGGAGCCCAGTAAGAAACCAGACACCAAAACAATCTGCTACAGATCACAGATAACAGTAAGTATTCAGCACTTCTATAGCACTTTTATAGCAGTTTTCCAGCACTACTGAGCAGTGTAAACGCAAATAAAGCTCTGGTGATATAGATATCTTACTGTTATCTGTTCCAGGGCATCTGTGTCTCTGCTCCTCCTCCTGCCGTCCCTTCCTCCAGACTTCAATGAACTTTAGCCTGCCTGAGCAGTGAATTGAGCAGTTTAGCAATCAGGAGAGGTCTGATAAGAGGAGACCCCTCCTTATGAACACCCCCTTTAAAAAGAACTCTGGTAATGCCACAACCCAGATGGAGGAGACCGGAGGATGGGAGTAGTAGTGGTGGATGCTGTGCCACCTAGCAGGCCGAGCACGCTCACCAACCACTCCAGTCCCACTCCTAGGATGGACAAAGTCGAGGGGGGTCCTGCAGCACTACCGGATGGTGGTGGTAGTAGTTCTTTCCCCCGGGGCACTTCCAGTTGAAGGGTGGACCTCTCCTCTCTGAGCCGGTGTGCTGTTGTTCGGAAGGGCCCTGATGGTGAAGCAGGCATGACTCAGGAGTCAGTGATGCAGGTAAACCAAACAGCCTTTTATTCGGCAACATGAACAGTAAGTCAACAGCAGCTTGCAGATGGGGGTAGTAGAATGTCAGTGTCCAACCCCCAGCCTTGGTTCTAGGAGGGTGCTCAGGGATGATACAGGCTCTGCAGTATAGTTCTGTACTACTCCTCCTCTCTGCCTCTTCCAGCCAGGTACACTGGGAATGGAGTTACAGGGAGTCCTGACAGGGATCTGGTTACCTGTATGCTAGGCCCGAATGAGTCTCTCCTGTCAGGATCCTCTCCTGCTCCTCCTGGCACGGCACCAAATAAGTCTAGCAACTTAGATAGTTTTACTCCCTTGCTCTGTGCTGTCTTCAGATGAGCCTGGGGCTGGTGATATCCCTCCTGAGGCTGTGAAAGCGGCGGTTGGTCTTCAGTCCAGAGGCTGGTGGCAGGTCAGCTCTGCACACCTAGTCTGATCTGCTGCATGCACTGAACTGAGGAGACCAACCGTCGCCGGGGAGATAATATCGCCTTACAACCCCGCCCAGTGGCCTGTGATAGGCCAGGGCTGAACTAAGGCAAGGTTTTGAACATTGCAGGGGGAAAATGCCGAGGGACAAGCTTCAAAACATATAACATTTAAAGAGGACCTTTCATGTCCTCAGGCACATGCAGTTTTACATTCTGCTAGAAAGCCGACAGCGCGCTGAATTCAGCGCACTGCCGACTTTCCTGGTATGTGCCCCAGGGCTGGAGATATCGGCAGTCATAGTTTCACAGTTTACTGTCAGAAAGACGTTCCTGACAGTCTAGCTGCGCTGTGAGGAACGCCCTCCCTGACTGCACTCGTTCATAGACTTGTACTGGGGGGGCGTTCCTCACAGCTCAGTGACATCACTGGGCTGTAAGGAACGCCCCCTCTCTGTACTCGTCTATAGCGCTGTACTGTCAGAGGAAGCGTTCCTTACTGCCCGGCGATGACGCTGAGCTGTGAGGAACGCCCCCCAGTACAAGTCTATGAACGAGTGCAGTCAGGGAGGGCGTTCCTCACAGCGCAGCTAGACTGTCAGGAATGCCTTTCTGACAGTAAACCGTGAAACTACGACCGCCAATATCTCCAGTCCCGGGGCACATACCGGAAAGCCGGCAGTGCGCTGAATTCAGCGCGCTGGCGGGTTTCTAGCGGTATGTAAAACCGCATGTGCCTGAGGACATGAAAGGTCCTCTTTAACATAGAAGATGGAACATACCAACATAGCCCAGAGGCACAGTAACAAACACACAAAAGCAGTAGCACTCTGGGATGCTGCAGTAAAACAATATTTTGTCCCCCATTTGAAAATGATGTATAATGTTACTGCATGACTTATTAACCACTTTATTGTTACATTATGTACTCCTCTCCGGAGCACTGATTTCTCTTTGTATCATACTATGCAGTATGAACAAAAGGTCAAATTCAAAATGCAAAAACATTGATCCGACTCCCATAGGCTTGCTAGACCTGACAGATTGACCTCCTTAGAGGAGACACACAGAGGAGCAGAGGTATTAGTGTTCCAGTGGGGAGCACATAACTTTACAATTAAGCTGTTAGTAAGCTGTTCAGTAACATCACTTCACAGTCTCTAATGCAGTGCTTCTTTAATACATGTTCACACACAGGGTGTGTATTTTTTCTCAATAAGGGGTAGGGGAGTAGGTCACTGCCAGGCGGCTCTGGTGGTAGCTTATCCCTTGATAACAAAAGGATCAGGTGTGCTGAAATCCAGTGAGCACCAATAGTTGGTGGCCAAACACTCCTTCTATAAGTATTATAACTTTCAATAGCTAATATTGTAGGCACTGCAGAGCGTTATAGATATATGTAATGGAAATTTATTCACCAGTGGCTTTTGTGTATATAATTTCTATTGTAGATTTAGAATTTCCAGACACATGGATCTCACACTGTCACCAAACACAAAATTATTGTCCCATATCTCCCACTCCAGGTGCTGCTCATACAGTGCAATAGGAAGATGAATATTAATAAATCATGGTTATGTAAAAAGTGCTACAAGAGAATGACAGCATTAGCAGTCTGGAGGCTCAGCGGGGTTAATAATACATTACATATCTCCGTTCACTGGCTGTGCTGATGACAAGAAACATCCAACTTTCCACAGAGACAGGCCCATGGATGTTCACAGAAGAGGTGAGGTTGAAGAGGCTTTTGACTTCAGCTTTACCTTGCAGTAGTAACATTCAAAGCCGGAGGATGATAAGGAGGAGGCAGCGTATTGTACCGCCATGCTGTCACTTTATGCTCAGCTGAGCTTTGAATGAGGCAAGTTTGTAGAACTTAGTAGCACAAAATTTCACCTAGAAGAAATCCGGGAGCCGCCTGGAGGGAGCTTTATTGTGCTAGATATGGAAGGTGTCAAAGACAGAGATGATTATTCCGAAACATTCGAAAAATAAACAATACAAAAACCTCAAGTGTCCACAGCGCTCCATCTTCCAAGGTGCATGGGGATGTTTTCAGATATTGTATATTTTGTTATATTTTTTTTTCGTTCTTTATTTTAGGAATTTACTGATGATCCACCAGGACCTCATTAAAGGCGTCATGTTTATCAGAGCTGTGCTATGGGGAATTGTCTCCCTCGCTTTGCTTTGATCCCATATAGTGCACAGTACCACGCCTCTAATCCCATATACTGAACAGTACTGCTCCTCTAATCTCATATACTGCACAGTACCGCTCCTTTAATCCCATATACTGCACAGTACCGCTCCTCTAATCCATTATACTGCACAGCACCGCTCCTCTAATCCATTATACTGCACAGCACCGCTCCTCTAACCCATTATACTGTATATGGGCATTGCACAGTACCGCTCCTCTAATCCCATATACTGCACAGTACTGCTCCTCTAATCTCATATACTGTACAGTACCGCTCCTTTAATCCCATATACTGCACAGTACCGCTCCTCTAATCCATTATACTGCACAGCACCGCTCCTCTAATCCATTATACTGCACAGCACTGCTCCTCTAACCCATTATACTGTATATGGGCATTGCACAGTACCGCTCCTCTAATCCCATATACTGCACAGTACCGCTTCTCTAACCCATTATACTGTATATGGGCATTGCACAGTACTGCTCCTCTAATCCCATACCATATACTGCACAGTACCGCTCCTCTAACCCTTTATACTGTATATGGGCATTGCACAGTACCACTCCTCTAATCCCATATACTGCACAGTACCGCTACTCCAACCCTTTATACTGTATATGGGCATTGCACAGTACTGCTCCTCTATTCCCATATACTGCACAGTACCGCTCCTCTAATCCCATATACTGCACAGTACCGCTCCTCTAATCCCATATACTGCACAGTACCGCTCCTCTAATCCCATATACTGCACAGTACCGCTCCTCTAATCCCATATACTGCACAGTACCGCTCCTCTAACCTTTTATACTGTATATGGGCATTGCACAGTACCGCTCCTCTAATCCTGTATACTACACAGTACCGCTCCTCTAATCCCCTATACTGCACAGTACCATTTCTCTTAGGCTGGTTTCACACTACCATCTTTAGGTCCATTTATCAGAGGATCAGAACAACGGATATTAAAATACCCGAATAATATTGGTTTTGGTACTGTATAAATGCAGTAACTTTGGTTCTGTCAATTTAGCCAGTAACTGTCAGATCATCTTAAAAATGTGTTGAGGTCCACAATCTCCACACCGCCAAGGGCTCCTGGTAACCTTAATCCGTCCATGCTCAGTACAGATTCTTTTCCTAAACTTGTGCTACATACCATGGTGTAGACTAGAGATTCAAAGATATGTATAAAAGTATGCATAAGAGAGCAGTTCCGGCAGTGCTTGTAAGGCTCCTGTTACTTAATAGTTTTGACAAAGAACAAGCATGGATCAATAGTAAAACAAGTTAATTGATGTTCATTTAAAGGGTCCCTACACGGCCCAATGAAAACCTGTATGTGGATGAAAGATAATACAGTTGTTTGGTCCCCATACAATTATTATCCTTGTCAGTCACACAAGGTGGTGTGCTGATGACAACAATGTCTGATCGCAGGGTCTATAACACAGGTCAATGATCAGCCAAACAAGCTTTCCTATGAACCAATAATAGGCATGTAAGTCTAAGGCCCCACACTGCAGAAACGCAGAATTTTACAGTACCAGCAAAGTGAATGAGATTCTGCCTAATCCCATACACACATTACAGGAAAAAAATGCTGTGGAAAAGATGCTTTTTTTGAAAAATGCAGGATATCAATATTAGGTGCAGAAATGTGAGCGTTTTTTCCTATAGATTTAATAAGGGAAGAAAAACAGCAGTGAAAAATGCAGCAAAAACGCAATGAAAAACACTGCAGAAAGAAACGCAATGTGTTAGATATTGATGAGCTTATTTCAGGATAGGTCATTAGTATCTTGATCGGTGATGGTCCGTTACCCCACAGATCAGCTGAAGTGGCAGCAGTGCTCAGGTGAACACTGTGTCCACTTTTACATACCAGTGACATCACGTTCATTCATCATGTGGTCTGCTCAGTCCCATTCAAGTGAATGGAGCTGAGCTGTAATACAAAGTGCAGCCCCTACACGATATATGGCGTTGTGCTTGGTATTTAGTGAAGAGGCTGCAGCTCTCATATGAACACTGCAATCTCTTCAAACAGCTGATGGGTGAGGGTTACAGTAAAAATAGGCCATCAATATGCAGTTTTGTGCCCATCATACTTTGAAGGAATACTAAATATAGAAAATATATACAACAACATTTAAAAATCCCATAAATCTTACTCTTTGGGGTTACCCCAAAGAGTAAGAATTATGAGATTTTTTTATTTTGTTGTATATATTTTCTATATTTAGTATTCCTTCAAAGTATGATGGGCACAAAATTGTATCTCATGTCTACTCTCAGAGGACAGCTATTAGGTTCCCTTTTCCCAAAAAGCAGTCTTGACCTGAGGCTTTTTGGACCCACCAGATAAAATAATTCTCCATCCAAGGATCCTCTGGTACTCTGGTGGTCCAAGTCCAACACTAGCAGCAGGTCCGTGGTCAGCATATATTGCTTAGAAATTTTTTTTACAAGGGAAAGAGAAATAAGCAGACTTTGATACATAAACAAATAGAACCATCATTATTATAGGACTTTTACCTAACGCTATAAAGGTATGTTCACACGTCAGAAAATTAAGAGGAATTCCTCTTCATTTTCCGCTGCCAGCATTTTTGCCCACAGTCTAGCCACGACGGGATGCTGATGCAGTGCTTCGGCATTCCATCGCGGCTTTCTGCTGCTGTTTAGGCCAAGATGAATGGACCTATTCAGCATAAAGTCTCGAGCCGCGGACTCCGTGGCTGAATCAGCCTCAGAATCCGCGGCAAGATTGAGCAAGACGCTTCTTTTTCCTTGTCCTGCTGCGATCTCTGCCTCCCATTGAAAACAATGGGAGGCAGATTCCGGAGGAATCTGCCCCAGATTTGGGGGTGAAACCCACCCCCAAATCTGCGGCAAATTCCTCTTTGTGAACATATCCTAATACTATACTGTGGATTCACACAATTGTCCATATTAAGTGACTGAAACACTCGGACATATAACAAGAGGTGTTGTCTGGGGTAGGTCTGAAAGTAGAGTTTTTGAAACATTTTAGAATTATATTTTGACTTTTCCAATAATAAGCTTTCCAGTTCTTCTCTATAATTAGTAGAAAAGTGAGAAGAATGTTCCGGATAATTTCCAGTCCGCACAGAGGTAAGATCTAATGAGATACTTAAATCCCATTGATGCCCATATCAGATACGACTCCCCTATACTGAATATTTATTTGTTTCATCTCCTCTGTTGGAAAAGAGAACTGTCAACTTTCTTTTATTCTTAAAAGCTTGAGTCTGATCAAAGAAAAGATCCAAGTTTTGACACTAATGATATTATAAGATCCATTCTGCATAGAGTTGAATATAAAAATAACCTAATATCGTACAGTGGTGGGAACTACCATTATACATTAAATTCCTTCCATTACTTAACCCTAATATAAGTATACACAATAGTGTGCCAGTTATGTGATCAACACTAGGAGGGCGACAGCCACAGTAATGCCTGGGATTCGGAAAAGCCCATCATTTAACCCCTGATATGTCATGACCATGACCGATTGTGGCACCTATGGAATGTCATCAAAGACAAAGAGTATTTAATAACCTGTAATTTCCCAGTAAACACCTCCACCAAACATTTCCTGTAGCTACAAATAACATTTTCACAACATTGAGATGAAATTTTTGGCTATTCCTTTCTGCCCATGTGTTTCAGTGCTTCAATATTTCTGGGATGCCTCGCTGCATAGACCTCCTCTCAGTAAGGTTAAGGTCAGGACTCTGACTCCATTCCTTAACACAAACCCTCTTCTTTTTCAACCATTCTTTCACCAACTTACATGTATGCTTATGCAAACCCAAACGCAAGTGTGAACCTAGCATTATACCTTTAATAGGTTTTTCTCCCTTTCAGTATTAATGTTGTTCTCCATCTGGTATATGGTATTGGAAAATGGTTTGTGGCCTACAAAAGGTTGGGGACACTCGGATTTACCTCAAATTTGTTGTTCTGAATTAAAAAAAAAAAATGAGATCTTCTACTTCATGATGCAATGTTTAAAGGTTTTACTACTGAGACATAGATATGTTATATCAGGAGCTCTTTAGATGAACCAGAGAGAACAACCAAGGTCCAACACTCTTTGTTGTGCATAATACTGAATTAGGGGTTGCCTGGAGTCTTCTATTTAGCTTCTTTACGTAGGACCTGGTAGTTTGGGGCTGATTCCAACCCTGGATCACATGATCAGACCCAGCCCCCATCCCTTGGATCGCTCTACTGCTTCCTTCTAGCTGTTTTTTTACAGCTAGTTGCCTATGCTATGGGGGCTGGCATTACTATACTCTACAAACCACCATAGAACATGTAAATATCTTTGAAAAGAGTTTCAATCACATGAGTCAGGGTCGGAACTAGCTCGGAACCTCCAGGTCCTGCATGGCAAGAAATTGCCAGCCAAAGTAAGTTAAATGGAAGTCTACGGACAACCCATTTTTAGAGGATTTCCAGGGAGTGTTTTTAATTCCCTTGTGAATCTATATGTGATGAACATGGGAGGTCAGGGGCTCCAATCGGTCTGAGCCAGCACCTGGCTCCTGAGTCACTCCTCCTCCCATAGTACTAGCAGTGAGTACAGGAGAGGAGAGAGGTGACAGAGCATCTTGGGGCCAAGTATTGAACCACTCCCTGGAGCAACTTAAATGGTCTCCTACTCTTATTTCCAAAAGCAGAACCCACAATTGAACCCTCAGCTATTTGCTGATGCAAACGTGTTTAGAGATATGGTCATCTTTACCCCAGATGTTGATAGGCCTAACTATGGAACCTAAATATTTTTGACAAATTCCCTATAATATCTCCTGTATGTTGCCACTATTAGTACTCACAGCAAATACATTCCATTTATACTCTATAGACCAGAAAATATGTGGTGTAATGGCAGATGTTTCAAATGCAATTTAACCCACAGATTTTACTTAACGTAAAGAAGTGGACACCTAATGCCCGGAGCTACGTCAACCTGTCAAATATTTGCCTACAGCTGTACATAAGCACAAGGTCAGAAGTTTAGGCTCGCTCATTAGCCTGGTAATATAACTCAGGTACCCCCTTGTCATTCAATCTCTGACATTCCAACCTATTACCTGAACACACCCAAGTCTCGGACTCGCCGTACTAATTAATATGTCATGTCAGGGTGTAATGAGCAGACACACATAGGAATGGCCCATGGCTGAATCTCTAAAGTGTTATTCAAGTGTTATGAAAGTCATAAGAAAAGAATCACTTAATGTATGTATGTATGTGCTGAATGTATGGATAGACGAATGGTTCATGACTACAAGAGAATAGAATTAAGACAGTTCCAAAAATGGACACCGCACCCATCCTACCCTTCAGCCATGGTCCCAGACACAAGACATTGAGAGCCTATATTATGATACAGCACCTTATTTGTCTTCTCATATATAGTAAAAAGAGCAAAATTCCTTAAAGGGATTTTCCCATGAACATAACCATATTCAAATGTGTAGACAATTAAAAGTTAAAGATTTCTGCAAATATACATAAAATTTTGCAGGATTTTAAAGATTTTCTCATTCTCTGTCTTGTGGTGACAGTCTTTTTCTTGATCGATTGCCAATGGATATGACCATGAACGCAGGAACTTTCTATGGTCTGGCACATGTCAGAAACCCAGCCATGATTTCCTTATTGTGGACAAGTCATCAGGCATGGACACTACATGTATGAGAAGATAACCTGGGCACAATAAGGATATCATGGCTGGGTTTCTGACAAGTGCCAGACTATAGAAAGCTCCTCTGTTCATGGTTGTATATATTGTAAACCAAAGTCACCGCTAAGATAGTTAGAGGGTTAGAAAAAATAAACATTTTTTTATTTGTTTATATTTGCAAAAAATGATTAACTTTTATTTGTCTTCCAATGTAATGCATACCTCTATTTCTAATCATCATTTCATAAATTAATAGTACAGGTTAATATATGAAACTTTGTAATATATCTTATTAAAGAAATATATTTTCTTCTCCATTTTTCAGGCAGTTACTACAGTACATATTAGTCTATGAAGAGTGGAGGGGCATAGAAAAGACACTCAAATAATTGCTGCTTCTTCACTATGCTATTCTGAATGCTTTTAACACTGCTAGGTTTGTAGATAAGAGGCTAGGAGTGCACAGAATTAGGCAATAAATCAATTAACTAGGAGGCAGGAGAATCTTACTCCCTCTACCTCCTCCATAGAGCTATGTGTGAGGTAAATACAGAGATAAATTGAAGATAAGGAGCAGGAGAACAGCTTAAAAAGTGGGGAAGTAAACAGTTCTCTTTAATAAGATATATTATAAAGTTTCTTATATCCCAATGCTCTATTCATTTATGAAAAGTTATTTAGAACTGGAGGTACGCTTTAAGTATGGTTATGTTCATAAAAACACCCTTGTCCGATGTGAGAGCTCTGCAGTCAAGATTCTGTGAAATTGGACACCTTGCCTATGTCTAATGTTTAAGGTTTTGTATAGGTCCCTGGAATACTGGAAAGGCAGGAGTGTCAAAATGACCTCACTAAGCCATGATGACATAAAGCAGCAAGTTCTTGAAATTGGAAGTTTATGATTATTATTATTATTGTTTTTCAACCCTGTGTATTTATCTCCCCTTTATTGGCCGCTCTATTCACTAAATTTCATTGTTCATTGCCAAATCAATTTGTTACTTGTGCACCAAATACAATATGCCATGTACCAAGGTTTGAGCACATTAATTATTATTATTATTTATTTATTTATTTATATAGCACCATTAATTCCATGGTGCTTTACATTTTCGGATTTACATACGGTAAACAAAATATACAAAACAAACAATACTAACAGTGACCAACTAGGATAGAGGGCCCTGCCCGCAAGGGCTTACAATCTATGAGGGAAGAGGGATAGAGACAGAAGGTGGGGGTAGAGGCTGTACAGATGGTGGTGTGGTGACAGTAGTGTTATTGGAGGTTGTAGGCCTTCCTCAATAGGTGAGTCTTCAGGGCTTTCTTGAAGCTTGTGACTGTGGGGGTCAGTCTTATGTGTCTTGGTAATGAGTTCCAGAGTATGGGGGATGCCTGGGAGAAGTCTTGGAGACGACTGTGTGAAGAGCGGATAAGAGCAGAGCGGAGTAGGAGGTCTTTGGTGGATCGGAGGTTACGTGTGGGCAGGTAGCGAGAGATATATGGAGGGGACAGGTTGTGGATGGCTTTGTATGTCAGTGTTAGTAGTTTGAACTCTATTCGCTGGGCGATGGGTAGCCAGTGAAGGGATTGGCAGAGGGGGGGCGGCTGATGAAGAACGAGGGGAGAGGTGTATTAAGCGAGCAGCACAGTTTAAGGTGGACTGGAGGGGGGCGAGAGTGTTAGCTGGGAGGCCATGGAGAAGGGTGTTACAGTAGTCTAAGCGGGAGATTATGAGGGCGTGGAATAGCATCTTTGTAGTTTCAGGGGTGAGGAAGGAGCGGATTCGATGGATGTTCTTGAGTTGGAGGCGGCAGGAGGTGTTGAGGGTTTGAATATGCGGCTTGAAGGATAGGTCAGAGTCTAAGGTTATCCCAAGGCAGCAGACCCATGGGACTGGGGTGAGTGTGGTTCCTTTAACTTTGATAGATGGGTCAGTTAGGAGAGCCGTGCGAGGAGGGATGAAGATTATGAACTCCATTTTCTCCGTTTTCTTTTGTTACTTAATAACATAACATAAGTAGGAAAAATCGGTCCCCCCTCCCCACCAAAAACAAGTGCTCAGTTTATCTTCGGGTCAGGCACTTCTGTACTGGGTCCGAAGCAGAGTAGTATACATGTCAGTATTAGGACCATGTGCATGATGTCTCCTAGGCTGAAAAGGAGCCTGGACAAGGAGTGCAAGTATGTGGGCCGGACTAAGTATTCTATATCTGGTCTGAAAATTTAAACATATATCTGGTCTGAACATTTAAACTGCGGTGTGAAATAATGCAGTGTTCTGAGATACCTAGTTATTTAGGGTTCTAGTCTGAACTGGCATCTGAATTATTTTAGGTGTCGGTGCCTGGGACAGGGCAGCAGAGAAAAGTGTGTGAATAACCATAATGGGGCAGATTTACTGATACTGTCTAAGAGTTAAACAATGCAAATTTAGACCGGATATTCTTAACCTAATACTGTCTAATACTGTTTGATATGTTGTGCTTCATAAATCTGCCCCAATGAGTGACTGTATAATATCTGCAACATCAGAGCTGACCTGGCATATCTAACGTCACAAGATCATCTTACGTTAGGCGTGTTTTTTCTTCTGTTTACCTGGCTTGTATTCTTGAGGTCATTGACAAATTTAACACACAACTAAATTGTAAATGAATATGCCCAGGGCACCCTGTCAAGTGATATTAACACTGCCAGTCAACACATTGTCAAGATATGAAGCTCCAGGAATCGCGCTGGGACACAAGACACTAGACGAGATCTTTCCTACTAAAACTTGTAAAAAATTATTTTGCTTTTTGGTATAGAAATATAGCCGTTTTCTTCAGTAGTAGATGCTGATAACCACATCATACATAGATTGGACACTCTACAAAAAGACTATGAAGTACTGAATCAATCGCTTGTCAGAAGTTTGTGAGTTTAGGATTAATATTCAGTCACCCATCAAAGCAGGTCAAACATGCAGCAGTTTGGGGAATAAGACTGCCTGTCACTGCTTGGATGAGTTGATCTACCACCAAGGGTCATCTGCAGTACAGAGACTTGCTTTAACCAAGCACATTTTATAGTAGTTTATACCATTGAGATGATCTCAGATCCATAAAACAGAACTTTTATTGTAAGTTATGGTTGTATATCCTTGTCATCATTTACCACCCAAACAAAGGTAGGAGCCCGGTCATTTATAGGGATTTTCTGGTTTTAATAGAAGTGAAATTTACTGAGAAAATAAACAAAACTCTAAAATTTATTGCTTTGATTCATCCTTGTCTTCACTATTTTAAAGGTGTGTTTGCAAGTTTAGTTTTTCAGATGCCATTTTTGAAGCCAAAACTAGGCTTGGATTGGAAAAGCGGCAAGTAGCGCCTGACCTCTCTTATGATCCACTCCTGGTATACGCTTCAAATAATGCACCTGAAAACCTGAAGGGTTAGACATGACCCTAAACTGACTACTGATCGGTCCTTCCCTCTCTAAACTACCCCTCCATGATCTATCATGAATGCCCCAGCCATGCTCAAATTTCTGTATACCTGTAATACTGATGCCTGTACCCTGTGTCAGTCACTGCACTGGTGGACTCTGCACTTCAGAATACAGCTTAAGGCTATGTGAATGTCCATGAGAAAATGACACAGATGGGAGCCGTGTGCTATCCATGTCCTCTACAGACCCAATAATTTCAATGAGTGAACCTGAACGACAAAACAGAAAGGAATAGGACCTGTCTTGAGTTTGCCTCCAGACTCACAGACCCCCACATGGACCTGTGATAATACAGTCATGTATATTGGGCCTTAAAAAAGAATGGGTCAGTGTGATCTGTTAAAAAACATGGACAACAAACTGACAAAGGACACGGTTGTGTGCATGTAGGCAGGGCCGTTTTAACACATTGGTGGGCCCAGCGCAGAGGTTTCATAAGTCCTCCCCCCATCACCATCCATTATTATACCCATGTGAAAGCTGCCAAATACTGGAATTTTATATGGTGACATTCAATGGGTGACAATGCGTTGTGTGACTGATGGAACTTTGCCGCTTGTCAGAAATGTTTTATTCGTTCATCTCTAGTAATAATCGTTATTGCTATTATTTTAGCGTGTAACGGATATTGCTAGAGAGGCAGTCAGCGTATTTTACTCTATAAAGATCAGGTATGGACAGGACATTTTAATGTCCCCCTCCAGCTGCCCCCAGTTTAATGTCATCCTCCATCTACTCCCCCAGTTTAATGTTACTCATCTCCCCCCAGTTTAATGTCACCCTTCATCTACCCCTGCAGTTTAATGTTCCTCTTCATCTCCCCCGTTTAATGTCCCCCCTTCATCTGCACCCAGTTTGATGCCCCTCTCCATCTGCCCCCGTTTAATGCCCCCTTCATCTGCCCCAGTTTAATGTCACCCTTCATCTGCCCCCCTTTAATGTTCCTCTTCATCTGCCCCCAGTTTAATGCCCTCCCTTCATCTGTCCCATTTAATGTCCCCCCCTTCATCTACCCCGTTTATTGCCCCCCCTTCATCCACCCCAAGTTTGATGTCCTCCACTTCATCTGCTCCCAGTTTGATGTACCCCCCTTATTCTGCCCCCCAGTTTAATGTCCCCCCCTTCATCTGCCACCAGTTTAACATAATAAAACACTGATAGTCACCTCTCCTCGCTCCCCTGCTGTCTCTTCTCCCAGACTGTTTAGGGAGCTGCAGGCTCGATGTGAGTGACGTCATCACATCTCGCCTACAGCTCCTAGGACTGGAGCACACAGGGCTGTGCTTCAAACAGAGCAGTGAAGCAGCAGCTGTCTGCAGATGGCTCCTGCTTCACCATTGTATTTAACTCATCTGCGCAGATGCGTTGATACCGGGATATACCTCCCGCCATCTCCTTTTCAACAAATTTCTATAATCATTAAATTCTATGTATTTAGGGCTAAAAAAATTGTGTAATTGGGTTTAATTAAAAATGTCCGGACCTAGAATGATCACGTCATGATGCACGACGTGCTCATCTAGGCCTTACAGCCAAAGACAGAGGAGCCGGGACCACAGCGCGGGAGCGGCTGCAGTGCTAGGTAAAGTATATTTTCACTTTTTTTTTTTTTTTACTGGGCATGGAGGGGGATCAGAGAGCTGGATCTATATGGGGGATTGATGGGACCTATATGGGGGAGAGCTGGACATATATGGGTGAGAGACCTGGACCTATATGGGGGAGAGACCTGGCCCTATATGAGGGAGACTGCATGGGACCTATATGGGGGGGCATGGGACCTATATGGGGGAGACTGCATGGGACCTATATGTGGGGGGGCATGGGACCTATATGGGGGAGACTGCATGGGACCTATATGGGGGGGCATGGGACCTATATGGGGGAGACTGCATCGGACCTATATGGGGGAAGAGCATGGGACCTATATGGGGGAAGAGCATGGGACCTATATGGGGGAGACTGCATGGGACCTATATGTGGGGGGGCATGGGACCTATATGGGGGAGACTGCATGGGACCTATATGGGGGGGCATGGGACCTATATGGGGGAGACTGAGGACCATAGGGGGAAGAGCATGGGACCTATATGGGGGAAGAGCATGGGACCTATATGGGGGAAGAGCATGGGACCTATATGGGGGAAGAGCATGGGACCTATATGGGGGAAGAGCATGGGACCTATATGGGGGAAGAGCATGGGACCTATATGGGGGAAGAGCATGGGACCTATATGGGGGAAGAGCATGGGACCTATATGGGGGAAGAGCATGGGACCTATATGGGGGAAGAGCATGGGACCTATATGGGGGAGACTGCATGGGACCTATATGGGGGAAGAGCATGGGACCTATATGGGGGGGCATGGGACCTATATGGGGGAGAGAGCATGGGACCTATATGAGGGAAAGAGCTGGACTTATATGGGGGCAAAGTGCTGGACCTATTTGCAGGAAGAGAGAAGCACATTTCAGAGGTGCACTGTGCTGTATTTGTATGTATAATCTCATTAGCCAAAAGCAGGCCCATACTTCACATTGAAATAATGGGGAGTTTGTTGACTTAAATTTACTATTTCTTTATTTTGAATGTTGTATTTGTTCCCTTTTTGTTTTACTTTAAAATGAGATACGTGTAGTGTGCATAGGGATTTTCATAGTTTTTCTTATAGTCCGGCCCTCCAACGGTCTGAGGGACAGTGAACTGGCCCCCTGTGTAAAAAGTTTGGGGACCCCTGGTCTAGACTGTATAATGCAGGATTTGTTTCCATAAAGGACAAAACTATTGCTTTTCTGCAACATGTGACCTCAGCCTTAAGCTGATTTAAGACTAGATCAAAGTTGAACTTTGATATGGTCATACATCACCATAAAAGTTTGTTCAGAAGAGCAGAGAAAAGTGCTGGAGAAGGAGTTGGGTCAAATATTGTAGAGCTTACACATACAGCTGTAAAAGGCTAAGGAAGCAAAATGCTTAATTGTTAATTAAACCTAATTATAAACTTGATTTGAACTTAAAATACATACACAATTACAGAAAAAAAATGGTGCCTCCTTGTCTCCAGACTATTCTTGTGCTGCACCAGTTTTCTAGAACATGCTACGATGGACAATCAGATTAATTCACAGCATACAGTTTTAGGTTTGTCCTAAAATCACATTTTGGGGTTCGTTCACATGGCAGAATCTGAGGCAAATTCTGCCTTTGCATTTAAAAAAAAAAAAAAAGTGTCCTGGGTGATCTTGTCACGGATTCCCCAGCTGATTCAAGGGAGATGGGGACAGAAAAGGAAGAGGTACAAGGGGTGTTCATTAAAGATTTCCCCTGACCCACTTCTATTTTTCACAGAACGCTGAAACTGCATATGTGTAAGGATATGTCTCTATAAGGTTACGAGCCAATCTGCAAACTCAGAACTGAAACGGTCTTGATTTTACAGGTGCTGAAGTGGTGTGAGGTTTGATAATGGACCCAGTGGAATACAGAGCAGTCATCAAGTTCCTTTACTTGAAAGCCTGCACACCAAAGGAGATGTTCGATGAGATGAAAGAGGTTTATGGTGAGGATTCCCCATCATATAATGTAGTCAAGAACTGGCATCGTCAATTCAAATGTGGTCGGACTTCGGTGGAAACAGCTTCAATTCCAGGGCAACCCCACTCTGTTATTGATGAACACACCATCCAGCAAGTGGAGGTCGCCATTTTGGAAAATCCACTCGCTGGGTTCCCTGGCTGCTCACACCTCTCCAGAAGCTGTATTGCAGTCTATGGGACTTGCAATCAAATGATTGCAGGTTCAAGCCCCCTCCCTAAGGAAGGGGGGGGGGCTAATAAAATAGTTAAAAAAAAAAAAAAAGTTTAAAAAAAATATTAAAAAAAACCCAAAAAAACCCGAAAAGTTCTAAATCATCCCCTTTCCCTAGAATACATATAAAAGTAGAAAATTACTGTGAAACACATAAACATTAGGTATCCCTGTGTCCGAAACGCCCGGTCTACAAACTTATAAAAATATTTTTCTGTAGGGTGAACATTATAGCGGGAAAAAGTATCAAAAATGCCAAACTGCCGTTTATTTCACTGTTTAGCCTCTGATTTGAATAAAAAGTGATCAAAGCAATATTCCCCAAAATTGTATAACTAAAAAGTACATTTGGCCCCGCAAACAAAGACCTCCTATGCTTCCCCGTAGAGCTGCAGGGCCATCTGTCAATGTGGCCTTGCAGCTGTTGCAAAACTACAACTACAATATTTTACCACATTTTTTGCTTCAAAAATTTTTTCCCTATTTTCTGCCTCTAAAACCTAGGTGCGTCTTATAGTCCAGTGCGTCTTATAGTCCGAAAAATACGGTAGATACAAGCACATAGTGAACTTTTCTTACATTGTAAGCTGTGCAGTCATGTACAGGATCTGAGAAGAGACCAGCCCCTCCCCTCTCCATTCACTATATGAAGAAAACCATCCCCCTCCTCCCTCCAATAACTGTGAACCCAGATTCATTTTTAAAGTAACTAAGTACAGAACTTCCCTAGTAACAGGGAGTGAACAGCAAATTAGCTAGAAGGAAGAAAACTGGCAGCAACTTTACAGAATTTTTTCAGGCAGAAAACAGCAACACTTAAATGCATTACATTTTGGTCCAGTATCACCTGCTCTATTAAATAAGACTAAGTTGTCTGAAAAGCTAGTGATCATTCTCAGGCTTAAGCTAACATAGGAACTTTAGATCTTCCTTGTAGTCTTTTTTTTATTGTTCTCATCATTTTAAATATTAAAAGGTAAAATAATATTTAAAGGGGTTCTCCAACCAGTCAAAAAATTTTTTAGCAAAGGGTCAGAGTGGGAAAATTGATAGGAAATGAGTGCCCGGCCCATCACTGGCTTCAATGATGACTTCCTTAGCCTGTGGCTGGGATTTAGAGTTTTTTTGTTTTTTTTTAAACCATTGAAAGCCTTTGCTATCAAAATATTACCAGTCAGAAAATTCTACGTTGGCCCTTAAAGTCTAAACATGCAATTAGTGAGTTATTGAAAAAAAAGTTAAAAAAATTAAAAAAAACAAATAAATTAGTTGTTTGCATATTTTATTTTTCTTTTTTTTCTCATTTCTTTTTTTTTTTTTTTAATTTCTTTATTTTTTTTTTTTTTATTTCCAACTGAACACAACTGGCATAATTTACATCTTTGCAATAAAACATGGTTACAATAGCTTAAGGAATTCATATATCCAAAATATTTCACCATGATTCAAGATGAAATGAACTTATCTTCCAGGTGTTCAATATCCTTCTATTCTAAGCTACAACTCAAGATATTGCTTACAGACTGGTGATGAATAACTTAATATTTACGGCGACTCCGTCAATGTATCGGAATCAATTATTTTCTTCTTTTCTTTTTCTTCTTTTAAAATACAAACAACAATGTAGAAGAAAACCAAGTGGTAAAACTTACTAATACAAGGTGGAGAACAAATAATCACATCAATAAATAATGATATGTTTCTGGTGCAAAGTGCCAATACAAATTCTCATTTTTTATTTGACAATTTTTTTCTTTTTAAAATAAATGACTGCAAGTGAGTGTAAATTACATTCCTGTTACATGCCTCATAGCCCTACCGACACAATATGTACATCTATGACAATACAGTCACTAAATATACAAAGAAAAAACAAGTGGATTTACCCCTGGGTGTGTCATTTAACAGTACAATGTGCAGGAAAATATTTTGACAGCCATCACTGCAGTGTCGTATCGTTCCATGTCTTAGGCTGGCCACATGGCTTTACGTAAGGGCCACCATGATAGAATAACACCAATCAGTAACCAATGCCTAAGCAATTTACTCAAAATATTTTAATTTATTTATTCTACACCCCTTTTACCTGTGTACAGAGGGGCCTGGTCTTTTTGTCTTCAACCTATATTGATCGGCACTATGAAATGTAAGACCCTTACTCAGGAAAAAAAACAGGGTGTCTCTATATATATAAATGTATACATTTGCCTCATCTCTCCATCATGATCATAAATAAACCAAGAACCACAGCAAACATGTCTCTTATGAGAGATTTATGGCAAACCATGGCTTCAGATCCCTAGGTTTTAAAAGTTTACGGGATTTCACTAAGAAGGGGGGGGGGGGGGGGTTAAAAGAAAAAAAAAGTGCAAAAGCAGATTTTGGTGTAAATGTGAAAAGGATCGGACAAACCCATATTCAACCTTTTAATGCAAGCTGCATCTTTTTCATTTCGTGGAGACACCTGATCCCTCAGGTGCAAAGTACAAGCACGGTTTAGCGTCACGAGAAAACTAAGAAACTTTTTTTTTTTGTTCTTTATACAAGGTTTTACTTTTACAAAAGTATCCCTTTTAAAGTTAAAGATGTGCATCTGATGTACAAAGTATCAAACATATTTTTTTTTATATTTAATTTTTTTTTTATTTTTTTCACAGCTTGAAAAGAGGCTGGAAATGGGATGTAGGATTCATGGACTAAACACCATAGCAGCTGGACACAATCTTCTTCATGAGTGACCAAAAGTCTCTTTGTGATGTGTCCTACCAGCTTTTCATGAATAAATAAAACTGAAAGATTTTTCCGAGACTCCTCCTACTGCTCAGAATATACACAGTACAAGCTTGCCTTTAGCAGCTGGTGTTCAGTTGTGAAAAAAAACACACAATGTAAAGTGGTTTGCTGACTACAATGTACAGCTATTGCTGAGTGTAATGGAATGTACAATGGAGCTCAATGCAGGCTTGCTCTTCCACCAGAGATGACAACGCCTTGTAACTGCAGCGCTTGTGCTCTCAGCATGAAACTTGGCATTCAGCACTTCAGTCAACTTTAGTATCTGTTCTGATGTTCGTAATGCCATCGATTAAAATCTATATTAAAAGCTACAATGCTACCAGAAGCCATGCCAGTGATCAAGGTCCTGTGAGACAAGAAAAAGAGATGAGGGTTAAATGGCTGCAAACGTTGTACACCATGGACATAAGCACTAGGTAATGGTCATCTGATCCTGCCAGTGTAGACAAGACCCAACAAACACCTGACCTAAGATCTACCATTGGGGAAAACACATTGCCAGAATTTCTAAAGTCAGTTTTTCTGGAGACTGCATGGCTGTAAGTTGTGCCAAAGTTATCAAAAGTTCTACAATGTTTGATAAATTTTGTGCATCCGTAAATCCAACACTATCTTCTGTCTTGAGATGTTATACCACTTTCGACATCACACCCTACTGGAGAGAGACTGCAACAAGTTTTGTAGCTTTTTCAAAAGTAGCATTAAAAAAAAAAAATCTGTTGTCCATCAGTTGAAGGGGTTTTCTTGGCTTTACCAATTGATGACCCATCGTTGAGTCCAATACCCAGGACCCCCATGAATCAGCTGTTGTAGTGGCGATTCATGGGTCATGTAATATCACCTTCATCAGTCTCATGGTCTTTTATGGCTCACTCTGATTCAAGTGAATGGGTTGAGTACAAGGCTTCAAAATTTCTCAACGTCTTCCATATTCATAAAGCTTCGTTCAACTGCAGATATGTAGAACCAGAGTTGTGGTATCTGCTTATTCTTTTGGTACTGATGGAATTAAATCCCTAGGTAATAAATATTAGCTAAAGCTGGATAATAACTTCCACCATGTTTTAGACTTATATGTTCTTCATGTATACTTAAAAAGTAAAATATATATTTAGCTATGTATTTTAGCTGGAAGAATCTGTGATGAGTAATTTCCCCTTATGCCCTCACTATAATCTGCCCATGGTTAAGATCAGTGATGTTATCCAGTGTTTTACAGAAGCCCAATATCCTATGGAAACTGGTTAAGGATTCTGCAGAGAAAAGAAGTCTCAGGAAGTGTCACTTCTTACGGCAAAGCAATCACTATGGGAATAGGGAAAATGCACTAAACAAGGACATGATGCGGGTGTCTTTTACAACACCAGGCCTCTTTGAAGGAAGCTTCCACTGGGAAGGAAACATTTGGAGGCTCCTGATACTGAAAAAGTAGTTGATCATGGATTTATACTTTATATAATATTCTTACAGGATACAGATTGGGTGGACCTCAAGAGGTCTTCAATATATCACAGCTATTAGTATACAGACTTATCTAATAGGAAACAATAAGCAATGAGAGATGGGCTCTTTTGACTCAGTCCGCATAATTCCCACTGAATAAAGGTAGGAGCCATAATATGGGTCATTATGCCATTCATATAAGTGAAGAAATGACATATGTATACTGTGTTAGCATTTAGAGCATCATTATATATTACATATATATGAAGACGTAGGCAGACAGATCGCACATGTTGTGGGCCATAGACTCACCTCTGATCATGTGACAAATCCATGGCTCTTATCCCAGCATCACATCCAGGGTAAATATAGAGCTGCTTAAAATCACAAGCCTGCCAGACTTCTACCACTCCGTTATCTCCTCCCGTCACAAGATTCTGCCCATCGCTGCTCAGAAGGATAGCCTAGACAACACAGAACATGGCTCCCTTTTAGAATAGCTACAACATGACTCACATAAAGTAACAAAAACTGAATTATCAGACAAGGAAACCCTATAGTGGAGTCAGCAATGAGGTTTTTAGTGCTAGGCATGATATACTGTATCTATCTGGTCAATATACATGTACTGTATGGTCAGCACGTGCTTACATTTAATTGTCTGAACCTAGAAAATGTAAATATAGTTTTACAATATGGAGGAAACAGGACAGCAAATGGAACAACTGCTGCCAGATTCCCCTGTACACCTAGTAGGAGAACATCCTGAGGTCATCTTAGACTAGCCTTTAAATTCAATTTCTATTGAGGACAACCCCTTCAAGAACCCAGAGCACTCTACAAAATCTATATGGTGATAGATTCCTTTTTCACAATACGTTTTTCTCAACTGAGTTTAATAAGACACAATTCCATTGGAAATACAACTGGTATAGAAATCTACACATACCCTGGTAGAGTCGCTGATCTCCATTTGGCCCAGAAGTTTGCCATTTATGCTGAAGTTGCAAAATCTCCCCCTTTCATAGTATATAATACAATGTCCTTCACTAGATACTGAAATCAAGCGAGGGTACAAGCAGTTTTCTGGTCCCTCCAGCGCTCTGAGCAGATCCCCTGTTATTGTATGGACCAAGCATGGGCCCTCTACAAGACAGAAAATAAGACGAGTTAATACAAAGTACATGCTACAGTACAAAATTCTACTTTTTTTGAGAAGGAAACCTAAATTTAGTTGAAGAAGAGTATCTGGTATGAACAGGAATGTAAAGGTGCCAGATTATCATGTACATTGGATGATTGGACAGTCCAAAAAAGAAAAAGAATAAACCAGAAAAGAATAAATCATGTGAATTATGTTTCCCTATAAGGTTAAAGAGTGATGATAAAGATATGGTGCTTTCATGTTAGACAGTGATGGCGTATCTCCCAACCCATCCCGTCTGCTGTCCACCACATTTAGACAGAGAGAGTATAGAAGTGCCCCTCTCCATTCATTTCTGTGGGGAGTCATGGCCTCACCAGTTGGGATGGAACAAAAATAACTAATTTATTATTTTTATTAGAAATTATAATCCATCATAAAGTGAAGCAGTTGTGAGGACCGGGAAGATATAATATGTAATTCCCATATTTAAAATTTGTTTTGCAATTGTGTAGGGGGATGTTTGGTGAACGTTTTTGTAATATACTTTAGTAACCTATCTAACTTCCTTTTAATAGAAAACAGGCTGTTAAGTTCTTACTAGTAATGCTATAAACATTGCCAGGGAGATTCTGTCCTGTACACACATACTTAATGCATTATGTAGAGCTGTGACATTTGCCAAAAAGGGGATGGTCACTTCAAATGACTGTAGCTTCGGCTTTATAGAACTTAGGACATAGATGTCACATACTTCCAAGACTGCAGCTCTAGCTAAAAGAAAAACAGAGATATCACTAGTTCAGGAATGTGATTTTTTTTAATATACTGCATGACCTGCAGCATATAAGCGCCAATTCCCAACTGCGCTTTAACTAGTGATATCTCAGGTTATTTTATAGCAAGTACTGCTAGCTCAAAATCTCAGCTTTCGTGTGATACCAGAACCATTTGCGTAGGTTGTATAAAACCAGAGATACAGCCATTTTGTAGTGACTATTCCCCCTTTAGCAAATGCTACAGCTCTACATACCAGCAATACTAATATGTATGGTTTTCCCCTCGCAACAGCTAGGTAACAGGGCTGCCAGGGAGAATTTTGAAGCCTGTTTTCTATTAAAAGGAAGTTAGAGAGGTTAATTACGTATATTACAAAAATGTTCACCAAATGCCCCCTGACATAATAGAAAAAAAAAACATATATGATGCTTTTTCTATGCAGAGCGGGCCCATCCAGGCATTATCCAGCTGCGAAAACTGAAAAGGAAATTGGATCCAATAATTAATATGATTAAATGTATATTAACCCTTTCATTAATTCTTGAACTCTGACTTCAAGCATGGCCTGGTACAAGCTGTTTTTTTCCTTCCAATCAATATTTTGTCATATTGTTCTTAGAAATCATTACCTTTAGCTTGGATGGTGGCAGTGGCAGGTGTTACTATGTCCCTGCTGTGCCCTCCCCATGCCAACAAGTACAATGACTGGTCGAAAAAGCGCACATATGCTTAGATGTAAACATCAATACAAACACACCAGAAAGTGACACCGTGCACAATAAAAACCTCAACTATTCAAAGTAAATTGTGTGATATTGAGACAGGGTCAGCGGGCCGTGCGGGCCCATGTCGTACACATATTTACTACACGCCTCTCCCCAGCACTTCTCCTTATCTGATGAAAGTGAGAACACAGATGTAAAGAAGATGCCCGCCTTCTGGGTGACTGCTCCTTTTGTTATTTCAATGAAACATGGATTATTCACCGCTGGCTGCACATAAATGAAAGTAATTTGGTCTCTGTAGAAGTCACAGAGAGGTCTGTAATATTGTGCACAGTATATATCACATAATCAGTGTTTTATATCGGGCCGCGGCTAAAAGCACAGTATTGAGTTAATTTTACATGGCCGACTCTCTGATGTGCTCTTAACCTAAAGCTACTTACTATTAATCGTAAAAAAAAAAAAAAAAAAAAAAAATCAATTGCGGCAATAAATGTCCTTGTCACTTTTTAACCATTTCATGACCAGGAGGTTTTAGTTTCACCTTTATAGTGAATTTTACATTTTTGGAATCTTACATCCTGGAGATGATCACTAATATTATTACATGTATTACTAATAGAATTATTAATAATACCAGAATTTTAAAGATTTTGTATTTTCAAGGAAAATTTTTTTTTCTGAGACAAATATATTATTTCCTAAACTAGTCCCATCACTGTTGGAGACTCCGTCGCAGTGTCCGCTGAAAATTGGGGGAGGAAAAAGTCCTGCACGGACTATTTCAGTTTAAAAACAACAGACACCCGACGGGTCCCCATTATAGTCAAAGCGGCCTCTGTTTATAACCGCTGTTTTAGTAATCCAACTCTCGTTGTTTGGGCTCCCTAGTGTGTACCTAGCATTACCGAATTATTTATCTATGTTATATAGCGGCAACATATTCTGCAGTGCTCTACAGACAAAAGTTAGCCTCACAATCTTAATTCACTATCATCATGTGTGGATGTCCAACTGGCGGAAGTACTAAAATCCTCAGAATAAAGGAGTGACAGCTATTTGGATGCTTCTGTTCTTTACAGTATTTCCTGCATAGTGATGCCTATGGCTGGCTACTTTAAAAGGGTTGGCCTGCAGTCCCCTGATGTGCAGGAAATAGGCCAGTCGCCCTTTATGACCCCTTTATTCTTGGAATAAAAGGAGACTAACCAGAAAAAAAATATTCTAAAACATTATTAGATGGAAATGCTCCTTTAAAAAGTATTTCTGTCTTATAAGAATAAGTCTGCATGGCGACATTGGCCCCAACTCCTGTCAAGCAACCAAAGGTAGCTGTGTTGCCCATTGTAAGTGGACAGAGTAGCATTATGATACCAAGGGTGCTTTGACTGTGGCATCCCATGACAATCGCACCCAGCAATGCTCAATCTCTTCGCAACTACAAGTTCCAGTTGCAGAACCCTCAGGATCACAATGCAACTCTATTCACTTATACTGATGAAGGGTGACATGGCGATCTTGAGTGGCCACCAAAGTCTCCATGTAGCCCTAGCCTTAATGCATTCAGTGCAACAATGACATGGACATCAACATTTAAACCACTAACTTATACCTGACATAGTTAGAAGTCAGCAATGTTCACTTTATAAGTTATTCCCCCATAGTACATATGTAGCTTGCAATAGAGTCAGGAATGCATAATGGGTCCTGCACTAGTATCTACAGGGAATATATGAGATAAGGAGAAAAGGTCTGCGTTGTCACTTATTTCTTTGGAGCAATGACAACGAACTTGTTGCTCCAGAGCTCATAGATGGCAACGGAGGCACCGATTGATAAGTACCATTTAATTCAGGTGACCCTAATCTATCTATCTGCCGGCTGATATGCTGCGTTCTGGTGACAGAGTCCATTTAAGTAGTATACAGAGCAAAACTAGTGTGCACAATGTAGTAAGTGAATAGTTAAATCTGTATTATATGATACTTACCATGCTGGGAGCTTAGATAAAAAATACATGATGTAACACAGATGTGCCCTCATCTATCACATAAAGATAGTATGAAAATCTCTAGGACTACAGAATAAAATGCTATAAAATAAGAAGGCGGCGGTAGTGCACCATATAGACGGAGGAGGGGGATGCCAAAAATAATCTAAATAACATGTCTTTCTAGTATACCATAAAAGGGTAAACAGAGCTAATAAAGCAGTCTGCAGAGTGCAGCGTGGACAGCAATTAAGTTAAGGGTGTTGAGATTTGTCACTAACATTGGGTTTATTCATGTCAACAAGCTGAAGAAATGCAAGAAAGAATAGACATTGGCGCAGCTTATATCAGAATGAGCGAGCCTATAACAAATCCATTGAGAAATGCATGTTAACATGGCCATTATCAGGCGTGTCCTGCTGTACAGGAGGTGGATCCTGATCAAAGTAACCCGCAGC
This sequence comes from Leptodactylus fallax, assembly GCA_947044405.1. Classification (NCBI taxonomy): domain Eukaryota; kingdom Metazoa; phylum Chordata; class Amphibia; order Anura; family Leptodactylidae; genus Leptodactylus; species Leptodactylus fallax. The sequence continues at coordinate 48,796 of CAMRHE010000771.1, forward strand.
TTAGGTATAAAGTGCAATCGAGAGATTTCCTAAAGCGCTTCTGACATCTGTCCTCTTATTTAGAAAAACACGCTAAGTGAAACCGTATACCAAAGCCTTCTCAGGAGAAAATCCAATCAAAGGATCGGCGAATGTTCACTGGTGTCAGCCGGGGACAAAATAACTTGTAAGCTAATCATCTGGGAAAATTCATGTAAATCCAGCACATCACCATGTATGGAGGAGGAATTCATCAAAATGTGACTCCTTCACTGGCCATGTGATAAGTGTGGGATGATGCCAGGTCTGAATTCTAAGTTGGCCATAGGCAAGGTCTGGCATCCAAGGCTTGAGCCCATCACAAAGCAATGTATGACTAGTCACTGTATCTTTGTCAGGGCCGGCCACAGAATTGAGGGCCCTTGGGTGACAGCACCTCAGTGAGCCCCTTTGCAGTACAAAGAAAGACACCCAAGCAAAAAAAACCTGAAATTTGGTAGTTTTTGTAGCCGCAACCTGCTTGAATGCTGTAGGTCTTGTATAACTATCAACTTTTGCATTGCAAAGATCAAAAACCGTGGGTGAAATCTGCAGCTATAAACAACGTGCCTCCACACATATAATGGCCCTTTATGCCCCCATAACGTGTAATCCACTCCTTATGCCCTCATACAGTATGATGTCTTCCTTACACCAGCACAGTATAATGTCCTCCTTATGCCCCCATACAGGACAATGCCCTCCTTATACCCCTGTATAAGTCCCCCATAGAGTATAATGGCCCTATTATGCCACCAAATAATGGCGTGTTTGACCCCATACTGTACAGCAGCCCCATATAAGAGTCCCTTATACCCCCATACAGTAACCCTTATGCCTCTATCTGCACTTACTGCTTGGCTCTGTCAGTACAATGAGCACTTCTGACCCCGAGTGAGAACCCCCAGATGCTCTGGGCTCCAGCTAAACAGTATGCAGATAAAAAATAAAATAAGTACTACGGGGGAGATTTATCATGAGAGAATTTTAAGAGTCAGTTTTGCTGGATCTGCTGTGACGTAATATGCTGTGGCAAATTTATCAAATGCCACACATTTGATAAGTCTAACACATCTTTCCTAACATGTTACTCCACTTTCTACACCACCCCTTAATGAAGTGTGTGACAATTTTTATGATTTTTTTAAAAGTTGCATTTGATAGAGTAAATATGATGCATAGAGGGTTAAACAGGCTAACCACACCCACTTCCCACCCACTTTTCCAAAAGGAGTGAGTGGTAGAAAAATGCAAAAACTTGCACACTTTTTTGAGCAAATGAGCTCAAAATGTTGCAAATCCATATTTTGTTTTTACATACCAGAAATCTGGAGTGCAGGGCTTGATAAATTCCCCTATATGTAATATACTTAAAACAAATGGTAGACATTATAGTATAATGAAAACATAAACCACCCAAAGGCACCTACCTTTAGCTCCACTGATGACAAGACCCAGTTCTGCACATACGGACACACAGACAACTTCATGGTCATGGCCGGTTAGCACCGCTCTTGGAGCCGGATAGTCGCCTGAAACATTCGAACATGTAGGGTTATTAAATTTCACATTAATGTAAAGTTTTTCTCTTCCGAGCTAAAAATATTTATTCTAAGGAAGGGTCACCAATATCAGATTGATGTGGGTGCTGGGTTTCAGACCCTCACCTATCAGCTTATACACAGAGAATGGAACAAAAAACAGTCAGTGCCGTTCTTAGTTTAGTGGCCAGACCAGGTACTGCAGATCAGCTCCCACTCATCTGAATGTGAGGTAAGCTGCAGTAACTCAGTTTTGCCCCTACACAGAGAACAGCGCTGTCTGTTTCCTGCTCCATTCACTGTGTAGCAGCTGATGCACAGAGGTCCCAGTTGTCAGAGCCCCACTAATCAGATATTGATGACCTACCTTTAGGATAGGTTATCAATATTTTTGGTCTACAAAATCCCCTTTAAGCTTACATGGATACTGTCAGCTATTGATGCACACAAAGGAATACATATACCAGTAAAAGTGAAAAAAACTAAGAACATTTCTCTTTAGCTATGGAGTTGTTTTTGATTTAAAGAAATGGGTAAAAAAAAAAAAAAACACACAAATAAGCAAAAAGCATTATGTAGTGTATGCACACCTGACTCTCTCAATATTCCTACATGCTATTTGTAAGGTTCTGTTCATTCCTGGTTTTAGAATGATGGAGGAGGAAGAAGAGGAAGAAGGAGAATAATAATAATAAAAAGAAGAAGAAGAACAGTGCTATAGATAAAGTTTAAAAAAAAAACAACTTAAAAACACAAAGCAAAAACAAAACAGATTTGCCATTCAATAGGGTATGCTTATACTTTGCAGATGAATGGCAGTTCCGCAGAATCTGTGATTGTATTGCAATGTATAAAACATGCTTAAGGGTTGATGTACCCTTAGACCAGTCTCACAACTACATTAGGAGTCTCTGTCAAAGATACTGTAAAAAAAAAAAGTTGAAAAAAAGAGTACAGTATGCGGCACTATATTTCCCATAACATGGAACATTCCTGTACATGTTGTATTTGTATTTGTATCTGCTTATCTTTGCTGCTGTAACACACTGAATTTCCCCATTGTGGGACTATTAAAGGACTATTATTATTATTATTATGACAGACAATATGTCTGAAACCTATTATAGTCAATGGAGTCCATATGGAACTGCTGGTATCCGTCGTGATGGATCCAACACAAATAGTTCTTTAGTTTGTAATTTTTTACAAGGAATCTAAGCACAGATCTTCTGTGGATGTAGGCTTGGTCAAATCCTTCTGTCTCTTCATGTAATCTCAGACAGACTGGATGATATTGAGATTATATGGGGGCCATATCATCGCTTCCAGGACTCCTCCTCTAAAGGGCGCTCACACCAAATATTGATGGTATTTAGATTTATTTTTTTCCCCACTTAATTTTGTTTAATTGACAAAAATAAACTATTAAGACTTATTTTTGATAACATTCTTACATTACAGCATTTCTGCACCACACCAATGCACTTCTATTCTTGCATATGGGCCTATATCCAATATAATGTATATAAACATTGTGCTATAAACCTCACAGAATAATTGCACATTGCAACAAAACCTCTACTGACCTGTAAACATCCCTGCCCTATAGTAAACCTTTCTGCTGTTATAGATAGCAGCCATGATGTCAGCGCACAAGAAGATTTCCAGCTATGCTCTGACTGTATAAATGCATTACTAGTAATGTCAATCAGGGGGCTTCACCAGCGCAAACACACAGTGTCATAAGATATCATGTAAGGAGGTAAATAGCTAGTTATCTTTGTAATATCAGGATAACAGCACAAGAAGAACCTTGTATCCTCAGATCATGGAGGAAAGACAATAGGAAAATCTAAACGGAGGACAAATGCTTCATCCTTCCAAGGGACAGATGCCAAGCACCGCGGCAATCACTCAAAATTCAGCAACGCATACTGTCACATCCTAAATGATAGATGTAGCAAAGGGCTAAAGGCTAAGGAACAAAAAGGGCTTCAGGTGATGAGATGCTATTGGGAATTGAAACCGTATTGCTCCAGGCTTAAACAATTCAGTAGGCGTGTGGTCAGCAAGCTATCAGGAGGGTCAGATCGGGACAGTATAATGCAGAACAATGTGAAGAAATTGCTAATGTTCTATGTGTAGAAGAGCCATGGAATAATAGAGAAAAAAAAACAAGCAACACTAAAATACAAAACATGGTAAACTAAAATAGTAAATGCTACAAAACACACTGTGGTCCTGGGACATCAACAATACTATGGATACTATTCAAAAAGATCTTAGCTTTAAGGCAAACATATTACATATAGTTACATTGGGGAATAGAATATGGTATTTTTCCAAATCTGCAGTGGTGGTGCCGGGGAACTGCAGCTCTAACTCCCATTGACTTGAGTAGGAGCAGAGCCGCTTCCAGACGTATATGCTATATACAGCTTCTGGCAACTAGATCAGCTGATTGGTGAATAGTATAGGGTTTAGGGTTTCAGAACCCACTGATCAGATACTGATGACCTCTCTTGTGGATAGGTTATCAGTATCATCCAAAGGTCTTAGACAACCCCTTTAAGGTGGTCATACCCATTATATTAACGTCTGCCGAGCAGCAGATCATCTAATGTGTATTAGACATTTGACCAGTGCTTGCTCAGCAGATGTCAGGAAAAGAAGGATTGGACAGGTGAGTCTCAATATGTCCAATCTGTTTGCTCTTAGGGTAGATAAGCTGTATTTGGCAGTAGTCTACTCCCCTCTCTCCATAGAGAATATATGCATGCTTAGAGGGGTGCTCAGTTGGATTAGTTGTTGGTTGAATGACCATTCAGCCAATAACTATTTAATGATGACCAGTCTAAAGGGATTTTTGGCCCCATACTGATTTTTCAATGATAACAGGATAAGGTCTTCATTATATGATCTGCCAGGGGTCCGACATCTGGACCCTGCACAGATCAGCTGCTAGTGGATGGGGAGCATGTGCAGCTCCACTCCTATTCAAGTAATAGTACTGGCGCTGCAATTCCCGAAGCCACCACTATGCAGTGGAGGGGGTTGTGGCGCTGCTCCTATTACTTAACTAGGAGAGGTGCTGCACATGGTCCCCATCCACTAGCAGTTTCTGGCACCTCCTGTGGATAAGTCATCAGTATGTATAATCAGTTTGGGGACATAAAACCCCTTTAAGGCTCAATGAGTCTCTCATTTTAACCTACTCCGTTGCAGCTAAAATAAAGAAGTTGCATTAGACTAGGTCAATAGATACTATAAATGTGGCCACCGTGTAAAATCGGGTCTATAGTAGCTTGTATGATGGCCCAGAAAAATATAAACCTTTATATTAAAGAGGGAGTAGTTTTCCATTTAGCACTGACTCTTCTTCATGAGGTAAAGCTAGATTTGAAGAAAGTCATATCCAAAATGGCAGACAGCAGACAATAATCCTATTTCACTGAACGGCTTAGGATTTATATTGAACATGTGTGCTGGAAGATACAGGATCCCCATCTAACGGGGGTGAAAAAGTCCCCTTAGAAATTGCTGTAATTCACATGGAGAAGCTGGAGCCCATACCTTCGGTGAGTATCCTGTTGGAAGCAAAGTAATGAGAAATGTCAGGTGAAGTCCCAAGATCAATGAAAATTCAGGCACTGGGGACATAACATGAATAGCATTGATCCTTTTAAAGAACACCAGTCAGAAGCTGAACGTAATATATTGCACAGAAAGGCTCGAGAGGATAAGCAGGCGAGTCCGACATACCTACCTGACAAAAAATTCAATCAGCCTGTAGCAGGATCTGCCTGAGCTCCTCCGCCGGCGTTCGAGAGAGAGACCGCTTCCAATTAAACTGTGCAAATTAATTTTTATCACTTTCAAATTAGTTTCTGGATTTGTGAAAGCTTGTTTTTCAGTGAAGGCTTTTGTTCCCGCTCTCCCTTCTGCTCTGTCATGGCATCATCTGCCGGTGATGTGTCGGCTCAGTTATTAGCTTTGTGCAATAGCCGTATGCTCTTTCACATTTAAGATTAGGGCTCTTTCCTCTTTTACATTGGACATGGAATGAATTTTTTGCTGAGAAAATGTCTAGAAAAATGGAAGTGTATCGGGTCTTCTACACCATGTGTTATGGGTAAGGTGGTTGGGTGTTCCCCACCTTGTGTTATGGGTAGAGTTCTGCATGTAGTAGGGGTCCAGAACCACAGAAATATAAGAAAAACTCTACTGGGAAATCATTAAATCTATTTATCTCAAAAAAATTTGATTGGATTATGTGGGCCTTCTTTAAGTAATCTAGGTTGGAACAGGAAGTTACATGTGGAAGAAGTGATAGGTGTGAGGATAAGGTTCAATGCCAATTCTACATGTCCTTGTACATCTTTCCATGTTCTAGCCAGACTATCTCAAGAAGGTACAGAATAGGACAAAGATAATAATCCAGCCATTCTGTTCTGAGATTAATAGTTCTACCTTGCATGCAATTCGGTTTACCAAATTATTTTAGAGGGAACAGCACCTCTACAGATTCCCATAGAATCTGAAGTGGAGCCTTGTTTTTGAGATTCTTGTTAGATTCACATAAGCCTCGCTCTCCCTGATAGGCCCAAACAACGGAGAAGTGGACCACTAAAACAGCGTTACAAGTGAAGCCCGATGGACTCCAGTGACTATAAAGGGGTACGTCATTTTTAAACTGAAACCAGCGGAGGAAAAAGTCTTCCATGCAGGACTTTTTCCACCACTGATTTTTGGTGGACACTGATACGGAGTTTCCAATGGAGGCTCCGGCACAGATGTGAATGTAGCCTTATTGGTAGGTGAAGACCCCATTCAGACATGAAGATCAGTTTTTAAAAATACTAGTTCTAGAGAACCTCCCTGGAAGTCTTGTAGAATGATACATAGATGATGGCCCATGAATGTTCCTCTTCTCTGTCTTTTTGATGGTTACTGTTTGTGCTCCAGTGTTGTTCTCACTACTGTAACACGAGACAGGGACTTCTAACAATTCATAGCAATTTTGGTTCCAGTTTTTGGATCACCCCAGTGAAAGAACTATATATAGGCCCCATGTTTTTTTATTTGCTACATTGAAGACAACAAGGTGCCAGGTATAAACCACCTCATTCACGGCATCAAAACCCCACACTGGCGTACCAGTCCAGCAGTAATTGTTTGACATGTATATGAATGAGAGTATTCTATTACATGTGATCTACTAGGCAGATTCTAAACACAATAATGGTCTAGAAGAAGAACCAAATTTGAAGAGTACTATAGTCGATTTCCAAGGGGATGTTGGAGGGTGGGATCCAGAGATATTTTATCTGGTGGGCCTAAGGAACCTCAGTCTGACACTGCCTGTGTATATGGATGCTCCTATACTGGGATCAGTACACTAGATGAATGCAATCCTACAGTCAGGGAGACACCACCCACATGACAGCCCAGATACAGGAGCTACTGTAATTTCAGGGAATTCAATGTATACGTCTAGTGCACCTCGAAGCACGTCTCTGCAAAATGTTTTGAGCAACTACAGTATTTGGAAACTGCTGCTCTAATGAGAGATGTACTTACTATGCAAAGCAACAGAATTTGGTTTGTGATGGTCTGTCACGTTAGGAGATGTTTGCTAAGCTAAATATGCCAGAATTATGAGATACATGCTTTGCACCATATTTTTATATGTTTTATATACGTTTTACTTGTCATAGAGGTGTGGCTCAGAGGAAAATATTGGAGAAAATTTAGTGAACCAATACCAGCATAAGGCATGGTATACATTCAGACTGCCTGGCCTAAATTTACACTGTCTAAATACTAGACCGAATTAGTAAATCTGCCCCATTGTCTTAAGTGTTAGATGTATATAGTTGTCACATATAACAGAAGATTAGTATTAGGGGTTATGAATATACATAAATGTTACATAGAGTGACTGGTAATATACTATATACAAGTGGAGGGTAGATCCAGCGTCTGCACTAATGATAGGCAATTGCTGTCTATACAGCTCTGCGATTAGCAAGGATTTACAAGTGGTGAATGGTTATTTTATGTACTAGCTGAATCCTGGAGAGCTCTCCCCCTGGAGATCCATACAAGATGACTTATGTTGACTTAAATGTCAATGTGTATTGATCTTAGCATTACTTATAGAGACAACCGAAAGTTCAATATTCTGTTACAAAACAATTTATCTTCATAGACTGTTAACATAATCTCAATGTGTCAGTCTCAACAAAAAGTAATTGTTGTAGGACAACCCAGCAATGACCGCGGAATCATTACAGCAAATAAAAATGTGACTACAGTCATGGCCAAAAGTTTTGAGAATGATACAAATATTAATTTTTACAAAGTCTACTGCGTCAGTTTTTCTAATGGCAATTTGCATATACTCCAGAATGTTATAAAGAGTGATCAGCTTAACAGCAATTACTTGCAAAGTCAATATTTGCCTAGAAAATGAACTTTATCCCCCAAAACACATTTCAACATCATTGCAGCCCTGCCTTAAAAGGACCACCTAACATCGTTTCAGTGATTGCTCCATTAACACAGGTGTGGGTGTTGATGAGGACAGGGCTGGAGATCAATCTGTCATGATTAAGTAAGAATGACACTACTGGACACTTTAAAAGGAGGCTGGTGCTTGCCATCATTGTTTCTTTTCTGTTAACCATGGTTATCTCTAAAGAAACACGTGCAGTCATCATTGCACTGCACAAAAATGGCCTAACTGGGAAGAGTATTGCAGCTAGAAAGATTGCACCTCAGTCAACAATCTATCGCATCATCAAGAACTTCAAGGAGAGAGGTTCCATTGGTGCCAAAAAGGCTCCAGGGCGCCCAAGAAGGACCAGCAAGCGGCAGGACCGTCTCTTAAAAGTGTTTCAGCTGTGGGATCGGGCTACCAGCAGTGCAGAGCTTGCTGAGGAATGGCAGCAGGCAGGTGTGAGTGCATCTGCATGCACTGTGAGGCGGAGACTCTTGGAGCAAGGCCTGGTCTCAAGGAGGGCAGCAAAGAAGCCACTTCTCTCCAGAAAAAACATCAGGGACAGACTGATATTCTGCAAAAGGTACAGGGAGTGGACTGCTGAGGACTGGGGTAAAATCATTTTCTCTGATGAATCCCCTTTTCGATTGTTTGGAACATCTGGAAAACAGCTTATTCGGAGAAGAAGAGGTGAGCGCTACCACCAGTCTTGTCTCATGCCAACTGTAAAGCATCCTGAAACCATTCATGTGTGGGGTTGCTTCTCAGCCAAGGGAATCGGCTCTCTCACAGTCTTGCCTAAAAACACAGCCATGAATAAAGAATGGTACCAGAATGTCCTCCAAGAGCAACTTCTCCCAACCGTCCAAGAGCAGTTTGGCGCTCAACAATGCCTTTTCCAGCATGATGGAGCACCTTGCCATAAAGCAAAGGTGATAACTAAATGGCTCAGGGAACAAAACATAGAGATTTTGGGTCCATGGCCTGGAAACTCCCCAGATCTTAATCCCATTGAGAACTTGTGGTCAATCATCAAGAGACGGGTGGACAAACAAAAACCAACAAATTCAGACAAAATTAAAGCATTGATTCTGCAAGAATGGACTGCTATCAGTCAGGATTTGGTCCAGAAGTTGATTGAGAGCATGCCAGGGAGAATTGCAGAGGTCCTGAAGAAGAAGGGTCAACACTGCCAATATTGACTTGCTGCATTAACTCATTCTAACTGTCAATATAAGCTTCTGTTACTCATAATATGAATGCAATTATATTTCTGTATGTGATAAAAACATCCGACAAACACACATAAAAACCAGAGGGCAGCTGATCATGTGAAAATATAATATTTGTGTCATTCTCAAAACTTTTGGCCATGACTGTACAATAAAAAAATATATGATATACAGGTATACTATAGTACATAGTGCAATACATTTATGCAGTAATATGCTTCATACACTAAATCATAGGAGCTTCACAAATGGAACTGTATGTTTAATAAAGTAGATGCATATGCAGACAAATTTCACTCTCATGACACCACATATATAGTTACAGCATATATCCAGCACTGTGCAAAAGTGTTAGGCAAAAAAATGCTGCAAATGAAAAATGCTTTAAAAAATAAAAGTGTTAATATTTGTCAATTAACATTTCCCTTAATTAAAATAAGGGGAATAAAAAAAAAAAAGAAAAGAGAAACTTAAATCTCTTGAATATTTGGTGTGACCGCCCTTTGGTGGAAGAGTCCTGATCTCAACATCATGCAGTCTGTCTGAGATTACATGAAGAGACAGAAGGATTGGTGCTAGCCTACATTCATAGAAGATCTGTGCTTAGTTCTCCAAGTTTTGGAACAACCTCCCTGCCGATTTCCTTCAAGAACTGTCTGCAAGTGTATGTAGAAGAGTTGATGGAAGGCAAAGGGCAAAGGTCACACCAAATATTGATGGGATTTAGATTTCTCTTAATTTTGTTGATTGCTATCAACACTTCTATACTTTGAAGCAATTTTTTCACACATGCCTAAATCATTTGAACAGTACTATATACATATATAATCAGGAAATTGTGTGTATACTCAGGAAAGTGTTCAACACCAGCCATTAGAGGTCCAGTGCTTAGGGTAGCATTTGGTGTAGGGAGGAAGGACATCCCAGTTAGTGGTAATTCCCTGTCCTTAGTTACTATACAAAAGACAGTTTTGCTACTACACTAGTGAAACACTTTGTGGTGAGACGTAAAATTACAATACAGGGAAGTGAACAAGCCATAATGGCGGTTCTGAACATTCTGGATCTTGAGCATTTTTTGCATATTGCATGTAAGTGACCAAATCTTGGAGGGCAGGAAACTAATCATAAGACTAACCATAACTGTCTTACTGTGCCATCCAAGGGGGCATCCAATGGTCTATTCTGATGAAATTAGTGCAGGTCCTATCCTGGTCTGTGTCATTGGAACTTATCGGAAGCCCCCATAGATGTGAGTGCATAACAGAATGCACTCGGATGACATTCAGATGTCACTAAGTGTGTCATTTGACTGAATTCTATTGCTAACTTGGCCCCACCTTGGAATCGCACACGGTCATGTGCATGGCTGTGTTCACAACTCTATCGGGATATCGTCATACCACCCTCTAACTGGATACATCTCTGCGGATGGGTCCATATGACAGGTTACAAAATGAATGATGACCTTGTTTTGTCAGTACAATGCAGTCGGATATAATCCTACGACTAGCATTCCTATATACATCACTATACTATTATACTTTGAAGACTTGCTCAAGGACAATGATTTATGCTCCGCCATTTATATGTGCATTTTAAGCAATGTGCGGTGAGGATGTTTTGAACATACAACATACTTATAACACCTGTCACTTGCTAATTGGATACGCACACGCTAAAACAGATAATTAGTTGTCTTAGATGTCAGGAAAAGAAGAAGAAAAAAACGAGAAAAACATCACAAGTCAAGCACCTAGCCCGGTTAATTATAATAACCTAACAGCTTTTCATGCCGCCATCCTCTGCGTTATATCTCCTATATGCACCTGGAGTTGACAGCATTGAAACCCAATGCTTTACCAAGCGTATCATCAGCAGATTTTTTTTCCCTATTCCTCCTAATGATGTTAACTAATTGGATTTAACCTACATTGTGAATCCTGCTTTCATTTATTTCCATCTAACAAGCCCTAATTTGCTTGAAGAAATGCTGGTTAATAAAGATGAGGTGCAGGCTACGTGTAGCTTCCTATATGATCAGCTATTCCTACAAAGAGGGACTCAAGCATTTACTGGCCTGTCTGCTATTTTATAGTGGCTGTCTGCTTTAGAGTAAGATCCCCAATGGTAAGTTGTTCATAGAGTCCTCCTACTGAGACCTACAACAAGTGCAGCGCCACCACAGAGATCACAAAGCATTACAGGATGCCCATTTAAATCAATGGGCAGTAACTATAATGTACAGAGTTGCCATGTCCCCCAGAGTGAGAGATGGTCTTTGCATCTGCTTTTCATTCTAGCTATTCAATAAAGGTCCGATTTAGGAGACTGGCCATAGCCATAATAGGATAAAAATTTGCACTTGGTTTATGTTTGCTTGGTCATATGACTGTAGGACTGATACCACAGCAAGCATTTCCAACCAACATGGCCAGGTAACATATTTGCAGCACATTGGAGACATGATAACTCTATTGTTATGTTTAATTGCTGCAACTGGTTATTTTTACTTTGTAGACTACCTGTTAAAAAATTCCAACATGGTGGACGACAATCTACAAAGCCAGCTTATGGACATTGAGACAAACTGGCCAAATTGTCATCTCATGTATAGGACTAGCCTTATTTAAATGGATGCTATGAGTTTCTTTAACTAAAGAGGCAAAGTGTTAACCAGAGATGCCGAAAGCTGTGCTATACCTTCACAGGCATTCAGAAAAAGAAGCGTGCAACCAATAAGATGAATATCAGCTCTCTATAGCTTATAAAAAAATTAAAAAATAGTATCTACTGTATATGTATCTGACTGCTAACTAAGTGACGCCACCATAGATGTGAATTAGGTATTTTTATCTACATTATCTTGTACAGTTCTGCACAGCACCTTTGTTTTGATGTTGCCAGAGCTTGCTGTGGACAGGATTACCATATAAAGAGCTGCAGTTCACATGAATACTTTCTCATTTACAGACAATTGCCTCTATTTACACGTATGTGCAAGGTAGAGCTGGAATTACTGACTGTCTATACGCACAGCACAGGTCCACTACTAAGATGAGATATTTCGATAGCCTGACTCATTTACTATCCTCATACTGCAGAGACCTGTCCTCCACATAAACAATCAGCATATTAAACCTACAATACCAGAGTACTTACTATTATTTGGATTGTCTCCAATAATATGGTGTCTCCCGCTCCAGTACCAGAGAAGCAGAGTTGCGTCACGTGAGCCTGACACAATGTAACAATCGCCACCGATGTAAGACTCTGATCTCGCCAGACAAGTGACAACATCCCAGTGCCCAAACACAATTTGTGTTAGTTTTCCTAAAAAGAACATAAAAATAGAATTTATTGTATAGAAATTAAAGTTTGGTCCTGATGTTGAAACATTACAAAGAACTGTCCAAGACCACCGAATTTCATTTGTACCTGTTTCTGTTGAGTATACCCTGAAGCTCTTGTCCCAGAAACCACAGATGAGGATGTAGCGATTATCTGCTGTGACCACGAAACAGTGAGCATTAATCTGAATGCTCTGATCCACGAGGTCGGTGATTTGGCGCTTGTTAACTCCAGAATTATTGGCTGTTGGAAAATTGCATTAAATATTATTTATTTATAACCATTATCATACACCCTAAAGGGATTCTAATATTGCAGTTTGCTCACTTGGAGCCCTCCCAATAAGCTTACACTTCCTGTTTGTAGAGATCACTGTTCAACTTGTGCTGGGAAGACAGGAGTTGGAGTCAGCAGTCTTCCCATCATAGGACAGGATTACAATAAAAGATAATACTTTAATTGTAGTCATATAAAACATGATTACACCATTGAGAACTGATGAAGGAGATAGCTCAGCTCCACCTCCATCCAACCAATTATAGGCTTAATGGACATTTTTTTCAGCCTACAGTATCTACCTGTGTACCTAGAACAAGTACTATTTGATACAGTCATAAAAGTGTAGTTGACATTGTATAGATTCAGAAAAATAACATAACTCTTTGTATACATACCAATCAGAGAGTCCATCTCAATAGGAAGATGGTGAGCTTGGTCCAATGAGTAACCTGGCGCTCCTCTAAGACCTGCATGGAAAGAGATTATGGTCAGACTGTTTCCTAAATGGTCATACACTTTAAATCAGGGGTCACAAACACAGGGCACCTGAGGCTGTCATCTGCAGTCCACAGGGCACCAGTACTCCCAAGACATCCTCAGGACAGCAGAGAGCAGGCCCAAGGAGGAGAGCGCCACATCCCTTAATTCTATGGGAGGCATCAGACTGTATATAAAGGCAGAGCGCCACTATGTATGGGGATCAACTTCATTTTTTTTCTATGTGAGGCCGATTTACCTGTCTGGATTTGAGACCCCTGCTTTAGATAGCAGCAGGTTGATGGGTCAACAACTGTTGAAGAACTGATTCAACTGTTAACACTTTCCAGTCAATAATGGTTCATTGTTTGATTTCACCCAATTAATTTTTTTTTTTTATGGTCGAGTTCATCCATTTTAATGAACTTTAGACTTGTGTATGACCTGCTACAGTGCTGAATACATAGTAAAGATGAGTCTGTATGTACAGTAAGTTAATGAATACATTGATCTTTACTGGCTCCTTGGTTCTGACGTCTGTCCTATACTCTTCAGTAAAATATAGTTGCCTCTTTCAGTATAGAGTGTCCTGTCTTTGAGAAGAGCTACTGATAAGATGTTCAATGTTGTGCTCATTTTCTGCATAAGTCTCCCAGGAATGCAACATGCCAGTACCCTACTGTGAAGGAAGAGCCTATGTAACTAAGCACACTATAAAGTAACAGGACACTTGCCCAAAGGGAACACAATTCCCAAAATACTAACGGTAGCAATGGGAGATAAGCCTGCAGCCACCACCACAGCCCAGCTGCTTGTTATACCTGGCTACACACAAGGGGAAATTTGTGTTCCTCTGTGATTTGTCCAGAATCAAATATTTCAGAATGGACACAGTTGCCTTGCATGCGAGCTGACAGTCCGCTATGTCTTATTTTCAGATGACTTTGCTTGTGCTCCTAAATTGTTGTATCCCAGATTCAATGCTCTGTAGTATACATCTATTCAACTCTCTGTAGTATACATCTATTCAATGCTATAGTATACATCTATACAACGCTCTGTAGTATACATCTATTCAATGCTATAGTATACATCTATTCAACTCTCTGTAGTATACATCTATTCAACGCTCTGTAGTATACATCTATTCAAAGCTCTGTAGTATACATCTATTCAGTGCTATAGTATACATCTATTCAACTCTCTGTAGTATACATCTATTCAACGCTCTGTAGTATACATCTATTCAACTCTCTGTAGTATACATCTATTCAACGCTCTGTAGTATACATCTATTCAAAGCTCTGTAGTATACATCTATCACTCGTAGTATACATATGCTATAGTATACATCTATTCAACTCTCTGTAGTATACATCTATTCAACTCTCTGTAGTATACATTTATTCAACTCTCTGTAGTATACATCTATACAACGCTCTGTAGTATACATCTATACAATGCTCTGTAGTATACATCTATTCAATGCTCTGTAGTATACATCTATTCAATGCTCTGTAGTATACATCTATACAACGCTCTGTAGTATACATCTATACAACGCTCTGTAGTATACATCTATTCAACGCTCTGTAGTATACATCTATACAACGCTCTGTAGTATACATCTATTCAGTGCTATAGTATACATCTATTCAACGCTCTGTAGTATACATCTATTCAGTGCTATAGTATACATCTATTCAGCGCTCTGTAGTATACATCTATACAACGCTCTGTAGTATACATCTATACAACGCTCTGTAGTATACATCTATACAACGCTCTGTAGTATACATCTATTCAACGCTCTGTAGTATACATCTATTCAATGCTCTGTAGTATACATCTATTCAGTGCTATAGTATACATCTATTCAGCGCTCTGTAGTATACATCTATACAACGCTCTGTAGTATACATCTATACAACGCTCTGTAGTATACATCTATTCAACGCTCTGTAGTATACATCTATTCAGTGCTATAGTATACATCTATTCAGCGCTCTGTAGTATACATCTATACAACGCTCTGTAGTATACATCTATACAACGCTCTGTAGTATACATCTATACAACGCTCTGTAGTATACATCTATTCAACGCTCTGTAGTATACATCTATTCAATGCTCTGTAGTATACATCTATTCAGTGCTATAGTATACATCTATTCAATGCTCTGTAGTATACATCTATTCAATGCTCTATAGTATACATCTATTCAATGCTCTGTAGTATACATCTATTCAGTGCTATAGTATACATCTATTACAATGCTCTGTAGTATACATCTATTCAACGTATTGTATACATCTATTCAAGCTGTAGTATACATCTATACAACGCTCTGTAGTATACATCTATACAACGCTCTGTAGTATACATCTATTCAATGCTCTGTAGTATACATCTATTCAGTGCTATAGTATACATCTATTCAATGCTCTGTAGTATACATCTATTCAATGCTCTATAGTATACATCTATTCAATGCTCTGTAGTATACATCTATTCAGTGTCTATAGTATACATCTATTCAATGCTCTGTAGTATACATCTATACAACGCTCTGTAGTATACATCTATACAACGCTCTGTAGTATACATCTATACAACGCTCTGTAGTATACATCTATTCAACGCTCTGTAGTATAAATCTATTCAGTGCTATAGTATACATCTATTCAGCGCTCTGTAGTATACATCTATACAACGCTCTGTAGTATACACATACAACGCTCTGTAGTATACATCTATACAACGCTCTGTAGTATACATCTATACAACGCTCTGTAGTATACATCTATACAACGCTCTTAGTATACATCTATACAACGCTCTTAGTATACATCTATTCAACCTCTGTAGTATACATCTATTCAACTCTCTGTAGTATACATCTATTCAACTCTCTGTAGTATACATCTATTCAATGCTATAGTATACATCTATTCAATGGTCTGTAGTATACATCTATACAACGCTCTGTAGTATACATCTATTCAATGCTATAATATAAATCTATTCATTGCTCTGTAGTATAAATTGATTTTTTTTATAATATAACTGGTATTCTTGGAAAAAGTGCAGGCTATAGGTAGCTACTTTATATAAATATACTAGATATAGATATATTAAATAATAATAATAATACATTTTATTTATATAGCGCCAACATATTCCGCAGCACTGTTTATATATAAACGTCAGCTATCCTTCCAAGGACAGATCCTTTGTTTTACTATTTTAAAGTGAAGCTTTGGTCTGATGTTACTTAAAGCTTTAAGAAAGTATGGTAGTTTGGACACAAAGCCTCGGTGACTTTTTTTCATATTTTCTATCTCTGCCTTCCAAAACAACTTTATAGTTCTGTTGACATTCTTTGTGCAATGACTTGTACTTTCAGTTGATACCATTTTGGGGTACATATAATGTTTTGATTAACTTTCCGTGTGTGTGTAGGGGGGGGGGGGGGCACACAGTTCTGTCATTGATTTTTGTCTTTTGTTTACATGGCGTTCACTCTATGGAAACTTTGTCCAATTTTGTTCAATGACAGTTTTACTATATTTATATTGGTTTTATTATATTAACACCATTACTGAATAAATCACCATTTTGCAAAAATAAACAATTTGGTAGGGGTCACCATATTCTCACATCCATAACTTTTTTTGTTGACGGAGCTATGTGAGAGTTCTTGTTTTGCAGGGAAAGTTGTAGTTTTTATTGGTACCATTTTCCTGGTATGTACAGCGTTTTGATCACTTTTGGATAGTGCGGACTTATAGGCTCATGGAGAAACCCGATATGTTTGTTTAATTTTTTTGTTTACATACAATATTTTTGTAATGGAAAAGTTTAGTTTTTTTTATTATTTATTTTATATACTTTAAATAACAAATAAAGAAAAAACCTTACTTCCCCCCAAGGGGGCGGGAACCGGGGTGGGGGACCCCCCCCCCCACAAACCCCCAAAAACCCCTTCACACCACACACCCCCCACACCCCCCCCGTGTAAAAAGGGGAAAAGGGCCAGGGGCCCCACCACCCCCCCCCCCAACCACCCCCCCCCCCCACCCCGCCACAGGGGAGCCCCCGCCCCCCCCCCCCCCCCCCACCCCCCCCCCAACCCCCACCCCCCCACCCCCCCCCCCCCCCCCCCACCCCACCCCCCCCAAACAAACAAAAAAAAAAAAAAAAAAACCAACCACCACCCACCCCCACACCCACAAACCCAAAAAAAAAAAAAAAAAAAAAAAAAAAAAAAAAACAACACACTTTTTCTAATGGCAATGCAATACCCAGAAGTTATAAAGAGTGACACAACAGCAAACGCAAAGCAAAGCCAGAAAAGAACACCCCCAAAACACACAACACAGCAGCCCGCCTTAAAAGGACCACCTAACATCGTTTCGTGATGCCCTTCACAGGTGTGGGTGTTGATGGGCGGGCGGAGATAATCTGTCATGATTAAGTAAGAGTGACACCACTGGACACAAAAGGCCCCAGTCTTTACTTTCCTACAAGGGGACCTGAATCTGGGAAGAATTGCGCTAGAAAGATTGCCCCTGTCAACCATATACCACAGCAAGAACTTCAAGGAGAGAGGTTCCATTGGTGCCAAAAAGGCTACAGGGCGCCCAAAAAGACCAGCAAGCGTAGGACCGTCCCCATGTGTCAGCTGCGGGATCGGGCTACCAGCAGTGCAGAGCTTGCTGAGGAATGGCAGCAGGCAGGTGTGGTGATTGAGACTATCAATGGCGGAGACCCTTGGGGCAGGGGTAGGGGTTAAAAACATCAGGGACGCCTGATAATCTGCAACCATGGGAGTGGACTGCTGAGGACTGGGGTAAAGCACTCTGTGAATCCCCCGGTGGACTCTGGAAACGCTATCCGGGAGATGACGTGAGCGCTACCACCAGTCTTGTCTCAGGACTACTGTAAGCAGCGAAATTCATGTGTGGGGTTGCTTCTCAGCGAAGGGAAGGCCCCCCAGAGTCTCTGGCAAACACAGCCTGTATAATACAATGGTACCAGAATCCCAACCCCCCCGCCAAAAGCAAGTGTAGCACATGGCTGAGCATTAACTCACAAAATTAGAGCATTGATTCTGCAAGATGTGACTGCTAACAGTCCAGCGCCAATTGGTCCGAAGTGGGTTGAGGATGCAGGGAGAATGCAGAGGTTCTAAAAGAAGGGCAACACTCAATTACCCATTAACCATTCTAACCAAAAAACATAATATAACAATATATTCTGTATGTGATAAAAACATCTGACAAACACACATAAAAACCAGAGGGCAGCAGAAGAAAATATTTGTGTCATTCTCAAATGCTACTGTGTGTTCAGTGTGACGTAAGTAGGCAGGGGGGGGGGGGCCCCCACAGTACACATTTGTGCAAAAATACACATTTATAGCATATGGAATTGTTGAGAATTTTGCTGTGGAATTCACTGTATGCTCTGCAAAGGATGAAATCTTCACCATAAATTGCCATGTTGCGGATATAAATTATGCACCACAGGTCCATTTCGCTGCAGAATATTTTTCTTTTTTATTTCTACATTGCTGGTACGGTAATAGGCTGTGGATCAACCAATTCAGATTAACAATCCATCTCCTGTGAAGTTCTGAATACTTGGGTGATTTCTTTGTAAAAAGTGGCTGTGTTAAGGCGGCCATAGTCTCTGACCAGGGTCATGCAGACAAACAATAACATGTTCAGCACCCTTGGACCACGAGTCACAATATAAAGGTCTCTTTTCTTTAGTACTTTACTCATGTGGCAGAATAAACAGCACTGGCAGGAATGTCTTTACTACTGTGTACATATTCTGTGTGGTCATTCTTATATGTAGCGCTGAACACAAGGCTGTGATGCCTGCGAGAAACCTTCATGCATCCTAAATCTAATGTGACATTTCATGCAATGTGATTAAACTAATTGGCATATAGTGGAAAAGGTCACCACGTACCCACAGTGTTGTGCCACCTATTCACTGCAAACAGCCTGCTGCATGTGACAGTCACCACTGCAGGAATAGTTAGATGGGGCAGTGTATTTGCTGCAACATGTGTGACTGGGGAGTTGGATGGAAATTTCAGCACCATGATGACATCCTGCTGCATCTGGTCCTTAAACATGAGGGGGCTCTGTGGAAGGAAGCACTGGTAAGGGGGAAGAAGAGAGAATACCGTCATAAAAAGGTAAAGCAAGAAGCTGTATTACAATATTTATTAGGATAAGCAAACATTTTTTACTGATCCTAGTCCAGAGCTGTATTTACATTCCTTCTGACTTCAGAGCAGAAATCTTACACCACTCCTTGCTCACTCAACATCTGTGCAGAGCTTGCCTTGTACTGTGGGAAGTGTCAGTTTTAAATTGACAATTTGCACTTACCACCTATCCACAGCATAGAAGATAAATGTGTTATAGATGAGGTCTCACTGATCACTAGGATGGCACTGAGATGGTCCTCACTGCAGTCAGGACCGGACCCTTGTTCTAGTGATCAATGGATATCCCAGAAATCAGATGTTTATCACCTACTCTGTAGATACATCATAAATATACATTGTGGTTAACAAAATGATTCCAAATTGGGTCAGTTTAGTGTCTTGTCGCTGGTGGAATTGCGGCACAAATGATCGCCTACATTGTATCTGAACATTATCTCATGTGCGTGGTCAGCTTAGATCCATCATAGGAGCATAGTTATACATTTAGTGATGTGTTCACAAACTTGCTGACTGTTTGCAACAAATGGATTTGTGAATACAGCTCAGGGCTATAATACAGCCTCAGGATCAGGACAAGATAAGTACGTACAAGTATACATGTTATAGCGTAACTTACATTTCAATTGAAATTTACAAGCAGGCAAACTGAGAGACTATTATAGGTAATATAGTAGGCATCCATATTCTGCACTGGGCTCAGACAGGTAGGGTACTTATTGAAGTACTGACAGTTTTATAACCTTCTGTACCTTATCTACATATTTACTAGATGAAACTTACAGCTAAAGGACCACTTTATGTGATAGATAATGGGGTCTATGTTAGATTTCTTACTATGACTGATCAGTGAACCCAACATAAACTAAGTACCCATGCAAACACCCAAGTATGCTTCCAATGTAGGACCGAATCTGCTGCAGAATGCACTCCATTATGCATTCACATCTATGGGGGCTTTCAATTCATT
Source organism: Leptodactylus fallax (assembly GCA_947044405.1). Classification (NCBI taxonomy): domain Eukaryota; kingdom Metazoa; phylum Chordata; class Amphibia; order Anura; family Leptodactylidae; genus Leptodactylus; species Leptodactylus fallax. Next base: position 69,414 of record CAMRHE010000771.1, read on the forward strand.
CCGTTCCAGAATGAATCTGAAGCCTCCATAGACATGAAAGCATAACAGAATGCACTCGGATGTCACTCCAAGCAGCATTCAAGTGCACTCTGGTGCAAACTCGGCCCCACATCGGAAGCACACACGACAGGTTTTGTGCACTGATCAATAGCTGCAGCGACCTAACCTCGGCTGAAACCTTTACTCTGGCTATGGATATCAATATCCTAAAGTGCTATATCTTGCCCTATGTAAAAGTTGAGTAAGGGGAGTGGTCCAACTCCGCTTCTATAAACAGTTGTAATATATTCTAGTAAACCCCCTACATGTTTCCACTACCTCACTACATGATATCAATGGTAGCCAAGATAAACTTGTCCTCGGTGGCTGTATGTGTGAGTTATCCACTCCCTTCTGGTCCTTAGTTGTGTCATGTGACTAACGCTTTCGGCAAATGACACAGTGTCTGACGTGTGACTAGGAAGTCAGTTTATTCATTCACTCCTTCTGAGACTTTCAGTAAGACTCTCAAAGGAATGAACGGAGAAACGGACTTCCTTTCACACATGAGACACTAGGGCAGATTTACTATTACGGTCTAAGTTTTAGACAATGCAAAAAGAGACTAGACGGTCTTAAACTGTACCAGATTTATCAAACTGTCTGACAAATCTGACATATTTTTAGACTTATTAGTCTAACTTTAGACCACTTATTTGTAGGCTTAGTTTCCAACAAAAAGAGCACCAAAATTATGGTACATAATGTTGCATCACCCCTTTCCCTAAAAAACAAACAAAAAAAAAAAAAAAACACACCTCCAAGTTGTAAAAGTGTCTTAATAAATGTGGCACAAACTTGTTAGACAGTTTTGGGGAACAAATTACACCAGAATTTTGTATCATTTTGCTTGGCAAATCTACCCCACTGTGTCTGTTAGAGAATCTGATTGCTGGTCACATGACACAGTTGAGGACCAGAAAGGAACAGTAAGAAGATTACACAATTTACACTGTGTACATTAGGAAAATTATCCTAATTAACAAGGTCACAAAAAGTAAAAAAAAAGTGGAATATGAGCACATAGGTATACTCATCTCAAGTGTACACTGACGTTTTGAATCACAAAGACCAGACCCTTTTCTAGCTGGGAAAAAAAAAAAAAAAAAAAAAAAAGAATTTCCCTACATGCCGTTATATCTCACCAGGTGCATGGCTGAGCTCCGAGGCGGATGTGGCTCAATAAGCAACTGAGATGGCGTCTGTCCAAAATTCTGTATCTGTGCCTCCATGGCCTGCAGGGAGAGAGGAGTGATTGTCATAATCAATATGCATCAAAGAGATAGGTCAACACACTATTTGACAATGCAAGCACATCCCAAGTCAGCCATGAAAGAAGTCCAGAAAATTCACCGGTGCTTTTCTCCCGGGCTGCAGACTCATCCAAGTGTTAGTATTTTTGTAGACAAGCTTTGCTTTCTCTCAAGCATGCTTCACTTAACCAAATAACCATTTTATGATAGGATCTGGGTTATCTTTGAATGTTAACCTGTGGTGACATGCAACTAAAGACCGCAGAGATGTCTCAGACTCTCACAGAACACACGTGAACATGTTAATAATATGTGCCCACACCGCTAACAGTGCACAGATACCTTAACAAAATCCCCAGTAAGGAGGAAAGTTTGGGGGTCTCTTATAAAGTACGCTTCAGGAATCTTGATGGATGAGAAAAGTAATAGTTAAATGAATATAACAAGACCTGATGAGAGCAAAGACACTGTAACAGCACATACACATCACATATGACAACTTAGAACATACCGTAACATGTTACACTATTCATGAACACAATGGAGACCATAACATATGTATATACTCCTATAACTATTCCTGATAGTAGAGGCATTCTTTATTTTATTAATAGCAATGAATAAAAATAGCTAAAAGTTTTTGCAAATGAGACCTTTCCAAACTAGTTTGAAATGAAAGTTTCTTAACAAAAATTTACATTTACTTAAAGGTGTATTCCAGGACAATGATACTAATAAGTCTATCATCTGGGTAGGCCTTCAATATCAGGTTGCTTGGGGGGGTCAACATGATGAGTGCTGCAGCTTCATCCCTCTACACCGCAGAATGGCTGTGCTTGGTATAGTAGTTCGATCCCATTCATTTGAATGGGAATGAGATGGCCGTGTAACCAATGTACATGACAACACTGGCCTGAGAAGAGGAATCGATAGAGGACCTCAACTTATTCAAAACAGCTTATTGGCGTGGGTAGTGGGTGTCAGGGCCGCACTGATCTGATATTGATGACCTACCACCAATATTATAATCCTGAAAAACTCTTTAAGGCTGAGGCCCCACGTTGCCAAAATGCAGCTTTTTTTGTTGCAGATTTTGTTGCGGTTTTTTGAGCCAAAGCCAGATGTGGATTGAGCAAAAGGTAGAAGTATAAAAACCTCCTATACATTTCCCATTCCTTTTGCAGCCATACTTGGCATTGGCTCAAAAAACTGCAACAAAATCTGCAACAAAAAAAAGCTGCATTTCCGCAACGTGGGGCCTTGGCCTAAAAGTTTATAATAGTCATGATTAATTTTTCGAAGTACTTTCTGTAGAATGTCTCACAGTTGTCAAGATCTCTGGTGCTTTATCGATTAACTTTAGTAACTAAAAATCAGTTTGGTCATGCGATGGACACACAGGTGCATGGTTTGTTCCACTACAGTTCTCAGACTCGTGTGTTGTAATGAACCATCTAGTTGTGTGTCCATTACATGAAAAGGACAGATTTTTAACTCCTGGAAGTATACAGTGAAGGCTTCTATTGAATGACAAAAAGTAGAAATCATGAAACCCATGAGGATTTTGCACAGCAAAATATTATAATTATTCATCATTTTGCCAATTTGTTTGCTTGTGGTCATTTTCCTGGAATGTTTTTTTTACTCTCGCAGGCAAATTTTACACATGATATTTTAGATTCATTTGATTAAAAAATAAATGTATCTATGCTTCATTAATGATATATAATAATATGATAGATGATTATATACATAGCTAAGTGTTTCATGAATTCCTGCAAGCTGGATATCAGCTCATCAGATTTCAGACATGTACAATGCTGTGCTGAGGTTCCCACCTAACTAGATCATATCCTGTCCCCAGAGGGGGACATTACCAGGAGCTCTCCACTGCAAAATATTGCCTGCTGCAGTCTATCACCGCACCGACAATAACAAACTGGGATTACCGTGAAACCATAACCACATCCTTCACAACGAAGAGGAGAAAGTCTTGTATTACTACAAATAATATCTTATGTCTCCCTGGCAGGTACAGCCTTACTCTGGCGTCCCTCCTGGCATCCTCCATACTGGTGCAATCCGTGTCTGAAGAAGGTTTATTGTAACACAGACCAAAACGTTACATTTTGGAAGGCTACTCCTCTATCACTAGATAAAACTACATATTATCAAGTACGCTTTGAGTGCCAAGTTTATACAAAATATCTTACTTATGTCAATGTGATTTCACTGCCATTGGCACTTGTATACCCTTATGACTCCATATGTTTACCTATTGGGCATCATTTTATATCAAGTACTTCTCAAGTGTGTACATGGATTGGAAATACAGTGAATATACATATACCTGACCCTGCTTATCCCACCCACACCCAGGATGATTGACAGCTCTTCCGCTATCCGTGTGTGTACACAGAATGCTGTCAATCACTATATGTTGGCGGGGTAATCAGGACTCTCACTGTCTCTCCTGGCAGGGTTTACCCTGCTCCAAATCATATAACCCTATATATCACAGAGCTCAGCTTTTCTCCCTCTGTCATATAAACCTATATATCACAGAACTCAGCTTTTCTCCCTCTGTCATATAAACCTATATATCACAGAGCTCAGCTTCTCTCCTCTATCATATAAACCTATATATCACAGAGCTCAGCTTCTCTCCTCTATCATATAAACCTATATATCACAAACCTCAGCTTTTCTCCCTCTATCATATAAACCTATATATCACAGAGCTCAGCTTCTCTCCCTCTATCATATAACCCTATATATCACAGAGCTCAGTTTCTCTCCTCTATCATATAAACCTATATATCACAGATCTCAGCTTTTCTCACTCTATCATATAAACCTATATATCACAGAGCTCAGCTTCTCTCCCTCTATCATATAAACCTATATAGCACAGAGCCCAGCTTCTCTCCTCTATCATATAACCCTATATCTCACAGAGCTCAGCTTCTCTCCCTCTATCATATAAACCTATATATCACAGATCTCAGCTTTTCTCACTCTATCATATAAACCTATATATCACAGAGCTCAGTTTCTCTCCCTCTATCATATAACCCTATATATCACAGAGCTCAGCTTCTCTCCTCTATCATATGCACCTATATATCACAGAGCTCAGCTTCTCTCCTCTATCATATAACCCTATATATCACAGAGCTCAGATTCTCTCCTATATCATATGCACCTATATATCACAGAGCTCAGCTTCTCTCCTTTATCATATAGCACCTATATATCACAGAGCTCAGCTTCTCTCCCTCTATCATATAAACCTATATATCACAGAGCTCAGCTTCTCTCCCTCTATCATATAACCCTATATATCACAGAGCTCAGCTTCTCTCCTCTATCATATAACCCTTATATCACACAGCTCAGCTTCTCTCCTCTATCATATAACCCTATATATCACAGAGCTCAGCTTCTCTCCCTCTATCATATAAACCTATATATCACAGAGCTCAGCTTCTCTCCTCTATCATATCAACCTATATATCACAGAGCTCAGCTTCTCTCCTATATCATATAAACCTATATATCACAGATCTCAGCTTTTCTCCCTCTATCATATAAACCTATATATCACAGATCTCAGCTTTTCTCCCTCTATCATATGCTGCTCTCTCATAGGACACCTGACAGGTCTACCCCAAATTATAGTTACAGAACTAAGAAAGTGAGTTAGTACTGACCATCAATATTTACATGGTAGCCAAAACACCATACTATATAATCCCAATTTTGATAATCCTGGTAAAATTACAATATGGAGTAATACCTCCTCCCTTGCTAAACTAGTCATCAGGGTAGGTGGTATATATGTACACACAGTTTTTTATAAGCCGCCATTCTCTTATAAACCAGTTCTACAAGCCTCCCGTCAACAGTAGAGTAGAGAGTGCGGTCTAATGGGTTGGAACAGCATTCTTTACAATTATACAATAGATCTGCCCAGAGGAAATGTGACAGGATTATGATGTCCCTATTGTAGTAAAGACAATTCCAAATAATATCTAATACTCCATATAATTGATGTTTACATATTAGAAAGAGATACCGCCTTTGTATCCAGAGTGTTCTGTCATGTTTCACCACAGGAGAAGACAGTCATTGTAAAGTTCATTATAAATTACAGCTTTACAACTGCAATATGAGTTAAGCTGTCATCATTTTCTCAGCCAGGGATCCCGGGCTGTCAAAGAGTGTCAATTTTTAATCTGACACAGGGAAGAATATTATCTGTTCCTCTGACCTTCTGATATTTTAATACTATAATTGCTGTGCTTAGTCGTGCAGCCATGATTTCACCTGTCAACCAAAAATGAATCAATACCCTCCAGCGTCTCTTCACATTTGAGCATTGTTTGTAGTGTGTCTTTCATTACACATAAGACTAACGCTGTCTACACACCTGCACAAAAATATGTCATGAGAAAACCTAAACTTCACATAAAATTATGGAATCCCAACCCGCAATATAAAACATAAGACAAAAACAGACAAATATTTTATACAGGGTGAATTCTATAACTACACGTAATATAGGTTTGTAATTTCTTGGCCTATAAAGGGTGTTTCAGGGACTTTAATAATGATTCCTTATCCTTTGGGTGAGTTATCAATCCAGGGCTTAACAAGTAACCATGGGACACAATCTACCATAACCAACTGAAGCAGCAAGTTCAGATCTTAAAAAGTGTACGATTATTTTGGTCTCCTTTACACACAGGAATAATACACATAGCGATTTTACAGTACAGGAATAATGCACACAGAGATGTCAGAGCACTGCGATAATGCCCAAAGTGATGTCACAGTACAAGGATAATGCAACAGTGATGTCACAATGCAGGAATAATGCACACAGTGATGTCACTGTACAGGAATAATGCATACAGTGATGTCACAGTACAGGGATAATGCACACGATGTCACAGTACAAGAATAATGCACACAGTGATGTCACATTACTGGGATGATGCACACAGTGATGTCACAGTACAGAAATAATATACACAGCAATATCACAGTAAAGTGATAATGCCCAGTATGGCATTACAGCACAGGGATAATACAGGGATTCTTGTGCTGTGATGTCATAGTGGGCATTATCAATGATAATGCCCACTATGACATCACAGCACAAGAATAATGGACACAGTGATGTCACAGAAAAAGGGATAATGCATAAAGCGATGTCATGGTACAGAGATTGTACACACTGTAATATCACAGTACAGTGATAATGCCCGCGATGATATTAAAGCACAAGAATAATGGACACAGTGATGTCACAGTACAGTAATGATGTCGATTATGACATCACTGCACAGGGATAATGCACACAGAAAAAGATCACTGTGTACACAGTCACATCATAACATATGAAGAAAGTAATTATAATGATGTTACATGAAGACATTATGATGTCCCAGTAAATGGAGGTGCACTCGGTTTTTCACATTCCCTCTCATTATCCATAGTTATCACCCTAGGACTCAGTGGAAATGGCAACCTTAGTTGTTGGGTCCTTGAGCAGCTGCTTTGTCTTCTATCCTTGTAATTCCGCCCATGCCATCAATATCTCAATATCAGATTACTGGGGGTCCAACTCTTGGGCTCACTAATTTGAAAACACCATAGCCCTCTGCTGCCCCTTCATTAACAGAACAGTGCCATTCATTCTGAAGTGGCTGCGCTTGGTACTACATGTAGCCTAGTGTAGCAGTAAGCTACAGTAGCACACACAGCTGCTACAGAATATATGGCATTGTGCCTGGTAAACTGGCACAAGCATTATGGGCCTTTCCAATAGCTGTACAGTGGTTGGTTTAACTTCAACACCCAGCCAGCACCCTCATCAGGTGATATACGCAGCTGCCAGACTGCACAGTGTACACTGTACTGGGGCCATGCTTGGCTATTACAGCTCAGCTCCCTTTCACTGATCCGCAATACCAGACATAACCTATAGAAGAAAGTGTAAGTTGTAAGAAGATATCATGATCACCTTAGCAGAATCTTTATACAGTACCTTGTGAAAGTATTCGGCCCCCTTGAACTTTTCAACCTTTTGCCACATTTCAGGCTTCAAAGATAAGAATATAAAATTTTAATTTTTTTGGTGAAGAATCAACAACAAGTGGGACACAATCGTGAAGTGGAATGAAATTTATTGGATATTTTAAACTTTTGTAAAAAATAAAAAACTGAAAAGTGGGGCGTGCCAAATTATTCGGCCCCATTAAGTTAATACTATGTAGCGCCACCTTTTTGCTGCGATTACAGCTGCAAGTCGCTTGGAGTATGCCTCTATCAGTTTTGCACATCGAGAGACTGAAATTCTTGCCCATTCTTTCTTGGAAAACAGCTGGAGCTCAGTGAGGTTGGATGGAGAGCGTTTGTGAACAGCAGTTTTCAGCTCTTTCCACAGATTCTCGATTGGATTCAGGTCTGGACTTTGACTTGGCCATTCTAACACCTGGATACGTTTATTTGTGAACCATTCCATTGTACTGTAGATTTTGCTTTATGTTTGGGATCATTGTCTTGTTGGAAGATAAATCTCCGTCCCAGTCTCAGGTCTTTTGCAGACTCCAACAGGTTTTCTTCCAGAATGGTCCTGTATTTGGCTCCATCCATCTTCCCATCAATTTTAACCATCTTCCCTGTACCTGCTGAAGAAAAGCAGGCCCAAACCATGATGCTGCCACCACCATGTTTGACAGTGGGGATAGTGTGTTCAGGGTGATGAGTTGTGTTGCTTTTACGCCAAACATATCGTTTTGCATTGTGGCCAAAAAGTTCGATTTTGGTTTCATCTGACCAGAGCACCTTCTTCCACATGTTTGGTGTGTCTCCCAGGTGGCTTGTGGAAAACTTTAAACGAGACTTTTTATGGATATCTTTGAGAAATGGCTTTCTTCTTGCCACTCTTCCATAAAGGCCAGATTTGTGCAGTGTACGACTGATTGTTGTCCTATGAACAGACTCTCCCACCTCAGCTGTAGATCTCTGCAGTTCATCCAGAGTGATCATGGGCCTCTTAGCTGCATCTCTGATCAGTCTTCTCCTTGTTTGAGATGAAAGTTTAGAGGGACGGCTGGGTCTTGGTAGATTTGCAGTGGTCTGATACGCCTTCCATTTCAATATGATCGCTTGCACAATGCTCCTTGGGATGTTTAAAGTTTGGGAAATCTTTTTGTATCCAAATCCGGCTATAAACTTCTCCACAACAGTATCACGGACCTGCCTGGTGTGTTCCTTGGTCTTCATGATGCTCTCTGCGCTTTAAACAGAACCCTGAGACTATCACAGAGCAGGTGCATTTATACGGAGACTTGATTACACATAGGTGGATTATATTTATCATCATCAGTCATTTAGGACAACATTGGATCATTCAGAGATCCTCACTGAACTTCTGGAGTGAGTTCGCTGCACTGAAAGTAAAGGGGCCGAATAATATTGCACGCCCACTTTTCAGTTTTTTATTTTTTACAAAAGTTTAAAATAACCAATAAATTTCGTTCCACTTCACAATTGTGTCCCACTTGTTGTTGATTCTTCACCAAAAAATTAAAATTTTATATCCTTATGTTTGAAGCCTGAAATGTGGCAAAAGGTTGAAAAGTTCAAGGGGGCCGAATACTTTCGCAAGGCACTGTATCTTCATGGATGGACAGTTGTGATTGGTTATGTACATACTGCGAATATAGGCTTCAATGTATAGAGTGTGTTCAGACTGTGTCATATAAACATTAAACCCTTTAGGAACCAAACCAAAAATTCAGCTACTCCCTTATCCTAGAGAACTGCTCCAAAATGGAAGACAGAATAAGCCGCAGTCTAGTGAGAGTAATGGTTTCCATTATAAGGTATAATATGTATAGCATCTTATTATATACAGTAGAGGGAGGGTTACTGAGGATTTAGGATGAGCACATAAATGAATAGTGATATCCTTGACATGTATTATTTGGGACAACAGGCAGAGGAGTGGAGGTTGTGGTGGTGGTGACCTTCACCATTGTCCCGCTTGTAGAGTTTCAGTCTATATACTCCCACATGCAAACCCCACATAAGTAACAGCTGACATTAGAGAAATCTGTTCACAGACTAGAAGAGCCGAGCATACATATAAGATAGCTCTGGTCAACTTATAAAGATAGATGGCAGATATAATGGTGCAGTCTTGCTGCCACATTCATTATATATACTTATGGGTGAGCACTGCAGTAAAAGGAACCCTAATACTGTAACATCATTGGGATTTATTTTCTGAAGTGCTGTATTTATATTAGTCATGGGTCTGGTATTGCTGATAAACTCTTATTTAACTGAATGGTCTGATCTGCAATACCAGACAAAGCCCATGTACAAAAGTGGCGCTGTCCAGCCAGTCATTGGGTCTCTCAATATAATAATGTCTTGAATTTCCCAGTAATTCTTATTCAAAAGCAATGATAAAAGAAGTAACCCTGTTACAGTATGCCCCTTAAATGTTCTAACCAAATGGTCAGAACCATAGAAATGATTATCAACTCCAATTTATGAGATTTTATATATATATATATATATACACACACACACTCACACATACATATATTCATGTATAATTTTTATATGTACCGGTACAATCCTATAATAGTTATGATATATGATTCCACACGTATATAGCACACTAGCTCAGAGCCTGGCAATGTATAAATTAGAGCGTATTTTACATACAGCAGATGGCAGATATCATGGGGAATGGAGGATGGCGCGAGCGTCTTCCACTTCTCAGCACTACTCATCCAGCAGCTGTTGCACTTTGAGACTTCTCACATCAGATTTACATAGTCTACTATCGAGCAGGATCCAGATTTGGATGACTGCTATGTAACTGTGTGGACTTGTGATATACAGGTGATAACATATGGATAAATAACCAAATGTTGAAACTAAAAAGAAAAACAACAGTACAACTATGGGGTCATAATGAATGTATAATATTGGGGGACTGCTACCATTTCATATATCAGAAAATAGACAGTAATGTTATCTGATAATCTAGCTAGCACATTTGGACCATAAAGATATGTAAAAGAGTTTCTTATCAGCACTCACTGCCATATCCGCAGTGGAAATGGCATCCACTTCTGGTGATGGTCCCAGCTGTTGGGTCCTCACCAATGCATGATTGACATATTATAAGGGTCACCCATTAATTGTCTTAATTTTAATAATTACTCAGGTTTTCTCATTACTCTTCATGACGACCAATACACTGAATACACTGTATAAGGATTTAGTATGTTGTACTGTATAAGTATTACTGTATGTTTGGTCTTGATACCTACTACACAGATGTGTTTTTTTAACCTTCCTCTTGGCTGACATTAGATACTGTATGTGTCATGAGATGAGCAGCTTTTCAAGACACCATGATTTTGTGTTATTATATCACAAGTGATATGCTATATGTTTCTATGTGTGGCCATCCAGTCGCTATGTTGCGAACTGCAGCCTGTCAATGGTTTTGCCAACATGTTGCAATATTATATTGAACTAGTTTCAAGAAAAATGTAAGACTTTAACCAAATTCGAGCTATTGTAAACTAAGAGTGGACACTTCCGTGCACAGTAAGTGAATATCCTCCACTACTACTGTAGTCATCAAAGCCACATATTCCACTACAGAGGGCTGCCCAATACAAATGAAGTTGAATGTGTAAGCGCAGGGCAGGGGACACCTTGGCGTCACAAATTTACTATAACTGGTGCCAGAAAACTGGTTCTACCTGAAATGTAAATCTGACTGGTGTAGATTTCTAATTCAGTCGCACAGGATCTCCTATAGTGTACCAGAATTAAAAGGCCGGAGCCTCATAGTAATTCTGCCGTATCTGCCATAAGCACTTAAAATATTAAAGACCAGCACACAATGCATTGGTCTTTATAAACTACCCCCAGTGTCTTATGCCTAGTGCCTGTGCAATTATGCATGGATTGGGACCCCCATGAAGAGATCCCCTGTGTCATGCACTACTACTTTGAATCCTATACTTGCCCCAACACAGTTCTGCACAGTGTGTTCTTTCAGGGCTAAATAAGTTTTACATGATAAAAATACTGATGACCTATCCTAAAGCTAGTTCATCGATATGAGATCTGCTGATGCACAGAGAATGGAGCAGGAAGCAAACAGCTCCATTCTGTGTGTAGTGGCTGAACCAAGTCACTGCAGCTTAGCTCCTACTGATGTGAATGGGAGGTGATCTGGTTTAACCACTACACAGAGAACAGAGCTGATCCATTGTACTGCTGGGTGTGAGACCCCCACCAATCTCGATATTGATGGAATATCCATTTAATGAGTTGAGAAAGCATAAAAAATCTAGACTGCATTTATCAAGCTTTAAATAATGTATCTGCTAGAGAAGTATATTGTACTGACTACCAAAAAAGACTACTGAAATAAGAAAAGACTAAAAAAAATTATGATAAATGTATTGCCTCTATTGGCCTCATTTACAGTTGATATCTACTCTCTTAAAGGGTGGAATCAGGTTCCTATGGCATTGCATTTAGATGGATGCATGTGGCCTACATCTTCCAGGGGTTTATATTTATAGCCTCTATATATTACGGCACCTGCACAAGTATGGCAGATATATTCATAGAATAGCAACTAAATAAATGTGACTCAGATTGCAACCCAGAAAGTACACAACACTGCCAGATCAGCCAGCTCTGTACAACCCGTACCCAGAGGAATGAGGGCGCAGGATTTATTGACCATTTCCCACATCCTACGCTTAATCCTGGTGTTGTAATTCAACAGAGCAGGAGATAAGATTGGCTATTGAATGAGGTAGAAATCACTATGTCACATACATACCTCCCGTAACACAGGATCAGTGACACTGTCCAAGTTCACAGACCCTTCGTATGTCAGATAATGAAAGACATTCAATGCACGCACTGCTTCCGGACCTCGCTGCTTGTAGCCAAATATCAGATCTATCCACTGGTGTAGCTGACATGAGACAAATTCACTCTCCAGTGCCTGGAATAAATGTGAAAACAGGATGGTTTAGAAAGAAAAGAATTTGTAGGAACCTGTCCAAAGCCCACATAAGTATACACACAGATTTATTCCTTTATGTAATTAACTCTGCATGTCTATGGGTAACAGAGGATGTCCAATTTTACAATCCCATGTTTTAAGATGGATCCCCTGAACATAACCTCATGTCAGGTTGTTACAATAAAAGAGGCATTCCGTTGATTATTATTTCATTATGTATCTATTACCCTAATATCTATAATTCATCAAGTATTACCTTACGCTAGGTTCACACCTGCACTCGGGCTTCTGTTCTTCGGGTCCACTCTGCTTAAAATGCGGTTAACCGCAGAAACCTGCGGACCCTATGGACTATAATGGGTTCCGCCACGTTTTCGCCCAAAAAATGGGGAGAGAAAAGTCCTGCTTGCAGGACAGAATCCCCAAACAGGATGCAAGCGCAGATGTTATTTAGTTATTCCTTTCTATCTGCATCCTTTTCTTCTGCTAGGTTTTCTTCTGCTATGACTCTCACTCTGACCTAATAAAATCTACATGGAATAATACACAGATCCCTGACTTCTTGTATAATGACAGGGGACAGAAACGGCTGTCACTAACTACTGAGGAGCAGACAGTTCCTCACAGCTCAGCCTCCCAAACTATATATTGAGAGCTATAAGTAGGATTTCCTTCATCCAGAGCAAAGGTTCAGTTCACTGCCCTTACTTTGTATCTAAATATATAAAAGTGTCTTGTTGGCGCCCCCTTTTCACAACCAGAACTCAGGCCCCAGTTGTCCACCGAGCTACATCGCTGACTTACACAGATTACTTAGGAGAATATAGAGAGACGGATAATTGCACTGCCTTTAGCAAGTAGATATACAGGGGTGGAAAAAATAATAAGCATCAGAATTCTGGTGGAATTGGCACCAAAAAACTGGTGTACCTGCTTTAAACCTAATTTTCCATGTGTTTTAGACACTTCTAAAACTCATGCTTTGTACGACATATGGGCATGGCTTGCTGTAAAGCAGTGTGGCATAATATGCTAATCTGTGAGTCAGAAACTGTTGTAAAAGTTTAGCTATTGTGCCAATTTTTGAGCCACAGTGGTGTAAAGTTAGACTAGACACTCTAAAAGTGCACCAGATCATGAAACAGCATCAGACACTTTGGAAAATCTGGTGCAGTTTAAGACTAGTCTAACTTTGTATAGTCTAAAAGTTAAACAGGTTTAGTTTATCTGCCCCAGAGATAAAGCTGTCTATCTGATGCTATGCTGTGCAAAGAAGTATAGAAGCCAAGATGGTGTGTGATCAGGACCTGAGGAGAAGCTAGTCTGTAGAAATGAGTGCAGTATATAGGAATGAAGCCTGGAGAATAACACATCAGGTGAGGGGTGCAAGGATGGAAAAATGTTTTCGCTGGAGTGCTTCTTTAACTTATCTTGCTTATTTCAATTGGATCAGCCAGGGATCTAATGTGCATGGGGGCTGTATAACCATCTCTGACTACAGCTGTGGGAGGAAAAACGATCAGACATGATGGATTTCAACATGCCCAATCCTTTGTTCTCTTGAGGATCACAGAATTTCATGAGAAAAAGAGAAACATAAAAACAGAAAGAGAGAGGTGGGAGGAAGAGAGAAAATTAAGAAAGAAAGAGGAATAAAATGGACAGAAAAATAAGAGAAAATGAGATGAACAGAAGAAAAAAAAAAGAAAGAGAAAGAGAGAGAGAAAGAGAAGGAAAGAAGAAAAAATAAAGAGACAAAAAGAGGATAGGAGTGAAGAAGAAGAAAATTTAAGACATAGAAAGAGAACAAGAGGAAGAGATAAAGAGAGAATAAGAAAATGAAAAATAGAGAAAGGAGCAAAAGAGAAAAAAGAGAAAAAGAGAGATGTAACAAGTGAAGCTTGTGATACGGCACAATTCATCATGGTGTCAATGTTTTATAACCCCGTCTGTAATCTGGATCCACGCACACTATCCAGGGAAAATAAGTTTTTGTCTGTAGTAGAATTCCAGTTGATGTCAGCATGAAGATGCTCCAGTAATGTATTCAGAGATTTTTGCCTATATCTCGCTCACTTTTAAAGATTCATGTAAGCTGCAGAAAGCGGCGCTCTTATCTAATTATGTACATTAGAGGGCAGAGGTCTCGTGGCTAGAGGGGCTGGGTTTAATAATGTTTTTTCCTGTATCAGCGACTTTAGATCTTGGATTTTTTTTTTAACACCTTGTGTCAGTTTCAGATCGGCATGTGCTGATAGTGATGTCCCTGGTAAAGCAAGAGATTTTCTTATATTTTATGGAAGTCAATTGAAACATTAATTGGGAAATGTCACATTTCTTAGACAGGAGTCGGTGTGTACAATAAGGGTGCCCTACATCTTTTGAAGATCTGGGCAAAACCCAGCAAAATAACCTGTAGCCAACCTACTTAAAGGGGGAGAAGGGTTCCAATAAAGGACTCCTAGGTTCCCTTAACTTTCAAAGGCTTTATTTTTATAGATGTAGATAACGTAAAAAAAAGGGATTATTTTTTAAAATTTTTCCACCAGAAATAGTGCCCCTCTTACACATGTACTGTAGTCTGGTATTGCGACTCATTCTTATTCAAGGATGGAAATAAATTCCAGTATCAGGTACAGCCCATGGATAAATGTGTTAAATTTCTAGGAAAAAAACACCTCTTTTTCTAATTCAAGATAACACCTTGGGACCATTTTGGTCTCAGCCAGATGGCACATTACTGTCATTATTACTGTCCCATTATATGTTTTTTCAATCCCAACTGTGTACCAAAGGGGGCCAAACATATTAGAATAACCCATAATTTTGATCAGGTCAGCCATCTAATGCTATTGGTGGTGTTCCAATTCAGTTTAAGGAAAGGGGGAAAGGGAGTTTCCTTAGCAGGGCATGCATAGTCTAATAAGTTCCTATACCAGTGTCTCCCTAATGTGAGGCATCACCCCTTCTGACCTATGTCTACATCTCTCATACAGCCAGTCAGTACCTTGATATGCACTGATGAGAGGCAAAAACCTCGAAACTGCTGTCTGTGGATGGGAACCTCTTTCTTTTGGATGAGTTATACTCATCTGGCAGATTATGCCCTTAGGTTTCTTTGAAAACCAGGTATTAACCTATGTGGAACTACCTTCCAATAGGTGGCGCTATGAACAAATGCCTCTTTTTCACCAATGAGATCTTATTTGCATTTTCCCAGAATTCTTAACAGGGCATGCATGGTCTAATAAGTCCCTGTACCAGTCTCTCCCCTAATGAGAGACATTACCCCTTGTGACAACTATGAGGAGCAAGTCATGTCTAGATTGGTTCAAGAATCTGTCATTTCCAGTCAGATCATAGTCAAAACCAATTCCCAGTAATGAACTACTTGTTTTCTCAGGTCGCCATATAACATCATGGCCATAGACTGCAGATTCATTCCAAAGTAATTCATTATAAAGTCACAAGAGATGTGTTTTATTTCCGTGGCCATACAATATATGCACCTATCTCTTCAATGTTGTTCATGCATAATTTTAATAAAGCAGATGAATTTGCCTTTGTGTGTTGCTTCTATTTTTGGCCATCAGCATCAATTCAGGCCTGCAGGGATTGCGGGCTGAGGACGGCTGCAGATGCACATCTGTGAAAGCTTTCTCTCCACCGCTAGATTATGATTGATGAAGCTAGCATTAAGGTAATGTTATCAGGGACTACTTACTGCTCCTGTCCTTTGTGACATCACTGAGGTCAGAGCATAACCGCGTTAGCATTGAACACAATGCTTTATTAATGTTTCATGAGTAACTCAGCAGTAATCAGACTGGATTTTATGGGTAAATGGGACCAGGATGACATCCCCCAATGTATATCCTGGATATTTCCACCCAACATCAAGTATGCAGTGCTCATTGCTGCAGTACTGTAGTGGAAAAGGATACTGTAAGTAAAGGATATGAAGACCTTCATGTAGCAGAGCTAATACAGTCATTTATTTCTTATTATTTCAGCATCGCTGAGTTTACATAATTTAGTCTGCGTACCTGTGGTCATATGTTAATACTTTGCTATATTACCATATTAAATTGGGGCACACGATAATCTCAGCTCTGCTAAGGATGGTGTTTTTTTTTCCAATGTTCTCATTATTTAGTAATTACAACAGGTAAAATGTATGTAGACCTACCGGTATATTATAAGATGCATTGTAGGTTTATAAACAACCCTATATGGTTATTTATGTACCAGTTACATAATTGCAAATAAAACAAGATATAAAGCTAAAATGTTATTAAAAAAACACATTAAAGGGGTTGTCAATGTATGGAAAACAAAAAAAATATGAATTTATTTTTACTCCGTCAAATCCTTCATTATCCAGCGCAGATTATCTGGTGGTCTTTCGAACCAGCACATGTCCCCTACACTAAGCAGTGGTCATGTTGTGTACTTACTGGCATGACTGCGGAGGTCACTGACTGGTTGTGGTGGACACATGCCATTATGAAGCATGGCTGGAAACTTGAAAACAGAGATTCACATCTCTTCAGGCTGCCAAGCACCTTCAACTGAACAATTATTTGGCTGGCAGCTATTCCTTCTGACCTCTCCATAAACAAGCACACGGTTTTATTCTGCCCCTTCCATACACAACCAACCTCTCTTGGTGGCTTATCTCCTGTGAGATAGGATTGATGCATACATTAAATGGGGGTAACAATTGTCATGGACTTCTGTCATGTATTTTAACTTCTTTATTACTGGAGGCCAAATGTGGATAGGGAAGGGACTTCTGGGCTGACCATACACAAGATACTTGTCCTTATTCACCCCATACACGTGTACTCAGCCAAGCAAGTAGCAGTTAGACACTTCTAATGGCGTCTTATCAACCTGAGAGCAAAAGCATAACATATGTTGATATTCAATATGCCCAAAATCTTCTCTCCACTGAATCTGTTAGGGAGATTTAGGAGGCCCCATACACATTAGATGACTAACATGTAACTGGGGTGCAGCTATAGGGGCAGCAGAGGTAACAATTGCTACCGCCGCTGGAACCTTAGGGGGACCCAAGGCCTCTACAAAATAAGAAGACATCAGTATTATAGATAGTACAAATTTACATTGGTGCCCAGGAGCTTCAGGTTACATCTATGTGACTACCCCAAGTCTCTTGTACATAACTTTTTCGAACAAATAAGGTAAACATGGACAAAAAGTGACAGTAAATATGTCCATAAATGGTATTAACTGGATGCAGAAAGACCTCTGAGCACAATATAGATATACATTATAAAATTCTCTCCTACCATTCTGTTGATACGAACAAAGTCTTCAGGATTCTTTGCCCATGGCGGGAGATCTACATCATTGACCACATTGCTGTCATCCCTCACTCCAAAGTTATAGCCATTGCTGTTAACAAACATCTCCGGCAGGTAGTAGAATTCAGGAATGAGCTCCTACACATCAATAGAAATAAAAGATGGTTAAGTGCTGCAAGTGGAATATGTCATAGTTTAGACAACCTAAATAAAAATACAACTAAAATGATTGCTCGGGCTTAGAAAAAACATGGCTGCTTTCTTCTGAACATAGTTGCACACCTGGTTACTTCTGGTACTGCAGTTTAGCTCTGTTTCAGTGAATACGGCTAAGCTGCAATACCACACACAGCCTGTGGACAGGTGTGGAGCTATTAGTGGAAAAAACAAACAAACTGTTTTTTCTCTGATGTAGGTCTACCCATATCCATGGGCTGTGTCTGGTATTGCTGCTCAACACCATTTAAGTGAGCAAGGCTAACATAGGTCATGGACAAAAGTGGCACTGTTTCCAGGACCTTTTGTCTACTTTTTCCTTGCTTAAATAGCACGTATCCTTTATAGCTGTACAGAGTGTGTCACAATGTGAAATGTAATTTCTCTACCAATATTGCATAGAAATTCCAGAAGATGCCAGTAAACCAATATAGTTTTTTAAGATTGATATACCCATGTTATCTGTGGTTAGATACAAATCCAGGACCCAGTGCCACTGGGCCGCCTCGACAACCCTTTCATAGATTTCTCCAAGTGTATGTGCATTATAAATAAGAATTGGTGCAAGATGGTGAAATGCTATTATTGACAACATACTTCCCCCACCCCCATGGTCTTTAGACATGTATTAAATTCACTGATCAAGGCTCCTAAAAGCATTATGTGCGTCTGCAGCGTAACATCATCAAAATGATCCTCCAGCTCTGGAAATCTGAGAGCCATTTAACCCATGTAAAAGCCACACTGGAAATAACAAGAACCACAAGCTGGCAACACTACAAGTCACTTGGTAAGAAAAGGTTACCACTTAACCATGCTGTTAAATATAGTGTAAATGATAGTGAGACTCTCCTCCAAACACATCAGTATAAGATCGTCTAATCATGTCTGAGACGTGGAGAGTATACATTGTAGAGCAAGACATCTTATGTGGATATGCAGCGTTGAACTAGGATGCCTAAGGCCCACCTGTAAACTTAATTCTGGGAGCCCACTATACAGCTACTTACATATATTACCTGACAGAAACTTAATTTTTTTTTCCAGTAGTAGCGTGCTATCTGTTGTCTCCGATTGTTTCGGTCATCGGGTCCTGTCGGTAGCCTGCTGCCTATCTTCTGCCTTGAACTTGAACCCTTTTAGTTAGGACTAAGTGCCCACACAGCAGCAGACCTCAGGCAGCAAAATGATGCTGCAATATAATTGGTTATTGAGGCCCCAGCAGTGTGATTGAGAAAATGCAGTCGGGGGAGGAAGAATACTGTTCGGGCCGACTGGTTGGCCATCCAATGTGTCCTACACTATATGAAAATAAACTGGATAACCAATATATTATACTGCCGCATGGTCTGGTACAGAAGCTGTACGATGAGTATCTGAATGAAGTACTGCTACAAATCTAAAAATTCAGGTGGTGACTGCAATTCCTATAAACCTCAGTCCCATATGTCATACATTTAGACATTTGGGAAGCGGAGGGGTAATGGATTGTTTGGTGAAGTCCTCTTTGGCTAGGTTCACATCTGTGTTGGAATCTCCTTAGAAGACTCTGCTGCAGATTCTGCCAAAAATTGTTGGAGAGAAAAGAGCTACACTTTTCTCTGCACTGGTTTCAGTATATAATTGGCGGAAACCTGGTGAACCCCATTGTAATCTATGCAGTCTGCAGGTAAGCGCTGGTTTGGCGGAAGGGCTCTCCGTCATTCAGGTCCTCCAGCGGACCCGAATAACAGAGAGCCTAGTGCTAGCGTGAACCTAGTGTGAACAACTTTTCCTCCTGGCTGTACCACAAACACACACACCCAGCTTGCCCAACGATAAAAGGGGAATAAGATGTTCCTAAGCAGTGTCAGACTGGTCCACCAGTGTTCCTGTGGTGGACCCAGGCTCTAACACAATAATGGTCAAGGAGAAGATACACATATTTGAAGGGTCTATTTCCTAGAGGGTGCTGGAGGGTGGACTCCCAGAATAATGTTAACATGTGGGTCCAAGGGACCTCAATCTGGCATGGTTTCTGAACCCTCTTTCAGTGGCTTATCTGAAACCGGACAAAAAGGATAAGGGATTTAGAAAACGAACATGCTGACACTTATTTGTCCTCCAACATCAGCTCTCAAGGTAGAGTCAATGTGTTGTGCTAATAGTTATGACTAACTTTAGGTTGTGTTCACCCTAGTGTCATGGCTTCTGGTAGAAATAACTGTGGATCATCTTTAGATATACAGATGTAGCAGGGTTAACTATCATAGACTGCATAATGCAGGCACAATATTTTGCCCCCCCCCCAATCGCTCCTCCTGTCAGTGCAGGAGCTGCCTGTCAATTCAAATGAATTGCTGGGAAGTGCCTGCTGTGAATGCAGTACTCCTCCAGCAATTCATATGAATAAGCGGCAGCTCCTGACGCTCACCCTTACCAAACACTTTAACGTAAACACTTTGAGTAATTTCACTGACCTATTTTCAATGTGACTGGTAGTAACCCTGGTCACATAGCTAGTGCAGGGACTCCAATGTAACTTTAGGAGTCCCTGTACTGGCTCATTCAGAATTCTCATCTCCAGGTCCTCTGCACCAGAATAAAAAACTGAGTTCATTGAGCTCTAGTTTCTATTTACTTACCACAAAAGATACATTCCTTTGATGATCATTTTTTTTTTCTATTTTTTTTTTTTTTAAATAAAATCGACAAAAAGGGTTTGTGTGTGTGTGTGTGTGTGTGTGTGTGTGTGTGTGTGTATGTGTGTGTGTGTGTGTGTATGTATGTATGTATGTATGTGTGTGTGTGTGTGTTATTTCATTAAAAAAAAAATTTCTCTGTTGTCTCTTGAAAGTGATTCACTGTCAATGTAGCCAGGAGTAACCTGATCACATTAAATTGCTTAGTTAAAGGTGGGTGTAGGGGGAGGCAGGAGATACCGGCTATTCGTAGGAATTGTAGGATGGCTACTGACATGCAAATGAACACAGGGACCACCCAGCAAATCAAATGAATAGTGGGGAGCAAGACTTAACATCGCAGGCAGATAATTTACTGTACTTGTGACCGTTCACTATACTAAATCTGTAATATGAACATCCTTTATACACCCACTTCTCCAACCTAGCCTTGCATTGTATGTGATACTGCTATGACTGGGACAAAGATCATTTTTAATCAGTTTTTCCAAAAGAAACATCTCTGTCATTGGGTGATTCTACACAGATAACCAGGGCTACAGCCATTAGAAAAATTAAGAATAGAAACATATCCTAATCTTAATCTTTTAATTTAATAAATCTAATGAATATGTATTAGAAGAAAATCCATTAGAAGTAGAAGGTAAATGGTAATTATATTGCTGAAAAAAAAAAATTGTTCAAATTTTCCATTGCCAAAGTGCAAGTATTGTTTTACGTCAATAGTATTTGGAAGTTAATTTCTATAGAAGATATCCTAGTCTAACGGACATATGGATATACATTCAGTAGCATGTTGTACCTGGTGTAAAGAATATATATTTCCAAGACTGTAAATCACTAAATTTGGCATGGACAGATTAAAAAAAAATACTACGAGATTTCAGCTCTGATGCCTGTAGAATTAAGAATGCAACTCTGAACAATGAAAAGTATTATTATTATTATTATTATTAATAATAATAATAAAGAGGACCTTTCATCACCTGCACCAAATCAAGTTCTTAGCATCTGTTAATAGGCGCCGCTCCACTTATTCCAGCACAGTTGGAATTTTCTTTCTAGCTTCTACCATATCCGAGCAAGAAGCACAGTTAGTTTTGGTGCCTGATGTGCTACTTAAGCTCCGTAATGTCAGAAGGGCGGTGTCAGGCAGGGGGCGTGATTCAGAGCTCCAATTAGAGGCAGCCAGTGTCAGAGCTCAGAATCACATCCCCTTATCTGCTCCTGTCTGATACCGCCCTCTTGACAGTACAGAGCCTAATAGGCATATCAGGCACCAAAACTAACAGCATTGATAGCTCGAGAACGGAGGGGGCTAGAGAAAAAAAATCCATCTGCACCAAAATCAGTGGAGTATCAGCTATTAATTGATGTAAAGAACTGGACTTGTTGGAGGTGATGAAAAGTCCCGTTTAAGTAAAGCAATAAGTTTATAAAGCTATTCAACTCGTTCCCAGAGAAAAGGGTGGTGGCCAAACCAAGAGTCCAGCATTACTAATAGTCTTATGGGAGACAAACTGCTGAAATACGTTGATGGCAGTGGCTTAGCCTCCTCTCTCCATGGAGAACACCGGCATACTTGGCAGAATATGCATATGTAAATGGGAATGAGGAAGAATTGCTGTATGCTGAGTGTACATTCAGTCAACAGTTTTTAAAAACTGCATGGGTCTCTTAAAGGGGTATACCAACATTAATAAGTTGCATTAGTTTTATAAGTTTGAGAAGGGACTGGAAGTCTTTCTTGAAAGTAAAAATATCACAAGTTATGGGAACTATTGGGATGGGATGCCAATTTAGAGCCTTAAGACGTTTGCCATATTTGGAGTTGGGAAGGCTCCCCCCTCAAATAGTAGCAACTGACTTCCACCACATGGGTTCTTTAGCCTTCCTCTAGATCAACATAATAGGATTTTGGAAAGGGGTTAACCGTTGCATAGGTAGGGGGCCAGCTAAGGAGATCCACATTGATCATAAGAACAAAAGGTCCGATTCCCCCATTAATGGAGTGGAGTGTGCACTACTGCCCCAATCAAAATGTATGGGACTGCTAAATTCAAGTGCTGTACTTGGCTATCTCTGTCAGTCCCATACAGTATATGTATTGCCCTAGGGATAAAGACAATAAATTCACTAGGCTGTAGGAAGAGTCTGCTTTACAATTAGGAAATAATATTGGCATGGCGGTTTTAATCCTCCTTTTGGGTATAATGGAAAGCTAAAAGGGTGACTAAAAAGCTGCACATGACTCCTCACTGCCAGGTTCTATGTCAAGTATAAGCTGCAGGAAAACATCTGAGCACCTATCTACAGCCATTTATTATTATTATTATTATTAATAATTATTATTATTATTGCTTATTTGTATAGCACCATTAATTCCATGGTGCTTTGCATTTGAGGGTTTACATACAGTACACAAAATATACAAGACAAGTATAATACTAACAGTGACCAACTGGCACAGTGGGATAGAAGGCCCTGCCCGCAATGGCTTACAGTCTATGAGGGAAGAGGGATAGAGACAGGTGAGGGGAGAGACTGTACAAATAGTGGTGTGGTGACAGTAGTGTTATTGGGGGTTGTAAGCTTGTGACTGTGGGGGACAGTCTTATGTGTCTTGGTAATGAGTTCCAGAGTATGGGGAATGCACGGGAGAAGTCTTGGAGACGGTTGTGTGAAGAGCGGATGAGAGCAGAGCGGAGTAGGAGGTCTTTGGAGGATCAGAGGTTTATGTGAGGGCAGGCAGCCTGAGATATATGGAGGGGACAGGTTGTGGATGGCTTTGTATGTCAGCGTTAGTAAAAACCTTATAAACTATAAGGTAATGCCAAGTAGTCCCAACTGGACATGAGCAATATAGTGCCATTCTAAGAATAAGCAGTGTAGGTAAAACGTATCAGGTTACATTCCAGACACCTAGGACAACATCTGAAGGAGTTTGTATGTTCACCCCATGTGTGCATGGGTTTCCTCTGTGTATTCTGGTTTTCTCCCACATGCCAAGGACATATGGATAGGGAACTTAGATTGTGAGCTCTATATGGGCCAGTAAAAGCACCATCGAATATGTTGGTGCTATACAAGTAAGAGAAATAATAAAGAATTGTCCCTATTGTGATACTTTCCCCTTAAGAGTTCTTAAAAGATGAAG
Source organism: Leptodactylus fallax (assembly GCA_947044405.1). Taxonomy (NCBI): domain Eukaryota; kingdom Metazoa; phylum Chordata; class Amphibia; order Anura; family Leptodactylidae; genus Leptodactylus; species Leptodactylus fallax. The sequence continues at coordinate 93,185 of CAMRHE010000771.1, forward strand.
AAATCACCCTTTAAGCAAGCCTATAGGGTGTAGTCTGAGACACCACAAGAAAAATATGGATGGGAGGGCAGAGGTAGCAATGTGGCTATAAAACACCTGATAAGTGACATGTCACATATGTAAATGTGATCCAGATACAGCTTTAATAAAGCCCCATAACCCAGCCGAGTGCACAGAGAGCTATGGACAAGGCACATCCCCAGCACATTTCTTATTTACAGGCGTGTGACAGGCCCAAGCTGTTGAAAAATTAAAGAGACTTTCAAGAACGTCTCTGAGTGATAAAAGACGACTATTAACACTATCAAAACTGTATACCCCCTGAATCAAAGCTGACATTTCATTTTAATACATCTTGCTACAAAAGCCTACTGTTTTTATGGCCGCTCTATGAAATGAAATCCTAAGGAGGTGGTTTTCACTCTCTAAACCATCTATCACGCGGAGGCTTTATGGCTGCCATATTTCTTTTCTTCAAAACTTGATCCCTAGGCATCTATTAAGTTGGAATGAGACGTACTATGGGTCAGTAAGTCAGACCTGGTCATCTCCATTAACTGTATTAATTTACACTATATCACCTTAATGACATCTTGTCACAACTACCTCTTCAAGCAGCGACAAATAATATCCAGAAAGTAATATAACAATTTTCAGAGGCTTCAGGCCAGATTAATGCTCAACAGTAGGTTCTTTAGATGTCATCTGTTACAGGCGAGTGAGGGAGGGGGCAGGGAGGAGAGGAAAAGCCGTCAGCCGGCTGACCAAGCTAAGGTCGTTTCCGGGTGACTTGTTTCCTGAAAGGTCATTCTATGAGCGATTATTTTTCTTCCATATTCTTTTCATTACCAATAAGGAGTTAGGAAAAATATGTGAAATATATTGTAGCCTTTCCTCCTTAAAGAAGTAAAGCAGATTTGTATAGTCAGTTGTATATGTAAAAAAAAAAAAAAAAAAGTGACTATTTTTTTCTATTTTTCTTAGAATTAAAGTTTGCTCAAATATTTCTTCTAAACCGAGAATTGAAAAGACTAGATTTTAATAAATTTGGATCGCAAAATATGTTTTATTGTTTCAATGAACTCAATTCTGCAAATATTCTTGACTATAAATATGCTACCGAAAAGCCAGAGGAGTACACCTAAGTTTCAGTGCGCATGTGCTGGAGCTCGGGCGCATGTGCAGTGAAGCCAGGGTGTACATCTCTGATTTCACCAAAGAACAGCGTAGGCGCCGGGAGAACCAGAGAGAAGTCTGATGAGACTTATCAGACTCATCTCTAGGCAAGTATAAAGCTTTTTTTTATTTTTAATAAGTCCGCAGATCAAATTATAACAGGGCGATTTGGGAAAACTAAACTCCTGGTCCATGGCCGATACACATTGGACGATTTTCAGCTGAACCCGGAACCATACAAATCATCTAATGTATTTAAGAACCTCCCAGCTTTCCTCCATAGGCATGTGTCGGCAGAGATAAGGATCAGGCAGTTGGAGTTGAACTGCCTGATCCTTTTGTACTCGGGAAGATAAGATGATGTCAGAGCTGTTAGGAAGCAGCTAGGGACATACAAATGGCAGTGTGACTGCAGGATCAGACTACACAAGATTTGTTTGTAGTCTGTTACTATGGAGACACAAATGCATGCTCAGGAACTGTCAAAACAAAACAGTAGAATATTTATAATCTATTTGCAGAGTTGCTCTCTATTTGCCTAAGGGTTTTTTTTTCAGACTCTGTTGCCGTGTGAGGCTATTAACATAGTCAGTGTTTGTCAAAGACCTCCAGACTGTCGTAAAATGGTTTTCTAATTAATTTTCAAGACAAAAGTATATAGCTCACAATTCCCCACTGGCTTGTCTGTGTATTATCATAACACTATACTGGGAAACAGTCTAATTTAAACAGATTCACAAATGGAAAATTGCAATTTCTGTTCGGATTTAGTGGTCCTACAAATAAAGAATTGAACAGTAGCTTATTGATGGAAACGCAGAGTAATTTCAGACATAGTAAATTCCACAAAACACAAATCTACAGCAAATTACAGTATAGTACATGTGGATGAGGTTATCCACATATAGCTGAAGGCTTCCATGCATTAAAACAAGCATGCTGCAAATATTAAAATTCATAGCATGATCATTTGGTTATAGAAATACCTGATCCTTACAGTAAGTCCCTCGACATTTGCCATCAGAGGAAATCTGGAAGGGATAGTTGGCCAAACCTTTCAAAATTGACAGGTGTGGTCGATAGACATTCACTGTGAATGGTCAGCTATAGGATCTGACCTCTACAACTTATTAAATTTGTAAGATCATCAGACTTGAGCCATTGAATAGTTCCATGGTCCCCAACCACTAACTTGGGAGCCACATATGGTTTGGGACCCTCATCTGTGTGGCTCGCTATGGAAGTGTTCAGCTATGGCCATAAGCACGGTTTACAATATGACAAATACTGACAATTAGAGATGAGTGAATTTCTCAAAAGTTCGATTCGGCAGTTCAATTTGAAGTTCCAAAAAAATTTGCTTCAATCCGAATTACTCTGCTGCGAATAAACAGCTATTTCCGGTCTTCAGAGAGCCGGGGTGGGCGGCAAAATGGCGGAAGCCCTTGGATGCCACGGTCATGTCTCTCTCTCTCTCCAGCACGGACAAGTTTTATTCATGTGGAAGGATCTGCTAACAAGCAAAGACACGCCTACCCAATCACATCACTAGATAATATCTTGTGACTGTCTGATGTCACAAAGGTCCTTACTAAATATTCGTTACCGTGAAGCATCAGGAAATCCGGAACCGTGGTGAATCGAAGATTTTCTGAAATTCGGATCGAATTCCACTTCTGCAGAATCGATTCACTCATCTCTACTGACAATGTTGAATATGTATCCGAATCGTCCTTTAGCAGAGCCATTTTAGATGGCATAATATAATACCACTATTACATTTTCAGCAAAATATCTGGAAATGATTGAGATTTACTACTTTTTTTTTTTAGTTGAATATGGCTTGTGACCACTAGATAAAGCAGACTGTAGCTCACATTGAATAAAAGGTTGTAGACCTATGGGATAGTCTGTGTCTACAGAAACTACTGGATAGCACTGGGACTATTTACCCTACTAAATCAGGTTTTATAGGTAAAGCTGGGCATATGAAACACTAAGAAGAAGGCAGGGACAGTGGTTGTCATACATGTCTGGTACTGCTCATCTTAAGGGGGAGACAGTAGCCATGAAAATCAAAGACATACAGTCCTCAACCCCATGGCGAGACAGGACACTGGGGTATATGGAGAGAGCAGCATCCACCATTACGCATCACATGGCTTGCAGACATTTATGAAAATGGTGGAATGAACCTGTAGCAAGCCAATGTAACTATAGTAACAACATAAAATACATCCGCCTAGAAAGACCCCATTGGGTACTTCTTAGACTCCTCTGCAGCCGGCGTTTATTGTTTGGCATGTTGATGCGCATGAAATATTCATGGTGTTTATCTCGTGTAGGCAAAATTCTTTACGGGGTTTTTGAAAGCAAGAAAACCTCCCATGTATTTGATCGAAAACGTAAACGCTATTAGACGTCAGGCGTAAATCACACAGCGAGACAATATAAATGTAATGACAATTGATGAAAATGAATGTTTGCTTTTTATCATGGCTAACAATAAACGTGTATGACTTGCAAACAGAGCAATAACGGGGATTCTCCATCAGATTCTTCGTGCAGTGTGCTCGCTGGATTAATCTAATGTGCGTTGTTGCATAATATCCCCAGGCAAGTGAGGTAAAAGCTGCGGCTGAGGACAGAGAACCCACATTTTAAATGGATCTTGTCATTAATGCTTTATTAATTGCCCCGGGCAGTGCGAGCGCGGTGCTGGCTGAGCCGCTACAATATGACACTTTAAGGTCAAATCCAATTCCTGCTGTGTTTTATGGACTAGACCAAATATTGAGTTAGCAGCAGGAAAGCAAAATTTATTGGGTTTTTTTTTTTTTTTTGCATCAGTCACACAAACATTTGATCTAAATTAAAGCAGAAATTTTAATAGAAGCAGAAAAACCTTTAGCACTCGACATCAAACAAACATCAATTGTTTTAAGCAGCTACAATAATTCTTGCTGAATTTCTAGACAGCCCTCGAAATTATTCATCGTACAGATGTTCACCGCGATAACAACTTCCTGACCGATCGCTTTATGGGGATAAATGAAAGGCCACATTATGGGGCTGCCAATGACATGCTAACAGATTTACGACATGTGCTTTGGTGACGGAAAACGATGATATTTAGGAGCTGGCGTTTATTTAACTATCTGTCCGTCCTGACATCACTTGCTGGCAAAATGTTCAGATGTAAGGAATAAAGGCAGAATGCACAGTGGTAGTCATTGTGACCTGGCTTTACCCCAGTAGGCCTCATTTATCAAAACTGGCCGTGTTACCCATAGCAACCAATCAATGCTTGGCTTTCATCTTACAACCTGCTGTGGAAAAATAAAAGCTGTACCGTGATTGGTTGTTTCCTGGCTGAAAGGTCAGTTAAATAATCTAGGCCCATTGCAGGCCGAATCTGTAGGCCATGTTTCGAGGATTTCCTTAAAAAGGACCTATCACCTTGAAAATATAGCTCAACCTGCAGGCAGCATGTTATAGAGCAGGAGGAGCGGAGCAGATTGATATTTGTGAGAAAAGATTCAGTAGAACTTGTCATTTATCCATTTGTATTTTTGCCTTTTCGATACTTATAAACAGGGGCTTCTTAAGGGTACCATGAGCCCGGGCTGTTCAAAATGTGTCCATCTCCACCTCCAATTTACGCCAAAAATCGCTGTTCCAGAATAATGTCCAGTAGGGGCCCTCCTCGCAGTATAACGTACAATTGTGGCCTTCCACGTAGTATAATGTCCCAGAGTTGCCCCTCCACATGGTATAATTTTCCATAGTGGCCCCCAGACAGTATAATGTCCCATAGTGACTATCTATGAAATAAGTATATTGTCCCATAGTGGCCTCTACACAGTACAAAAGTCCCAAGTTGACCCCCACACAGTATAATGTCCCATAGTGGCTATCACGTAGTAGAATGTCCCATAGCGGTCTTCTACACAGTATTATGTCCCATAGTGGCTCCCACGTAGTATAATGTCCCATAGCAAACTTCCGCACAATATAATGTTACACACATAATGTCCCATAGCGGTCCCTCCACACAGTATAATGTCCCATAGCAGCCCCTCCACACAGTATAACGTCCCAAAGCGGCCCCTCCACACAGTATAACGTCCCATAGTGGCTCCTCCATACAGTATAATGTCCCATAGTGGCCCCTCTACACAGTGTAATGTAACATAGCAACCACCTATGCAGTATAAGGCCGCATAAAATAAATATTTTTATGGCGACAGGATCCCTTTAAGGCTAATGATCTATGGTGATAAATTATGCATACTTTTTGTACTAATGTACATAATAAACTCATATGTATTTGCATGAAATTGCAAGAGTACAAACGTAATATTTTTACCAAAAAAGGCTTCTTTCATAATTTATATAAAAGCACTTGTTGAAAAACAAAACAAAAAAAAACGTGATTTTATGCATGCGATCTCCTGTGATGTTATATTGAATTAAATCATGATGTACATATTGCATTAACTTTAGTGGTGTGTCCTCACATTCCATCACAAGATGTTGCATGCAATAAGAAAATAAGTCATAACTAGACAATAAGTGTGCCATGTTACTTTGTCTTCTGTCAGCTCCACATGGCTTTTTTCCAGGTATCTGTATGTTAGGTTGTTATAGTCAAGGTGTAGTGGTACTCTGTTCTAGTGTTCAGTGGGGTCAAAGTGGTCCCACCAATTGGATATTACTGGCATATTATAATCACATGATATCACATGAGGAGTTAATAAATAACACAAAAAAATAGATTTAGCATATTAACCATGCTGTAGTACATTCTCTATGGAACATACTGTATATAGTAGATAACTTGCTGCATACCTTTACATCGGATGTGTCTCTTTGGCAGTTCCTCCATGATCTTGCCACGGCAGAGAATGTTCGGTCCGGGTGATCAAACTTGCCTTCATTGGCATTAAGGAAAAATGTAGTAAAGGGTTCCTGTAAAAAGACAAAAATATGAGGGTGCTTGCATGAGACGGGCGTTTAAAAAGTACTCTCAATGGTCACAAAATCTGAAACTCTGTATCATGTGCAATGCTGTCAGATTTCAATCTTACCAAGGAACTTGGATCAAGTGGTATTGCTGACCCATGTCATAAAAACTGCTACAATATTGTAATAATTGCATTAAGGCACTGTTCATAATGGTATTATTTACTTCTCAGAGAAAGGGGATTTTCAACCCAAACAGCTCAGTCTGAAGTGCTATTTTTGACATAAAGAATCCATTCTACAATATGATCCAAAATTGTCATACCTTCTATGAACAGAAGCCACGATGCTAGTGCGAACACAGACTTACAGCAACATCACTTAGGTTGATGTTTTGATCAGTCAAGCACACAAAGAAAAGAAAAACTTAAATAAATAGAAATATTATATATGTATATAATCTTTAGGGTCGCTCACACTACCGCTGGTGACCCTCAGTAGTGTCTGTTGCTATTGTCTGTTACAAGATTTTAGCAACGGACACTAGCTGAACCGTCAGAAATCCGTTAAAATTTCCATTCATTTCAATGGGATTTTATCTTGTGTCTGTTAGTGACCATTAGTGTCCATTATACACCAAACCCGACACATGTCCATTATTTTTCGCGGACAAAAAATCCGACATACAGGAATTTTAGGTCCGTGAAAAAAACGGTGTCATGATGGATGTCAAGCGTCCGTGATCTTTTAACATTAAAGTGTATGGGTAACGAACAATAACGGACAGGTGTCCTTTATAAGGTTCGTTTTTTTTCTGCGAATGCTCAGAAAACAGAAACAAAAAAATGGACAGTATAAAACCGGACATTACGGACACTAACTGATGCTAATGTGTCCATTAAATGGATCAGAAAAAAAAAACCGGACACATTAACCTCAGTTAGTGTCCTAACTTACAGTCATGGCCAAAAGTTTTGAGAATGATACAAATATTAATTTTTACAAAGTCTACTGCTTCAGTTTTTCTAATGGCAATTTGCATATACTCCAGAATGTTATAAAGAGTGATCATCTTAACAGCAATTACTTGCAAAGTCAATATTTGCCTAGAAAATGAACTTTATCCCCCAAAACACATTTCAACATCATTGCAGCCCTGCCTTAAAAGGACCACCTAACATCGTTTCAGTGATTGCTCCATTAACACAGGTGTGGGTGTTGATGAGGACAGGGCTGGAGATCAATCTGTCATGATTAAGTAAGAATGACACCACTGGACACTTTAAAAGGAGGCTGGTGCTTGCCATCATTGTTTCTCTTCTGTTAACCATGGTTATCTCTAAAGAAACACGTGCAGTCATCATTGCACTGCACAAAAATGGCCTAACTGGGAAGAGTATTGCAGCTAGAAAGATTGCACCTCAGTCAACAATCTATCGCATCATCAAGAACTTCAAGGAGAGAGGTTCCATTGGTGCCAAAAAGGCTCCAGGGCGCCCAAGAAAGACCAGCAAGCGGCAGGACCGTCTCTTAAAAGTGTTTCAGCTGCGGGATCGGGCTACCAGCAGTGCAGAGCTTGCTGAGGAATGGCAGCAGGCAGGTGTGAGTGCATCTGCACGCACTGTGAGGCGGAGACTCTTGGAGCAAGGCCTGGTCTCAAGGAGGGCAGCAAAGAAGCCACTTCTCTCCAGAAAAAACATCAGGGACAGACTGATATTCTGCAAAAGGTACAGGGAGTGGACTGCTGAGGACTGGGGTAAAGTCATTTTCTCTGATGAATCCCCTTTTCGATTGTTTGGAACATCTGGAAAACAGCTTATTCGGAGAAGAAGAGGTGAGCGCTACCACCAGTCTTGTCTCATGCCAACTGTAAAGCATCCTGAAACCATTTCATGTGTGGGGTTGCTTCTCAGCCAAGGGAATCGGCTCTCTCACAGTCTTGCCTAAAAACACAGCCATGAATAAAGAATGGTACCAGAATGTCCTCCAAGAGCAACTTCTCCCAGCCGTCCAAGAGCAGTTTGGCGCTCAACAATGCCTTTTCCAGCATGATGGAGCACCTTGCCATAAAGCAAAGGTGATAACTAAATGGCTCAGGGAACAAAACATAGAGATTTTGGGTCCATGGCCTGGAAACTCCCCAGATCTTAATCCCATTGAGAACTTGTGGTCAATCATCAAGAGACGGGTGGACAAACAAAAACCAACAAATTCAGAGAAAATTAAAGCATTGATTCTGCAAGAATGGACTGCTATCAGTCAGGATTTGGTCCAGAAGTTGATTGAGAGCATGCCAGGGAGAATTGCAGAGGTCCTGAAGAAGAAGGGTCAACACTGCAAATATTGACTTGCTGCATTAACTCATTCTAACTGTCAATATAAGCTTCTGTTACTCATAATATGAATGCAATTATATTTCTGTATGTGATAAAAACATCTGACAAACACACATAAAAACCAGAGGGCAGCAGATCCTGTGAAAATATAATATTTGTGTCATTCTCAAAACTTTTGGCCATGACTGTAGATTAATGTGTCCGGTTTTCTTTTGGCCGTTTTTAATGAATGTTATGATAGGCGTCCGTTTTTTTGGGGGTGGGGTTTTTTTTTTTTTTTTTAACGGACACTATCAGAACGGACATGTAATGGTAGTGTGAACCCAGCCTTAGTTAGCAGTTTTACAATTACAAATTACAATGCCACGTTGGTGACATATGCAAGTGGCTGAATCATGATCATGGTGGGCAAGAAATTCCTTGGTTTACAGTACGTGTATTATTTATCTTTTTTTTTTTTTTTTTTATATTTTCGGGGCTTTGATACTGATGAGATTTGTGGCCTCAAGTTAATTAAATATTTCCAAGTTCCAGTGGTCATCCCAGAACAATAATCCGAATAGTATACGGTAAGGTGAAGCCAGTAGGCAGTAACATTATCCAAAAGAAAGAGAACAATCACAATAAAGTATCCATACACAACTAATGGCGCACTAAATAAAAGCACAGCCAAGTGTTACATATGTAAACTATTACACACTGCAAACACTAGAAATCTGCTTGGCATATCTATACAGAGTGCTGGATTTCCACTGTCTCTATATAAAGCTGCAAACACACAAGTGACTTTAGGGCGGCTGTACAGCTCTGCAGCATGGTTTTACCCACAGCTGGGGGTAGATTATAGCAGCACGCTGCCTGAATTATCTGCTTACCAGGCTTTTTAATAATAAATCATATTTACTTACACATGCACAGCTGGCAATAGTGAAATCATAATTTACATCAGACTTACATACACTTGCAATTACATTACATTGGGGGTAGGGCCTGCTCATAAAGGAGTGAACAAAACTTTCTAGTATACAGTAATAGGGAGATATGAGCATCACTGGCACAACGCCCCAGGGAATTACTACTGCGCAGCTACACTGTGCTGTCACTGCAAAGCTCTATCTAAGAAAATGGGGTTATCAAGTAGTTGCTACTTCTCTAGAAAAAATAGATTTACAGATAACATAAGGCAGAATGTATTTGTGACACTTAAGCAGGCCATACGCATGAGATAACTGATGGCCAACGAAAAGCTAACTTGCTTAACATCCCTATGTACATGCATGCTCGGCTTTACAGGCCGTTTTAAGCCAAGTCTGCACAGTCCGGAATTTCTGTGAATGTTACCTGAGAATTTGCACAGTTAAAACCTACCGTACAAGGCAGGTGGATCCGATTTTATTAAATCTCTTGCACATGCTGCAGAATTTTAACAGATTCTTAAATTCATCTTAGATTCATCGCAATTTCACTCCTTTTAATGTAGTAGGGTGAAATCTGCAGTATATCATAGCAAAATCCATGTGTATTGTGGATTCCCCATGTAAAAAATCTGCTGGGTGTGGATCTACCATTAACCCCTTCTCAACATCCGCCATACATGTACAGCATAGGTCAGAATTTTAAACAAGATGTCAGTGCTTGAGGCTGGTTAAAGATACATAATATAAAACTATCACTATAGATCATACACATTGGAGCAGTGTTTAAAATTGACACTTTCTTGTTGGTGTGATAAGAATTCTGCAAAGTGTTATTTATGCAAGTGACAGTATGTATGTACATAGAGGACGGGACTTGTCAAAATGCACAACAAAATCCAGATGTTAAATATGGAGATCACACAGCACTGACATAGCCCTACTGATAAGGGGGATGCCAGCATACAGTTTTCATTGTATTTATATATTTCCAGGAAGAATAACAGAGGAAAAACACAAGAGAGTTCTATAAAATCTAGGCACTGGCACTGTGCTGGTTAGTTCGGAGTGCATCTTTTTCTGCAGCCATATTGAGAAGTACAAGTAGCTTCGGGTATTATAGAGGCCATCTAACCCCACAAGTCCGGCAGTAAATTAGATGCCATCACTTTCCTTGCAACGTGTAATAATTATTCCTAAAATCTCTTCACACATAATTTGTAAATCTGTATCCACACGACTCTGGTCCACTCCAAAGCTCATTTATTGTTATTTTCTTCTTGTCATTGCAGTCTGCTCTGGTGTAAAACGTGCAATGACAGGTTTCAAAGCTACCAGGCTACTGCTGCCGTAATACGTTACTTTGTAAACTGGCAGTGCCATGGAAATTAATTGTGCTCTGTGTCACCCATTAAAGGAACAAAGCAGCCAGCAAAAAATAGCCCGTAGCGTATACAGAAATTTCTGGATTAAACAAGAGAGAATTTTTTTTTTCTCATTTTTGCCTCCCTGAATTCCACCAGCCATAATTTATTTATTTTTATGACTAGGTTTATAGCTTTGTTCTATATCATTTTGGGATAACATAAAATGAACACACAATTGTCATGAATTGGCTATTTGTTATATTTTATATATTTATATAATTTACATGTTATATATGCATATATATGTATGAATATATATATATATATATATTATTTATTTATTTATTTATTTATTTATTTTATTTAATATGCCATTCATCTTTTATTGTTAGGAGTGTGGAAATATTTTTATTGTATAGAGGTCTTATGTTAATAAATAGGATTTTTGATTTTATTAATTTTTATTTAATTACTTTTTTACTTTATTCATTTTGGTAACTTCATTTAAAGAGGACCTTTCATCATCTCCACCCGAGCAACAAGCACAGTTAACTTTTGGTGTCTGATGTGCTATATAAGCTCTGTAATGTCAGAAGGGCGGTGTCAGGCAGGGGGCGTGATTCAGAGCTCCAATCAGAGGCAGCCAGTGTCAGAGCTCAGAATCACACCCCTTGTCTGCTCCTGCCTGACACCGCCCCCTGACAGTACAGAGCCTAAATAGCATATCAGACACCAAAACTAACAGCACTGATTGCTCCGGGAATGGTGGGGACTGGAAAAAAATTCCAACTGTGCCAGAATCAGTGGAGTAGCATCAAAGAGTTGGACTTGTTGGAGGTGGTGAAAAGTCCTCTTGAGAGAAGTGCTTGAACCAAAATTTTAGAAAATTTTTTTTCCATAAATGAACATTAGGCTCTTAGTATACATTTTGATCAAGGTGTACAAGTCCACCAGCCACTTCACGGTGACCTCTGTGGGTCTCTACCGGGTGTGTTGACAGCTACTACCACAGCACAGCACTCACAGGGAGAGCAACCAAGCAGCTCAACAGCACTCCTGTAGCCAAGCTCTGAGCCAGACCACAGCCCTACCATGCAGAAACGCCCTATGTGAACAGATCTCAAAAAGTTAACCTTATCTAGTGACCTCAGTCTCAAGATTTGTATAATATTGGGATGTGGAGTCCATGTTTTTTTCCTAAAATGTTCAGGTAAAAAAGAGTTTGGATGAAACATTTTAATCTAACCAAAGACCGCTATTATGGTCAAATAGATAGACGGTTTTAATGGGGTTATCCAATTTCTAAGACTGATGGACTATCCTTAGGATAAGCCATCAATATTAGATCTGTGGGGGACCGAGGCAGCGTTGGAGAGCCATATATATGTATAAACTCTTGCGGGGAGTTTAGGTATTGCAACGCTGCCCCATTGAAGTCTATGGGGCAGTGCTGCAGTACCTACACTAGCAACTACAATTTGTATGATGAGTGATCAGCAGTGGCTCTCCCGCGCTGCCTTGGTATCGGTGGTCTGCGGGGATCTGACACCCAGGACCCCGCATATCCAATATTGATGGCCTATCCTGAAGATAGCCCATCAATCTTAGAGCTTGGTTAACACCTTTAAAGGTTCCTTTTACCATGGAAGAGTGCGCCTTGCTTCTTTTCTATTAGATCAGATGTGTGCTTTACTGTTGTTTCTATATGGGGGTCAGGGTGACAATCTGACTGTGACACTGATGATGGGAGATATTGTATGTCCACAAGTACTCTCCTGGGCTGCGTCAGATTTGGAAGAGGAGCTCAGTGATGTCCCTGTACTCAAAAATTTCAATGAAAGCACAGGGGTTATTTGGAGGGGTGGGGGGGGGGAGCTGAGGAGAGCTTGAATTTATCGCTTTACTATCCTCTCTCAGTTTATATATCTAATTTGCATATTGAATACAAGTTGTTTTTCTTCACATTAAGACAAAGCTGAGCCATAAGAAGGGGAACACTTTGAAACTGCACTTATTATAAGGTACTGATGCTGGTTTAGTGTGTGAATTGCTGCCGACAGTTTGCCTTCAATTTGTGTTAAAAAAAATTACTTGCTATTTGTGTGTTTTAGATATTTTTTTGCTTAAAGGCGGTGGGGCTTAAGATGCGACAGTGTGTGCCACAATGAAGCCAAAATTCTTGCACACCAAGCCAACTAATAAGTAGTAGAATCCTAAAGATGCACTAACTGTATCACCCAGCCACTATGATAAAACTGGTACATTTTATGATCACCAGACCTAAATTTGCATTGTCTAAAAATTAGACAAGATTAGTAAATCTGCCCCTCTATGTCAATGCGGTCATTTAGAAAGGAAAATACAAGAAAGAAAACTATTGTGTTGCCCAGGCTAAAAAGTGCGATGTACAACTCCTCAAGTATAGTTTTAGTTAGTATTTTCCTTTTATATCCTGCTTTCTTACTTGACTTTGCTTTCCTCTTACAGTCCCTCAAGAGACTGTATAAAACTAACACTGCAACACATTTTATGGTCTACAAAATTACAGATTCAACCTTTTTCCTGCAAAACTACAAAATGAAAATATCAGTAATGTAATGCTAATATAAGCGTACATATTTCATGTCCAGCACTAGGAGTGGACAGATGAACTTGCACTTTCTATAAACATACTAGTAGATTCAGGAGTGATGTGGCTTTTCTAGGCTGCTGTTTTTGGCTTCAATTCTGAATTTCTAATGAGTTTAGGGTCACCTAGTTCCCCCCTGGGGGTCTTAATAACCCGTATCACATACAAACAAACTATGGTATATGCTAGGGTGTTATTTTTCTTAGGGAACATTTGGATACAGTTACAAGTGAACGTGGGAAAGCTAGGAGTCCATGTATGTGCTCACCTTGCCAAGTAACAGAGGGTTACAGTCCTGTAGAATATATATACACTGTACAGTCTTGTGCTATGAATTCTGTCACCGGTCCTACATCTAGTGTAACACTGCACCATTTGTGATTGACAAAGAAATTTTACATGATCCGTCCCTAAAGTTTTTGTTCTTTTTAACATTCATGATTTTTTATGTTTTAGGATATGTTATCTGTTCAGTTATTATATATCAATCAACCAATTTTATATTAAAGTAAAAGATATCAAATAGAAAATGCATCGTAAAGAAAATAAGTGGAAAACTAATGCCCCATAGGCAGAGTAAGGATGTGTTCACACAGCTGAATTTAAGGCGGCTTCCACCTCAACATCAGCTCCAAATTCCGCCTAAAATCTGACTTCCATTCATTTCAATGTAAGGCGGATGCAGATGCTCGATCAAGTGGATTCCACCTGATGACTCCCATTGAAGTGAATGAGAGGCAGAAAAATTGTGCCTGACTGTTGCAAAATTTGAAGATTTCGTGGCGGAATTTAGTCAAGCAAAAAACAATCTGCTTCCCATTCCTGAAGCTGAATTTTTCAGCTTGTACAAATTCCACCATGTGAATACACCCTAAAAATCACGGCACTGATCAACGGAGACAAAGGTGGAAAGACCATCTGTAATCTATGTTCACATGGACATAAAGAACTAAACCAGAGATTCCTAACAGGGATGCCCTGGAAACCTGCCAGGGGGCCGTTACATTCTGGTTGGGAAAATGACCACGTCTTTATGCAACATTATATGCGTCATTAGGTTTTTATTTATTTATCTTAATGTTCTTACTTATACAGCACCATCATAGTCTGCAGCGCTTTACATTGTCAATATTGTCCCATATAGGGCTCACAATTTAAATTCCCTATCAGTATGTCTTTGGAGTTTTTTGTCTTTTGGTAAAAATTATTTGGAAGGGGTGCCCCAAGTAAATATTTTTTTGGGTGCCCTGAGTCTGCCCTATGACCAGGGTTTGGAGCTCAGAATTTTGTCTAAGGAAGGTATGAAAGACTGCACCAGGTAAGACTATTGGCAAGAATAAAAAAAAAAATTGGGACCATTTCAATTCATATACTGTAAGAAAATTGGCGACTAATATGTATATGACCTGCAAAGAGCCAACTCGAGATTCTTGTGTGCCCTCAGACCACAAAGGCCACAATTGGCCCCTTGTCTACTCTATTACTCTACAGTTACATAGCTTACCATGCACTTCCCAACATGAGTGGGTCTGCTTGTTGCTGATGTTACCCATAGCGCATATATATATATATATATATATATATATATATATATATATATATTCTGGTGGAAAAGGGGGTTAACTTGTACTGAGCATGTCTACTCCTTTACATACCACACAAATCAAGACCGGCACTGACAGATAGACCGAAGGGCACCATATGCTTTCTGTATCAAATCCTTACTGTTCCTTCAAGATCTGTCCTTGCTGTGATACTTCCAGAAGATAAAACTCTGTCCTGGACATATGATAATCCCCTGGAGAGTTTATCCACTGAACGTAAACTATAAAGGCTCCAACTGAATGACAGCAAGCAGATCTCTTGAAACCTTAAAGGAAGTGATATGGAAAGGAAGAGCCACGTTGCTCACTCACCATACAAAGTATAGCATTGGGTATGGGTACTGCAGACGTTAATGGGACAATGTTGCAGTATTACAGTTGCAGTAACTAAACCCACCATTGCAAATCATACAGCGAGTGAGCAGTGAGGCTCCCAGCATTTAAACATTACCAGGCTGTCCCGGAACAGCTTATCTAATATAGATGACCTATCCTATATGGAAGCCATCACCAGTAGAATACTGTTGAAACCAGAATGGCCCCTAATATTGCATTTTATATGCACTACATGTAAACAGATTTAGGATAGAAGTGTACCTTGCAAGCACTGCCAGGCCTGAGAAGTATGGGAAGTGTTAATAGCAGTGTTGGCTGTACATGTGTTTTACATTGTAATATTAGTCATCAGTATGAGCTCGGCTCTCGGCATCAGTCATGACTTTCCTCATAACCACAGTCGCTGGTGGAGAAAACCTTCTTACACCGACCTGTCACTCACATCGCTGCTGCTCAGAATTTTTTACATTTTCAAGTCAATTTGGTATTTGATTTTGCTGATAACATTGCAGATTGTGTGAGAAGGGAGCAGACACCTGACAGCTCTAGGAATTTACAATTAGTCACTAAGCAGCTTATGGTAAAAGGGTGGACAAGGTAGATGGATCCGGATGAAGTCAGCACGACACCAGCAAATGTAACTTTACAAGATGTATCCTGCTCATATAAGAACAGAGGGCAAGGAAATAGAGGAGATCCTGGGAAGCTGCTCCATTCTGTCATAAGTCTGTAACAAACTTGGTTATTATAGGGCTATAATGTACAGGTGAATATATGTTTATAAGGGGTATTCTGGTTATTTCAAGTTATCCCCTTCCAACTGATTGCTGGGACCCTCACCGATCATGAGAACAGGGGTCCCTTGAATCCCCAAATGAAAGTAGTGGCTGGTCTATCACACACACCAATTCATTCAATCCTATGGGACTGCTGGAGACAACAGAGAACAGCATTCTGTCCCATAAAAGTGGATGGAACAATGGCACGTGCGACCAGCAGCTCCCTTCATTCAGGGCTGAAACAGACTCTCCATTCTTGCAATTAGTGGGGATCCCAGTTGTCTGTGGAGAGGGGGTAACTTGAAGTAATCTGAACACCCCTTTAAGCCATTCCTATAAACATGTATTTACCTGCACATTATAGCTTGATATAACCAAGAGGCCCCCTTCACATAGGAGCAAAGTCAGCTGAAGCCACTGTTCTCATCTTGATCATCCCGCTATTTTATGTGAATGGTGGGACGTACCTATTTGGGCACATGTACTTGATCAGGATTTACATGCAGAAAATCCACACCAAAATCCAGATTTATATGCGCAGAAATTCCACGGGCGCAGATTTCGGTGCAGATTCTCATACATGTATGTGTAGATTTTGACATGAAGATTTTTTTTTTTTTTAATTCAGCAACGGAAAAAGGGAAATAAATTGAGGTGCAGATTTTAAAATCTGCAACTATGGTAAATTTTTGCATGGAAACAAATATCATACGCATAAAATTTCTAACTTTAATGCTAATGGATTATGGTATGGATGTTCCGTATTGAAATCTATGTGGAAAATCTGCATGTAATCCTGATCGTGTGCATTTACCCTAAGAACCTATTTGTGGGGAAAGCCCTTGTGCTACCCATAGGTACTGACCGGGAAAAGACAACATGGTATTGATAACGTATGAACCATCCATCAGGTCTAAGAGGTATTGTAAAACACAGCCAACCCAAAGATATACTTACGATTCTAACAAGCCAGCACAGCGTGAAGGTGGATGTGGAGTAATGTGTATTGTAGTGATACGGTGGAGTTTGGTCGTCTTCCCAGGTCTCATAACGCTCTGCATAAAACACTGCTCTCTTTGGATTCAAAGCACCGATGGGCTAAAAAACAAAAATAAGATTTAAGTTTTATTTTTTTTTTTAGGCATCAACTCTGCTTTTCAGATTAATACACTTTTCACCAGCTGTATATATTTACTGTAACCCTTCCAGCCTAGTCGCTGCAGAATTCGCTAATGCTATATCATTACCTCTCCTGGTAATAGGAGAATGCAGGCCGGTGTTTGATTTCAGAGATAATGCCTCAGATATTGTCATATGAACACTGACACCTGACAATCTAATAACTGAGCATTAGACAACAGTGTATAATACAATCTAAAAGCCTTAGCTAGCAGGGTTAACACACAGCGCTGGGTGCTTAAGTGCTCAAATACCCCTGTCACATTCCAGCAAACTACATGACAGCTTGATTTGCCTCGCATACACCGAGAGAGTACAACATATATGGAAACAGAAAAAGGAACCAAAGTGGAGGTGAAAATGAAACTTTCCAAACCAATGTGCCATGCTTTCTAAGCAGCACTGGATGCTGTAAATGTGCACAGTACCATGGCAGAGCATACAAGGTGGTCAAATAACTGAGAAACGTCCAAGGCCCTGACATTCAAGAGAGTCCTATACCATTTTTTTACTCCACACTGCGGGTGACATTCAGCTTTTAATGCTCAACTATTTGCTGGGAGTTCCACATTAAACCGGATCTGCCAGTTTAATGCATCGCCCTATGTAAGGGCAGCAGATTAGAGCAACAGGTCTGCTCTTCTATTAGTTAAATGGACGCCCATTTGTCATTCTAGTTATACAACTTGGTCCTTGCCAAAGTTGCTCAGACCTTTATGCTTGCCTATTTATCCTGCTTCCAAGACATTTAGGCTAAGGCCCCACGTTGCGGAAACAGCTTTTTTTGTTGCAGATTTTGCTGCGGTGTTTTGAGCCAAAGCCAAGAATGGCTACAAAAGGAATGGGAAATATATAGGAAGCTTCTTATACTTGTACATTCTGCTTAATCTACTCCTGGCTTTGGCTCAAAAAACCGCAGCAAAATCTGCAACAAAAAAAAGCTGCGTTTCCTCAAAGTGAGACCTCAGCCTAAACGTTTTTTTTGGCCCCAAATTGATTTTTCATACGGATGACTGATCCATAGATGCTGGAAGCTATACAGTAGTAGTGGACGGCATGCAGACTCTCGTATTCAAGTAATAAGATTGGCTCAGCAGCCCCATCCACTGTGTAGTGGTGATTCCAGAGAACTGCAGCGCTGCTCCTATTACTTACATACGAGAACCTGCTCCCCATCCACTGTTATATCTTCGGGCGCCCAGATACTCCAAGAACAGCTGATCTGTGCAGGGTCCAAGTATCGGACCCCCACAGATCACATACTGACCACCTCCTTTGGATAGGTCATCAGTATGAAAAATCAGTTTGGGCCGAATAACTATTGCAACAAGGTAAGCAGTGATACAAGCAGAATGAGACTAGTGTATAATACATTTATTACATGAATATATATTAGATTATTTAATGAAGTCATTATCCTAAACACCAATATCACTGGGGACAGTACAGAGAAGAATGGTCATTCTAGTAAGTTAATAAGTATCACCATTCAGTCCAATCTCTTGCTTACAGAAAGTGTTAAAAACACAGATTTACTCTGGGGAGGAAATAAGAGCATGTAACTGGGCTACTTGCCCCAGGGCTTTAAGTTCTCCTGGTCGCTTGGGGAGACTGTGTGCAGAGCCTGCCTACAAACCAGATCAATATGTCTGCTGAAGTCTATCACTGGAATAACACGTCTAATGGAAAGAGACTTTGGCTTGCACAGGATAGTTTGTAAAGCACGTCTAATGATGAAAACAGCTCATGGGGAACGGCTGATGGTGTTTGGTGACACTGAGCAGCAATGCTAAATTGTGGGGCTGAAATTCACATTTTGTGAACAAAGTTGAAGTCATGTTAAAAAAACAATCCTCAAAAATCTCTGCAGATGTAGGACATACAAGAATAGACATGACCAGGTCAGGGAGAAATGACCCGCTTAAAGGGAATGTCACATTTATTTCATTGTAGTTTGGATTGTAGAAGAGAATTAATATATATATTTTTTTATGTCCATACGTCATATCTAGGCAGTCCAGCATGTTGTGTGTGCAATATGGCAGCTGAAATTAATAGGTGTCAATTAAGAGAGACATGTCAAACTACAAACTATAATTATATATATATATATATATATATATATATATATAGTGGGAAGGTGACAGGCAGAGTGCTGGAGTCACGGTATATCAGCCCCAGGTTTTTGACATACTTCTGGTCCAGGGTGGGTCTTGAGTAGGCCTCAGCCCAGGTGTGAGTCTCCTGGCCTCGTTACTGGACCATAAAAGGCTACAGAGCCTGCACTTCAGGGCAGATCCTAGGAGTGAGAGGAGGCGTCTGGATCTGTCTTGACACACTGAATCTGGTGAGACTGTTTTGTGCTAATTTGTCTGTTCGTGTGGCTGGTAGTAAGCCACACGTATAGTTAGTTTTTGTTACTGTTTACTTTAGAGCTCAGATGAGCAGGGTTTTTGTTTGTTTTTGCCTGAAGTTAAGGCTGTATTTTATTTTGTGCCTGACGTGGAGGTTTATTTATTTTGCTATTTTTTAAATAAACCTGTTTTGCTCTAGTTTAGTGTCCCTGTCTCTGACTGGTTGGGTCCACACCATTGCTGCTACCGAGCTACCTTCCTCACACTATATATACACCCACATACACTATATTACAGTCTGCAGGATGAGAAACAGCACAGTTCCCGCCTCTAGAGACCAGATAGATACAGTATAGAAGCATTCATAGCCTTATCTCTGTGTAAAGTGTTGCTATCCTACCTTACATATGTCTCTAGTAGTAAAACGGAGCAATTAGTTGTCATCAACCCTATAATGCTAAATGACTCTGCTCATTCTGTCCTAATCTATTCAGTAAAGCTAACAAGTAACCTACATAAAATAGAAAGCACCAATCTAAGTTCATAAAAAGCCTCACATACGACTAGAAAATAGATTCCCACATATGCTCTGGTACACAGCCTTAGCCATTCAGCTAATTCAAAGCAGGTCACATGACACAGTCTGAAACTTTGGTAAGGGGAGTCGTAGGAAACAATCTTCTTCAGCTTGGACAGTACATCAAACTGGTGCCCCAACCAAAAGGGAACCTGGTGACAGATCATCCTTTAAGGTTATGTAGAAAAGTACTGCAGAGAACCTCTGGATTTCCCAACAAGAACAATAGCTTCAACTGGAGAATGCTGTTATTAGCTAATATCAATTCATAAATGTTGAAGAATCTGCCACAAAGACTCTATTCAAAAGAGGTATAAACCTTACTACACATAGAATCAGGAAGATTATTCTCTAATATTAGAATAACAAAAATTTTCCAAAGGGTCACTTATATTGTCATTGGATCCAATGTGGTTGGCATACCAGAGCATGACCAAATCCAATTTATTTTTAAAGCATAACCAAATCTCTGGTTGGTAAAAGATAGCCCAGATGGCATATAACCACATATAAAGAAGAGTACCACAAAGGCACGGCAACAACTAACAGGAATTTTTATATGGTATTGTATAGGTCACTACAGCACCATCATAACTAGCCATGTTATAAGTTCTTATATTGAAGAATCAGAGGCAGCGTTAGCTGTGAACTGTGTAAACTAAAACTTCATGAAAAACTCTTAAGTGGTTATCCTTACACATCTGCTCCACCAGACAAAAAAGATTATTTAAAGATAGTTTTCTGAAATAGTTAAATTACAGGTATTATCTCATCTCCGCTATCCCTTTTCATATGCATTATTAAAATATAAGAACACAAGAGATCAGAGGGCATCTCACATGTCAACAACTACCTGTAATTCTACATTTCCCCTGTAGAGGACACTGCAGCAGGAATGAGCAGCTGAAAGCCACTTCACCTGGCAAAATCAGCCGATCAGTGATGCAGTTCTCATGTTAAAGGTATTGTCTTAGATAACTTGTTTTTATGGTTATATATGGCAGTATATGCCTTGCAGATTTAATAACCCCTAAACTAAATAACTGACGAAAGATTCCTCTAATCCTGTGGGCTTAATATTAACTACATGATCATATAGCTACAGCATTAAATGCCACCGGCAGCACATGATCATAGTCCCATGTGTTACCTAATATCTCACTAGGAGAAATAAGGAAAATCTTGAAAGTCGTGTTAAGAAATATAAGGCAGAATTGAATGGCTCATCATTTTCCCTGCTGAAGACAAGCACACTGATAAAATGAAGGAAAGTCGCACAGAACTACACTGGTTTTGCCAGAAGTATTCACACTTCAATAAATTCATTTGCATTATTCCAGTAAGAGGCCTGCAGGCTTTATCACTTCCAGCGCTTCCAGTAACACACTAATTGTCATACGTCTCATCTGCTGCCACTCAGACAGCTCAAGTATTAACAAACAGAATATGTGCTGCTCACTGAGAAGGACTGTACGCTGCCTCACACTCCCATCATTGCTGGTAACTACAATGGAAGACTGAGCACTGTGCGGTTTCCGTCTCATTTTTGGATTAGTGAATTAGCTTTGGCTTTACATGTCATGATTTGTCCAACAATGTGACAGACTCCAAATTCTTAAATGTATCTATGATATATTGTAGTCTGAGGAAATAGCCAAGGACAATATAGGTCTAAATCAAGGGTGTATATACAGCAGAGGCAGCAACGGTATATCTGATTTGGGTCCCTGGGCCCATCTTGGTTGGCCGAATGCTTCATTTAAAGTGGTCAGACAAGACCGGGAGGTTCTTTCCCCCACTGCACATTCAGCCTGACCCTAGTCAGGTTGAATGTGGGCATGACTGGTGGTGGATAAGGCTCCCATACACTTCAATGGGAGCACCCGAGATAGTTGACACTTTACTCTCATTGAAGTGAATGGGAGCGCCATCCACCAGCAGTCACACCTAATATTCAGCCAGTCATGCTGAATGCACTGCGGGGGATAGGAACTCCCATTCTCGGGTTTTAGTGGTCAGCTCAGGTATTTTTCCTCTATCCTATGTATAGATGATAAATACTTTTCAAGACATAACCCCTTTAAAGAGGATTTGTCACCAAGCATAAAATACTAAATACAATCTATTGTTTGGTTCTCTCCGTGTACCTGATTAATTTGGCATTTTTATTTTCAAAATCCGACCACAGATTCAGAAGATACAACTCCTGGAAGATGACATGTAGGTTTGCACTTATTCTAGAAGTGAGCAGGTATCCTTTATTTCCTATGAGAAAAACAAAATGTTCCCACCCACTTGGAGAATAAGAGCAAATCTACACATAATCTTCCAGGGGTCATATTCTAAAAGTAAAAACACCAAACTGATCAGTGGCACAGCGAGAACCAAATGATGTATGTATTTATTATTGTGTGCTTGGGGATAGCTCCTCTTTAAGGACTTGTGCATACATGCCCTACACCCAGGGCTGTGGACTCAGTAGGCCAAACCACTGACTATTTTTACACACTGTGGACTCTTTCATCAAGTCATGGTCAGATAGAAGCAGCAAGGCACCTCTTATAAAAACAATGCTAATGTAGTCTAAAGTTTCCGCAGGGTATTCATGCTTATGGCAAGGCTCATCAATGATAAGTTCTCCAATACCTGATGCTCGCCATCTGCCCCCTCTCATATACAGTCATGGCCAAAAGTTTTGAGAATGATACAAATATTAATTTTTACAAAGTCTACTGCTTCAGTTTTTCTAATGGCAATTTGCATAT
Source organism: Leptodactylus fallax (assembly GCA_947044405.1). NCBI lineage: Eukaryota > Metazoa > Chordata > Amphibia > Anura > Leptodactylidae > Leptodactylus > Leptodactylus fallax. The sequence continues at coordinate 116,166 of CAMRHE010000771.1, forward strand.
ACTCCAGAATGTTATAAAGAGTGATCAGCTTAACAGCAATTACTTGCAAAGTCAATATTTGCCTAGAAAATGAACTTTATCCCCCAAAACACATTTCAACATCATTGCAGTCCTGCCTTAAAAGGACCACCTAACATCGTTTCAGTGATTGCTCCATTAACACAGGTGTGGGTGTTGATGAGGACAGGGCTGGAGATCAATCTGTCATGATTAAGTAAGAATGACACCACTGGACACTTTAAAAGGAGGATGGTGCTTGCCATCATTGTTTCTCTTCTGTTAACCATGGTTATCTCTAAAGAAACACGTGCAGTCATCATTGCACTGCACAAAAATGGCCTAACTGGGAAGAGTATTGCAGCTAGAAAGATTGCACCTCAGTCAACAATCTATCGCATCATCAAGTACTTCAAGGAGAGAGGTTCCATTGGTGCCAAAAAGGCTCCAGGGCGCCCAAGAAAGACCAGCAAGCGGCAGGACCGTCTCTTAAAAGTGTTTCAGCTGCGGGATCGGGCTACCAGCAGTGCAGAGCTTGCTGAGAAATGGCAGCAGGCAGGTGTGAGTGCATCTGCACGCACTGTGAGGCGGAGACTCTTGGAGCAAGGCCTGGTCTCAAGGAGGGCAGCAAAGAAGCCACTTCTCTCCAGAAAAAACATCAGGGACAGACTGATATTCTGCAAAAGGTACAGGGAGTGGACTGCTGAGGACTGGGGTAAAGTCATTTTCTCTGATGAATCCCCTTTTCGATTGTTTGGAACATCTGGAAAACAGCTTATTCGGAGAAGAAGAGGTGGGCGCTACCACCAGTCTTGTCTCATGCCAACTGTAAAGCATCCTGAAACCATTCATGTGTGGGGTTGCTTCTCAGCCAAGGGAATCGGCTCTCTCACAGTCTTACCTAAAAACACAGCCATGAATAAAGAATGGTACCAGAATGTCCTCCAAGAGCAACTTCTCCCAACCGTCCAAGAGCAGTTTGGCGCTCAACAATGCCTTTTCCAGCATGATGGAGCACCTTGCCATAAAGCAAAGGTGATAACTAAATGGCTCAGGGAACAAAACATAGAGATTTTGGGTCCATGGCCTGGAAACTCCCCAGATCTTAATCCCATTGAGAACTTGTGGTCAATCATCAAGAGACGGGTGGACAAACAAAAACCAACAAATTCAGACAAAATTAAAGCATTGATTCTGCAAGAATGGACTGCTATCAGTCAGGATTTGGTCCAGAAGTTGATTGAGAGCATGCCAGGGAGAATTGCAGAGGTCCTGAACAAGAAGGGTCAACACTGCAAATATTGACTTGCTGCATTAACTCATTCTAACTGTCAATATAAGCTTCTGTTACTCATAATATGAATGCAATTATATTTCTGTATGTGATAAAAACATCTGACAAACACACATAAAAACCAGAGGGCAGCAGATCATGTGAAAATATATTTGTGTCATTCTCAAAACTTTTGGCCATGACTGTAGACCAGTTATTGACGGACATCTCCTGGAAAGGATGTTGGATGAGCCAGGAAATATAAAGAGTGGAGTGTAATAAGCGGCACTGCAGGAAGAATGAACGCCCAGTGGACTCTTTGGCTTCCCTACCATATGATTCATGCACAAATAAATGATCATTTTCTCAGGTACGCCTATATCACCACAGTCAACATCGAATGATTATACTGCTTTCCCTGCTGTTCATATGGAGGAATTTGGCGCTGAATTTGAGGCGGATTCCACCTCAAAATAAGTTCCAAATTCTGCCTGAAAACGATGCAGATATTTTCAGTTAGCAGAAAAATAAATGTCATGCTTGATCTTCAAGCAGATTTCGCCTGATAAATCCCATTGAAGTGAATGGGAGATAGAAAATACCACATGGCAGGTGCAGAATTTGACACAGAATTTGGACAAGCAAAAAATTAGCTTCAAATTCCTGAAGCCGAATTTCTCAGCTAGGAAAATTTCCTCTGCGTGCACTGCTCCTTGGTGTTGTTAACACCTTAGGGGGTCAAATCTGCTGACAGACCTCTTGTAGCTGGCACCAGAACATGGCCCCATTAAATATTTTTATGTATTTTTTTTCTGGCATAAACTGGAATGCACAAATAATAGTATAACAAACAGAAGACATGCACACGAACAGAAATGTTTATGGGTCATGCAGAAAAAGGAAGCCACATAACCCAATACAAGGCTCCAGACGGCAATAAAAATGGTTGCAAGTGGAATTAAAAATGATAATTTGGATCCAGATGTGTCCAAGTAATTGTATTTTCGGCCCAGAGCCCTGCTGCATTGACATACATTTATAACACAACATCCTGGATCATTTCTATTGTCATGAATAACAGTGAAAAAATAAAAAAAAGTTTATATGTCTGAACTTTTTGGTCACACCATCAGCAACATCTGGAAACAATGTTACACGTCCTTTTGCTGCTATTCCTCTTTAAGTGTCTATAAATACACATACAAATATATAATACTGTATATACACAGAAACACATAATATATCTAGGGCACAAGACGCTTTTATGCTCCTAATATTTGTCTATTAATTGGTAACATTTATGGCACGTTTCCTGTTAACAGTGACAAGGAATAGGGAGGGCGCGACAATTAGCACATCAGTAACATTAACAGCTGGTGACCATATTAAAGTGGAAATACAGAGACTTAGAGTTTATTGTTTTATAGAGACACTAGGATATGAACAATGTGCACACCACAGATGTCCCACAGAGGCTGTAATAGTATCTGGAGCATGGTTACCATCTATATGGGGATTTAAAGGCGTATTCTCCATCTTACAATGTGGTGGCATTTAGCAAAGCTATGCCACCACTTTGGTGGGGGTGGTAATTTTTGGGACTCCATCGATCAATCATGAGAATGGAGGGGCCACAGTTCTAGAGTACAGATGCTCTCTCTTCAATGTTTTCCCCTTAGAAAGGGAAGCAATGTTAGACCATCGTTGCAGCCCCTTTATTCTCAGTGGTGGCCCCAGAAGTCATACCTCCAATGATCATAAAGTGATGGCATCCCCCTTGCCTTTTCTGCAGGGGGGACACCATCTACACTGATGAGTCCTCCAAGGCCTCTAACAACCCATCTCCCCTTTTTCTGCTATTAAGTATTATATGTTGCAAAAAAATGACATTTATATATATATATATATATATATATATATATATTTATTTATTTACACATACACACACACACACAATCATCAATTACCTTTGAAAGATCCCTGAAGTTTCCTGGTAAGGTTAGATCTAACTCCTCAGATTCATAATTTGTTAACACCCATGGAAATACAGGATACTGATTCAAGTCGTTGTATGTTCTCCCTGGGAAATGAGTAAAGTGTGTTAGCGAATCAACAAAAAAATAGTTTCACCATTATCCTCATATGATTTTTTTTAACACATATAGGCATATCATATTTAGGGTATATTCACAATATATCATAACTAGTATTTTTGATTTTATTCTAATAAAATGAAGGGACTATCCACTTTCTAATACTCATGTTCTATCATGGTAGTGAGCAGCGCGGCTCCGGCATGTAAACCTTACCAGGAGCTGTCCCAGATCGGCTGATCTGCTGGAGGATCGGCTGTCGGACCCCCGCAGATCTAATATTGATGGCCAACCCTAATTATAGGCCATCAATATCAGAAAGTGGATAAGCCCTCTAATAAATCAAAGAGAACATGAAAATCAGTAAGTAAACCCTAGTAACATTTGTAGAATTGCTTCCGCAGGAAATCAAATTAGGGCACTGAAATGCAATGGTGAAATTTTCACCAAAAAAAAAGCTGACACATGCTTTGTACCCCATTTATTATGTGTTTTAGAAACTTTTTCCACCTCACTCAACAAGGGGGCATGGCTTAGTAAGAAAATGAGTAGAGTTCAGATGCACCAAAATTTTTGTGCAAAGTAAACCAACTAATAGGTGATGAGAAGTTAGACAAAAGTGTCCAAAGATGCCCCATATCTATCATCCAGCCTGAACCACTTGGATACATTGTTCTCATATTTATAGTGCTTGGTCTAAATTTAGTCTGTCTAAATATTAGACAAGATTAGTAAATCTGCCTCCAGTTTCCTAAGTCTTCCAACATTGTCCAGTAGGAACTAGACCACCTATCCAACCGACTGGGCTTTGAGAATCAAGGGACAGGAAACATGGCCTCTTCTAACTGGAACCACATTTTTTAGAAAATGCATCATGCCTTCATAACCAATTCACTTTATTATAAAGTTATTTCTGCTGTTTTTCCAATAGAACACCGTACTGACAATGAATGGAAGTTTCCCCATTCTACTGACAAGATACTAAACAGAGTTGACTTGGACAACAGAAAAAAATAAAAGCAACAAAAAAACAATAAAATATGAATTAAAGCAAAACCTTAAAAAAAAAGTACACGTAACTACTGAACATAGAATAGAGCAAATTTCCACGATATGCTGAAGGGTTGTAGCAACAAATGGCGTTAAATGACCCCCCACTGCGCTGAGAAAACTGGTATTGCTTTCACTGGGTCACATAACACCCATGTTTAATGATCTGCTTTTGGTGTTCCCTGGCTACAAACTAAATTGAAAATCTATCCCTGCAGAACCTGACAAAAATAACCTAGGTTATCAATTCCCAGGCTGAGAGCAGATTTACAGTGCTGTCATAGGACTGTTTCCTTCTAGATTTTAATGATTGTTGGTTTACCAGACCTGAGAATACTGAACAGAGCGCTCCTTGTTCTCTGAGAGTTCATCGAAAGCAACAAAATACAGTTGTCTCCATAACAAAAAAATGTTTTTCTCTGCAAAGTGCACAGCTGTAGACATGAGTGTCTCTAGTACTGGGTCATACTTATAGAAAAAATGGCTATGTATCGTAGACACTTGTGAGAAGATCTCATTAGTGAAATCTAAATTTCTAGAATGAAAAGGTCTGGCTGAGGCCTCACATTGCAGAAAGCTACTAACAGATTTTGTTGAAGTTTTTTGAGCCACAGTAAAGAATGGCTTGAAACAGAATGGAAATATAAAGAAAACATATACTTCTCCCGTCAGTTAAATCCACTCTTGGCTTTGGCTCCCAAAAACGCAGCAAAAAGTACAATATAGGGCCTTACCTTAATGAGACCCTTAATGTGCATTGGATGCTCGGTCAACGATCGATCTTTCTATGTTGAGTAAAGCAAAAAAAAAAGTATTGGGCATGTTGAATTTAAATATCCCCAATCCTTTGTTCTCAGTATCTCACTCCTCTCTCAGCACAAATGTGTATGAGGTGGTTAGAGGGAAATATAATGAACCAACAGCTATTGAATGTGTAAAGCCATTTTAGGAAAGGGACAGTTATAAGAGTCTCGAATCTACGAGAACTCTTTCATAGGCCAGTTTCATGCGACTGACTTCAGGCCAGGAAATTCAGTCCATCTATTTACCAGCCTGAGTGCAATAAAATATAACAGAACTCAGCATGTATATTCAGTTCAACTCAGCAGGATTCGGGCTGGTAAATTCGGGCCGATAAACAGCCCAAACTGGGCCATGTGAAACCGGCTTTAGTGCCACTACCACTTGGTTCTAACTCAGAAAAGATCCACAGCAAAGATCCACAACATTCAGCCTTCACATATTGTAGGGATATAACATGAATGTTTTTAGTGAGATACCCCTTTTTCTAAGACAGAACAGAGAGCCAGAAAAAAAATGTAACTGAGTAAGCCTAGGTTCACCTCTGCATTGGAGCCTCCAAACAAGACTCCATTGCAGTGACTGCCGAAAATCGATGGACGAAAAAATGCTGCAAGTCTGACTTTTTCATCTGGCGGTTTCAGTTTTAAAGAACAACGGGCGATGTTGGTGTACGTCGTTTTAGTGGTCCATGTGTCTGTTGTTTTGGTCTTCTTACAGACCAGAGCAACGGACATACAGATGCAAATGTGAACATAGCGAAACAGTTTTTGTACAATATAGCAGGTTAAGGCAGTGTTCACACGTTATGATTGTAGCTTTAATTGAAGTTATTTAAAAAAAAAAAAAAAACACAATGTATGAACACAGCCACAGTTTTTATTATTATTATTATTTTTTTTATGGTTTTGTTAGGGGTACAGTTCCTATTACTGTAGTAGGATTTATGGTTTGCACACTGGTAAAGTGATGGTGGAAGCTCAGCAGTAGGAGTTGAATCCCAATTTTAAGTATAAAAAAACATGGCACTCCAAATCATGACAAATACCCTATTTTAGATCCCGCCATGGTATATTAAACCTCTGGCCAATGTTCGAGTCCTCCCCAACCTTCACCATGTCCTAGCTGGGGTAAGTGTCAAATGAGGTGTGCTGAGATCCCATTAGTGACCCCAAATGAGTAGATATTTTTTACGTCAAGAAGTGCAAGTGCAGTCAATGTGGTTCACTAGTATCAGTTTGGATCCATTGACATAAGGACCCACCACAGCAAAACAATCTGGACAGACTATCTGTGCCAGGTAACAATGAGTCCACTCACTGGTCACACACCAACCCCGTCACAGTAAATTTACCCAGGCACCGTTATGTAGAGATCCACAATGGTTAATTCATACAGAGGACGTCTTGTCGGGCATAAAAACAAAAAATAAAGTATTTTTTTTTCTTAATTAAAATGTTTAATTTCATAGTTGAGTTTTAAAAGGTGAAATAGCTCAGGGAGAGCTGACAAAAAAATTACATCTGCAATTCCTTGGTGATAATGTTAATGACAGCAAAATATTGTTTAATTAGAAGATTCCAGCATCTGGATTAACACTCCACGAGCGATGTTCCTATGCTTGTCTGCGTTTTCACACTTTACAGACATTTTGTCATCTCTAGGTCATTAGGAAAGAATTTTTAATGATTTTTTTTTAGAAGCCGGCAGTTCGAGTTACATCTAATTACATGACAATAATAAGCCCAACACAGACTGCAGCTAAATATACACATAATTAGTTAGCAAAAGCTTGTACATCACAGGGGAAAAAACACAGAAAATCGGGAAGGCGGGGGACTCATCTATACTCACAAGACAATTAATAATTCCAAGGTCACGGCTGTACTCTGCAGTTAGGACACTAGTGCGGCATTAACCAATAGTTTACACCTGCTGCTGTTTATAAAGAGCGGTACATAAGAGGTTTAGGATGTGAAATGTCATGTAGAATATATAAAGTGTCTGTTAATGTTTCCTTGACCCTCTGCCCACTTCAGCACACCTCGTGGGGCACGGATATTCTTAGGCAGTGCAGGAGCACATTCTAGTACTTGGGTGCATCTCAGCAGAGAGATCAGGAAGACAAAGGGCAGGGAGGAGGAATTATTACAGCATTATTCCAGAACAGAAAGGTTCGGAGTAGACACCAATGCCATAGGGAGCTGGAAGGGCACCTCACAGTTGTTGCTGCTTTTTTTTTTCCTATCAAAAAATTTTATTAGCTTTTTCAAAAAAGGGAACAATTCAACACAAAAGAGAAAAGGAAAACAAATCACCGCTACATCCAGTTGGAGGGGAGACAGGAAGACGGGGGAATAAAGAGGGGAGACAAGATGAAAGGGGTCAAAGAAGAAAAGGAGCTTCATAAAAAAATGGGGGAAACAAAAAAGAAACTGCTGCTGTTTTTGAAATTCCTGACAAACCTTAAGGCTGATTGTACATGTGCCGTAATTTTTTTCTGCCGAGAATCATTGTGCCAAGAATCTGTGATATATTACGGACTGGCGCTCATTACAGGCAGATTACCTTCCCAAATAACCAGTACCAGTTCCAAAGAAACCTCACCCTATGGACCTCAACGACTACAGACCTGTAGCACTGACATCCCACCTGATGAAGATCTTGGAGAGATTGGTTCTCACACATCTCCGCCCTCTAGTGAGCCCCGCTATGGACCCCCTCCAGTTTGCTTATCGGCCGGGCATTGGGGTAGATGATGCCATCATCCACCTTCTGCACAGGGCTCTGTCTCACCTGGAGAAACCAGGTAACACTGTGAGTATAATGTTCTTTGATTTCTCCAGTGCTTTTAACACCATACAGCCCGGGTTACTGAGAGACAAGCTGGGCCTTGCTGGAGTGGACCACCACCTCTCCAACTGGATCCTAGACTACCTCACAAATCGACCTCAATACGTGAGAACCCAAGACTGTGTGTCAGGTACCGTGATCTGTAATACGGGGGCACCTCAGGGTACGGTTCTCGCCCCTTTCCTCTTCACACTGTACACTGCAGATTTTAGGTGCAACTCATCTACCTGCTACTTACAGAAGTATTCTGACGACTCTGCAATAGTAGGCCTCATCACAGACGATGATGACAGGGAGTACAGAGAACTGAACCGGGATTTTGTGGACTGGTGCCACCGGAACCACCTGAAGATTAACGCGGGGAAGATCAAGGAGATGGTGGTGGACTTCCGTAAAGGCAGATGCCTAAACCACTCCTAAACCAGTGGACATCCTGGGGACGGGCATCGAGATTGTGAACACCTATAAGTACCTGGGTTTGCTCCTTAATAATAAGCTGGACGGGGCAGATAATATGGAGACCCTGTACAGGAAGGGCCACAGCAGGCTCTACCTGCTTAGGAAGCTGAGAGCCTTTGGAGTCCGGGGGGCACTTCTTAGGACTTTCTTCAACTCGGTAGTGGCATCAGCCATCTTCTTTGGAGTGGCCTGCTGGGGGAGCAGTATATCAACCAGGGACAGAAATAAACTTGACAAGCTGATTAGAAGGGCCAGCTCTGTCCTGGGGAGCCCACTGGACCCATTGCAGGTGGTGGGTGACAGAAGGATACTGTCCCTGGTGAGCTCCATGCAGAAGAAGAAGTCCCATCCCATGCATGAGACTGTGATCACGCTGGGCAGTACTGTCAGTGACCGACTGCTCCACCCTAAGTGTGAGAAGGAGCGCTATCGGAAGTCTTTCCTCCCCACCGCGGTTAGGCTGTACAACCAACACCGACCTAAGCGGAGATCAATACACACAGAGAACTGAATATCTCTCTGCCTGTTAAATCCCCCTTTCCCCCCCTCCCCCGCTACTTCCTATCTGTCAGTCTACTATCAATGTAATGCCTCTTACCTTGGAACATTCCTGTACATGTTGTATTTGTATCTGCTTATCTTATCTTTGCTGCTGTAACACACTGAATTTCCACATTGTGGGACTATTAAAGGACTATTATTATTATTATTATTAAATAAATGGGACCTTAGTTATCACTTGGATTGGTATTGGGTGAAGATGCTAATACAGCTCTATTGTTTAAGTTTCTACAGTAAAGTTTTAGGCCACATAGTAGAGTTGTGTGCAGGAGGCTTTATAGGGAATTCCTTGCATATTCACACTACAGTACATTACAGGATCAGGGCTGGGCAGGGAGAGTGAGTACTGGAGGCCACTAAATCCATGCTGGTTCAGGTCCCATGTCATGTTTCCGCATGAACCCTCCCATTCATCTAGCACTGGCTAATATTTAAAAATAGTCTTTCTTTGTCTGTTTGTCATCCTCCTACTTTTCTTGTGTCCTGGTTATCCATTCTGTCTTTCTCTTTCTGCACTGTAGTTGCTGGCACTTTGCTGGTGATACCACAAGTGGACTTTCCATCCCATTTGGACGACACGCCTATCTTGGGCCCCGTGGCTTACTTATTCCACCAATTTGACCTCTCCAGTTACCTTCAGTCTTAACCGGTTTGAAGGCCTCTATATTGTTTGGTTATTGCATTTCTTTGTTCTTGTTTCTGAGGCTTACATGCCTGTTTGTGCTTTACTACATTGTTTTTTCTCCCTTGTACTCAAAAATTCTCAATAAATATTGATTAAACATAAAAAAAGAGTCTTTCAGGTCCAAAACACCTCTCAGACAGGGGCTTCATAAGAGCAAAAACATACCTTTGCGCCCACAAGCCTTTGAAGCAATGCAGAGATAAACATCTTTTGGATATGTAAATCAGGCTGCAAGTGCCTCAGGAGTGGTGCATAATTTACCAAATTTGCTCACAGACAACCATTATGTAGACAAAGGATGAAAATGTCATTCAGGCTAAGTCTGAGGTCCCAGGTTGCGGAAACACAGCTTTTTTTGTTGAAGATTTTGCTACAGTTTTTTGAGCCAAAGCCAGGAGTACATTGAGCAGAAGGGATAAGTATTTCCTATATATTTCCCATTACTTTTGTAGCCACTACTGGCTTTGGCTCAAAAAACTGAAGCAAAATTAGTAACAAAAAACGATGAGTTTCAAAAACGTGGAACCTTATAGCCTAAAGGGGAGAAATTGGACACCAAAACGCCAGAGCATATGCAACTGTCTGTAGGCAAGGCAGACGGATGAGCCCCCCCCCCCTTCAAGTGCATTTGAAGAGAGTTTTGCATATCCATAACCAAGATGGTTCTCTGCCTTGCTTCATTAGTGTTGGGCCACAGAGGTATGCTTTTTCTTCTATTAAAGACACCTTCATGTCACAATTATTGGCTTGGGAGGATGTTTCTATCTGACAGACTTCCTTTTAAAGAGCACCTTTCACCGCCTCCACTTTTCTACTTCCTTTAATAGGCACCACTCCACTGATTCCAGCACAGGTGACATTCTCTCTCTAACCCTCACTTAGTTTTGTTAGTTTTGGTACTTGGTATGCCAATTAAGCTCTGTCCTGTGTGATATCTGGGACTCCAACTGATCAGTTGTCTGAAGGGGGCCCCAGCACTCATACCACCACTGTGGCTTCTTTACTGCTTCAAACTAGTGCCGGACTCCCGCCTATTTTATATTGATGACTTATCCTAAGGAAAGGCATTTGTGTTTTAGTCTCAGAAAACCTTTTAAAATGTATCTCCGTTTATACACAACTTTTCATAAATGAATAGTATAGGTGAAAATAAGAAACTTTGTAATATATTTTATTAAAGAAATCTGTTTCCCCACTTTTCAGGCAGTTACTTTCTACATATTGGTCTATGAGGAGAGGAGGGGGGGGGATAGAAAAAACTGTCAAAAATTGCTGCTGTTACATTTTGCTATTCCTTCTGTTTTTTAACACTGCTAGGTTGTAGGTAAGAGGCCGCCAGTGAACAGAATTAGACAATAAATCAATTAACTAGCCAGCGGGAGAATCCTACTCCACTCTTCCCATCTCCATAGAGCTCTATGTGTGAGGCTGAATAAGAATATAATGTAAACAAGCAGTCAGACTGAAGATAAGGGGCAGGAGAATAGCTTAATAAGTGGAGAAGGAAACAAATCTCCTTAATAAGATATATTACAAAGTTTCTTATATTCGCTTGCACTATTCATTTATGAAAAGTTGTTTATTACTGGAATTACATTTTAAGGTTATTCACAGATGCTGAAATACTGTGGCAAATGTAGGGAGCTTTTGTAAAACTGCTGAGTGTTTTTTCTCCTGTTTTTACAAAAATGGCACAGCAAAAAAAAAAACCACTAAAACGTGACGCCTCGGGGTACAAAAACAAAACAAAAAAAATACACGATGATGTAACAATGCAGCGGCGAACTTAAAATGCAATAAGACAAAAGGGATTTAGACAACGATGCTATCACAGTATCGTCTATTAGAAGTGATGAGAAGAGCTGGATCCACAGAATAATTTATGTGAACGGTGAGATTAGAGGTAAGTAGACAGAACATGGTTACCTAATCATGCCACACTGTAGGTGACATCTGTACTAGGCATGCTGTTGTTAGTCTGGTGTCTGCTTGCTGTTGTTGAAAATGACTGAATAGTAAAATTACATTTTCCCCCCATTATTATTTCCAGACAGTTCCTGGCAATGGTTTGTTGCCTCTAATAAAGCTTCAGACAAAGCTGTCAGCTGGGGAAATGGCAAGAGAGTTAGGCACGGCCTCCATACCAATCAATGCATCTAGAGCCTTGCTGATAGGTTCCGCGTTCCCTTATCAAATTTAATGTGAGTGCTTCAGAGTCTATCATAGGGCTGCAGCTGAGTCCCGGAGGGATAAACGCATTCGATCAAGTCACGCTGCTCAAGATTTTGACAAACATAAACATATTAGAAAGGATTGTAGAGCCAGAAGCCTTACCTGCTATGGTATTAAGAAACATCAAGTATTCAAAGTTAGAAATCTCTCGTCGCTGCCAACGTTGAGTCATGTTGGAGGATTTAAAGAGCTGCCTGGGAGTGGCCAGGGATATTCTCCTGTAAATATATTATCGGGAATAAAGGGGTGAGCATCGCATTCGAGTAGCAGGTAAACAGTAATGGTAATTTTCATATATAAAATATGCTACAATAAGCTATAAATACATAATAAGTTTCCCTTTAAAGCCTATGGTTAGTATATGTCAGGGGCTCAGATACATGGCATCAATAACATCGGGGAATGGGAGACGTGTTCTTGATGAGCATCACAGACCGGATGACTGACAGCTTTTGCTTTGTCTGTGCAGGTCTTATGATCTACTAGTGGGTTGTCAAAAATGTCTTTACTTTCTGAATATATGAGATGGAGAAAGGCTGCTGAAGAGAAGGGCCCTCTCGGTGATGGCGGTGCCTGTGATGACTCTTTTTAATCATTTCTGGGCTTGTGACTGTATTTCGGAAGAGTCGGTTGATAATGATCATTTTTATTTTATAGTATCATCATATTCCACTGCAAGTAATTATTGTATTGTATAATGCTTAGGCACAGTGATACTTCCCAAAGACCACTTTTATTCACATCATATATTAACAGGAAGCATAAAATATAAAATAATAACCATAATACAATATGTACAGTGGTGTGGAAAACATAGCGACACCACCAAGAACAATAATAAAGATAATTTATACAGTAAAATCTAATAAGAAGGCCCCTGAGTACAGCCAAATACAATGTACAGACATGATTCTTCTAAAAAAAAAAAAAAAAAAAAAGTAGGCCAAACTTGCTGATTTTGGTAAAGACACACAAATCTCTTATGTATATAATGGTATGTTCATTCTTCCTCGATAGATGAGGAGGGAACCCAAACGATTGGGCATGCTGAATTTCAACATGCCCTATCCTTTTATTGTGACTGGAGAAAAACTACTGTCAGAGGTTTCTGGAATTGGCTTACTTCTCTTTTCCCATTGAAAAGAAATGCAAGCTCAGCTGGACTAAGCATGCATGTGTAAAGGGAAGTCAGGAGGAATAGCCATCAGCCTAAGAAGAATTCAGTCAACAGCTATTAATGAGGTACATGCTTAGCACAGGGGTGTAGCTATAGGGAGTGCAGCAGGAGAAGTCTATACCGGGCTCTGGACCCTGATGGGGCCCTAAACGTTCCTCTGTCACATAAAATATAACATTATTTTAAATAGGGGCTCCGTTATAGATTTTGCAGTGGGGAACCCAGGAGATTCAAGTTATGCCTCTGGTTGAACTAATCCTTGAATATTTCAAAAGCTCATCAAATATAAAGTAAATTACATGTGTAATGGGCTTGAAGGCCATGTCCACCTTCACAACCATTTTATCCAAAATAAAAAAATGAAGCAATATTGCTTATAGTGTCCTTCATTATGGACTAAAAACTAAACTTTAGTAGTCTGATCTGTACACTATTCTATCTGTCCTCTGCTTCTCCCTAACATGTATTCAGTAGGTAATCAAGTGTTACAGGACAAACGAAAGGGAATAATGTTAAAAGATCAGACTACACAGTTTGTTTGTAGTCTGTTACCATGGAGACACATGGGAGTGAATACGACTTGTAGAAGCAAAAACAGAACACTTTTAATGAAGACTATATACAAAGTTACTTTATGCACTGGAGCAACATTTATAATTGTGTAAAACTACTAAAGATGGACATACAAGATAGATTTTTCTTCTCTGTACATGGCAGTGAAATCTGAGGCAGTTCCCTCAGTTTGCATTGCTCCACTCCACAGTCACCAAAACACACATTTTTAACAAAAGCTGTACATAATATTACACAAGAAACCCACAATGTAAAGCACATACCTGGCTTGTGGTAAACCATAGCTGGTGCCAACGCCAACCCGAGGTAAACTGTACACAACTTTCTTGACAGTGGCTTGATCAGGAAAATTAAACATAACGGAGGCTACAGGACAGAATGAAAAGATATGGAGAAAAGGGGTTTCCAATGAATAAAGTCCATATCAAAAATGGAAAAGCTGCCAATAACCATTTTAAGGTAATTTACAGTTTTCCTTGCAGAAAAAACACCATTATAATTTTTGGTTTCCGTGTGTCCCCCTTAGGCGCTTATTTGCGTTGCTGGGGGAAGAGTCTGGACAAATAAGTCCCCTTCCCCCTCTGACAGCTCACAATTTATTCATACCTCCCATGCAGAAGGACTTTTCTAAACTATACTGCCATACTACTGCAGAAGCTCTGGCCCTTCCCAGACAAGCTGGACAAAAAGTTGTTTCTATTGGCTGCCCTACAGTAAAAAAAAAAAGGATCACTGTGCTGCTGGGAGAGTGACTGGGCATGTGTGTCCACCACACTTAGTTCATTAAGTGGACATGCACATTGCTAAACACTCAAAACACCAGGTGGCGCCATAGTATGTAAGCAGTTTTCAGAAATCATCAAGGGATCCTTTTTTAACAGGAAAGATTTTTTTTTAATGATCTATATAATAACTATGATATTCATTCAAGTCAAGTAGGAAAAGAGATGAGACTACATATACAAGTTTCAAAGGTGTATAGAAAGAGGAGGAGGAGTATATGTCTATGTATTCTTACATGCAGATAGGTGATCAGAAGACAACCAGAAAACCCAACTCTATAACTAGGGGCTTAGCTATTAGAGGGGTGAAGAGGCAGCAATCGCTACCGGACCCTGAGGCGACCCAAGGACTCTCTACAACATAAGAAGACACCTGTATTATAGACAGCCAATGGTAAGTAAGGATTCTATTACAAATTTTACAATAGGGTCCAGGAGCTTCAAGTTGCGCCTCTTTCTAGAACACCATAGTGGCTCACTATGGCTGCACTTTCCTATTAAAATTTCCAGAAACATTAATAATCTAATTTTCATTAACTAGTCAAAATTGTAATTGTTTTAATAAATTTCATAGTAATTTGTTTAATTGGCATTTACAAAGATAATGTGGCTGATGTGGTATCTTGTCAAGTGCATTTTAAAATTTTTTTTTTTTTAGAAAATTCAATTCTGAAATGTTGACTGATGTCCATTCGATATTAGTCATCCATTGGGAATATCTATAGAAAGTAGATGGATAAAGAAAAAAAAACTCACTACGGTTAGCCATGAAGACTTCCAGGGCTGTGTTCTGTAGGAGGTACCGTCTGGAAAAAACTGCTCGGATCTCGCTGAACATCCATTTTCCATGGAGGCCTTCAGTGTAAGCAAGAACCTAGCCAAAAAGAAGATGGGAAAGGCCAAAATTATATTGTGAAATACGCTTCCCAATTATTGCCAAACTGTTTTCATACAAAAATGACATTTTTTTTGTAAAGCATTCCCTGTGAATTCATTATCATTACTTAGTAGGAGAGATTAATTGGAAAAAGGTTGGTCTTTGAGGATCAGCTGCTATTGACTATAACAGGAACCTATGGGAAATACAAAATGAAGACAGTCCGCTATGATTGAATGGTCTCTGAGGACG
Source organism: Leptodactylus fallax (assembly GCA_947044405.1). Lineage (NCBI taxonomy): Eukaryota > Metazoa > Chordata > Amphibia > Anura > Leptodactylidae > Leptodactylus > Leptodactylus fallax. The sequence continues at coordinate 131,831 of CAMRHE010000771.1, forward strand.
ACACTTGTCAGACATGTTTGAATAAACTTTTTTTTTAATCATACTGTGTATTGTTGTAGCACTATAATGATTGAACAGCGGCCCATGTAATGCTCTGCCAGCTCCAGAAAACAAAACCGCACTGAAATGCCAACAATCCGCAAAAACAACACACAGGCTGCACAATATAACCCACAATACATATCACCGCCTTTGGAAATGTACTATGTATCAGGTTTATCAGGTTACAAATGCTTGCTGTTCATACATTCTATATATATATATTATATATATATATGCATGCCTATAACAAATACGGCACAGTGCACACTGCAGGAGAGCATTAAGTTTGGAGCATAGGCTGGAAAAGGTTCCTGGTGCATACGTCAAACATACCCATAGGTCTCCATTATGGTGTTATATATCAGCATACTTTTCTAGCGTATACATAAGAGTCCTCTGCCCCATCAGTTATATCATCATTTACAGCAGTTCTGTTTCTGAAACTATCTACGCTACGAAGGCGCTGGTGTAGATTTCGTTTAGACACGCGGACCCCAAAGGATGCATTTTATTTGATGAGGCATGCACAAACTCTGGTGGGTAGGAATTATCAAGACTGGCATATACATGATAGCAGAGAGGTAGGGTAATCGCATACATCACAGTAGGGGGAATTTATCATTGATTTTATGTCATAGAATGACATTAAAAAGATATGTAAATAAAAGATTTGCAATTTCTGTTTTTTGCCAACCTCATGCCATGTTTTTGATGAAAGTGGGCATGTCAGGCAGATATTAGTGAGAGATGCATGGCCTAGCAAATTCGTTATAATTCACACCAGCTACTAGCCAGAATAGATGTGAGTTTCTGGTGCATGGAGGACGTCCAATTTATTATTAAGCATGTGCCTCTTAATAACTTAAGCACATTCCCACTCTGGTGCACAGGGGAACACGTTTGGCATCACTTATGATAAATTCCTCCCATTTTATATATAATTTTTTTTTTATTTGGGGGGGGGTCCTGGCCTGCAATGCCCGCAATCAGAGAGAACAGAGTGTATTCTACAGCGGAGACCCGGTAACTATGACAGCTGCGGTGCAGCAGAGCTGCCGACATCTTTAAAGACTCAGGATCCGCCGTACCATTACATGTAAATGAGCTGTTAGGTGCACTCAGGGTGGGGCTACACCTGTCAGAGCACCCATTTTCTTTTGTGATTACTGCAAATCAATGTCCATGAGATATGTCAGTTTTTCTATTTTGGGGGCAGCACTAGGAGGAAACCACAAAAGAAAATGGGTGCTCTGGCAGGTGTGCACTGAACAGCTCATTTGGATATGGTATAAAAGATGAATTTCTAAGCAGCAGGAAATGTATATCCATTATGTCACTAACTGGCCCTACAACAGCTTATAAGTGGTTTAGAAGCAATGTGGGTAGTGGTGAATCCCTTTAAAAAGTCAAAAACATTCTGGGACCATATGGTCTAAGGTTTTTCACACCACAAACATGATTTTTTCACCTTGAATATAAATATGCAATGTGGAAGTCAAGAATTTACACCGTCAGATTCACTGACTACAAGCAAATAAGAGTGAATACTGTGCACAATGTGGTGGTATCCACCAAGAAGACTAGTATGCGCAACAACAGAATGACATCAGACAAAACCCCGAAGACTCCCGTTCTGACCACTTGTCACATTTAGGTTTAGAATATATTCCATGTTTATGGATATTGCATTGTGTTCAGACTGGGATGCTATTTGTGGGGGCTAATATATGAGTACACCAGTCCGCCTGTGACATTAGTTCAAGAGCAGATGAGCAGGAAGCAGATGGTCATTTCATGCCGCATGTCATGCTTCCTCATGGTGAAAATAAGAAGTCCAACTTATTAACATGGCTGATGAGGCTGAAAAGCCTGTCAAGTTCACGTCATGCTGAAATCTCTGAAGTGGTGCCCTGGATGAAGCTAAGTCACATTTCCACACGTACATTTTATATTATATATATATATCTATATATATAGATATATATATATATAGATATATATATATAAAAACACTAAAAACACACACACACACACACACAAACACAGATACATACACACACACACACTTATATATATATATATATATATATATATATATATACACACACACACACACACACACACAGTGGGGAAAAAAAAGTATTTAGTCAGCCACCAACTGTGCAAGTTCTCCCACTTAAAAAGATGAGGCCGGCCTGTAATTGTCATCATAGGTAGACCTCAACTATGAGAGACAAAATGAGAAAACAATTCCAGAAAATCACATTGTCTGATTTTTAAAGAATTTATTTGCAAATTATGGTGGAAAATAAGTATTTGGTCAATAACAAAAGTTCATCTCAATACTTTGTTATATATCCTTTGTTGGCAATGACAGAGGTCAAAGATTTTCTGTAAGTTTTCACAAGGTTGGCACACACTGTTGCTGGTATGTTGGCCCATTCCTCCATGCAGATCTCCTCTAGAGCAGTGATGTTTTGGGGCTGTGGCTGGGCAACACGGACTTTCAACTCCCTCCAAATGTTTTCTATGGGGTTGAGATCTGGAGACTGGCTAGGCCACTGTAGGACCTTGAAATGCTTCTTACGAAGCCACTCCTTCGTTGCCCAGGCGGTGTGCTTGGGATCATTGTCATGCTGAAAGACCCAGCCACGTTTCATCTTCAATGCCCTTGCTGATGGAAGGAGGTTTGCACTCAAAATCTCACGATACATGACCCCATTCATTCTTTAATGTACACGGATCAGTCGTCCTGGTCCCTTTGCAGAGAAATAGCCCCAAAGCATGATGTTGCCATCCCCATGCTTCACAGTAGGTATGGTGTTCTTTGGATGCAACTCAGAATTCACTCTCCTCCAAACACGACGAGTTGTGTTTCTACCAAACAGTTCTACTTTGGTTTCATCTGACCATATGACATTCTCCCAATACTCTTTTGGAACATCCAAATGCTCTCTAGCAAACTACAGACGGGCCTGGATATGTACTGGCTTAAGCAGGGGGACACGTCTGGCACTGCAGGATCTGAGTCCCTGGCGGCGTAGTGTGTTACTGACGGTAGCCTTTGTTACGTTAGTCCCAGTTTTCTGCAGGTCATTCACTAGGTCCCCCCGTGTGGTTCTGGGATTTTTGCTCACCGTTCTTGTGATCATTTTGACCCCATGGGGTGAGATCTTGCGTGGAGCCCCTGATCGAGGGAGATTATCAGTGGTCTTGTATGTCTTCCATTTTCTAATTATTGCTCCCACAGTTGATTTCTTCACACCAAGCTGCTTGCCTATTGCAGATTCAGTCTTCCCAGCCTGGTGCAGGTCTACAATTTTGTTTCTGGTGTCCTTCCACAGCTCTTTGGTCTTCACCATAGTGGAGTTTGGAGTGCGACTGTTTGAGGTTGTGGACAGGTGTCTTTTATACTGATAACAATGTCACACAGGAGCCATTACTACAGGTAATGAGTGGAGGACAGAGGAGCCTCTTAGAAGAAGTTTCAGGTTTGTGAGAGCCAGAAATCTTGCTTGTTTGTAGGTGACCAAATACTTATTTTCCACCATAATTTACAAATAAATTCTTAAAAAAATCAGACAATGTGATTTTCTGGATTTGTTTTCTCATTTTGCCTCTCATAGTTGAGGTCTACCTATGATGACAATTACAGGCCGGCCTCATCTTTTTAAGTGGGAGAATTTGCACAATTGGTGGCTGACTAAATACTTTTTATCCCCAATATATACAGTCATATGAAAAAGTTTGGGCACCCCTATTAATCTTAATCATTTTTAGTTCTAAATATTTGGGTGTTTGCAACAGCCATTTCAATTTGATATATCTAATAACTGATGGACACAGTAATATTTCAGGATTGAAATGAGGTTTATTGTACTAACAGAAAATGTGCAATATGCATTAAACCAAAATTTGACCGGTGCAAAAATTTGGGTACCCTTATCATTTTATTGATTTGAATACTCCTAACTACTTTTTACTGACTTACTGAAGCACAAAATTGGTTTTGTAACCTCACTGAGCTTTGAACTTCATAGCCAGGTGTATCCAATCATGAGAAAAGGTATTTAAGGTGGCCAATTGCAAGTTGTTCTCCTATTTGAATCTCCTCTGAAGAGTGGCATCATGGGCTCCTCAAAACAACTCTCAAATGATCTGAAAACAAAGATTGTTCAACATAGTTGTTCAGGGGAAGGATACAAAAAGTTGTCTCAGAGATTTAACCTGTCAGTTTCCACTGTGAGGAACATAGTAAGGAAATGGAAGACAACAGGGACAGTTCTTGTTAAGCCCAGAAGTGGCAGGCCAAGAAATATATCAGAAAGGCAGAGAAGAAGAATGGTGAGAACAGTCAAGGACAATCCACAGACCACCTCCAAAGAGCTGCAGCATCATCTTGCTGCAGATGGTGTCACTGTGCATCGGTCAACAATACAGCACACTTTGCACAAGGAGAAGCTGTATGGGAGAGTGATGCGAAAGAAGCCGTTTCTGAAAGTACGCCACAAACAGAGTCGCCTGAGGTATGCAAAAGCACATTTGGACAAGCCAGCTTCATTTTGGTAGAAGGTCCTGTGGACTGATGAAACAAAGATTGAGTTGTTTGGTCATACAAAAAGGCGTTATGCATGGCATCCAAAAAACACAGCATTCCAAGAAAAACACTTGCTACCCACTGTAAAATTTGGTGGAGGTTCCATCATGCTTTGGGGCTGTGTGGCCAATGCCGGCACCGGGAATCTTGTTAAAGTTGAGGGTCGCATGGATTCAACTCAGTATCAGCAGATTCTTGAGAATAATGTACAAGAATCAGTGACGAATTTGAAGTTACGCCGGGGATGGATATTTCAGCAAGACAATGATCCAAAACACAGCTCCAAATCTACTCAGGCATTCATGCAGAGGAACAATTACAATGTTCTGGAATGGCCATCCCAGTCCCCAGACCTGAATATCATTGAACATCTGTGGGATAATTTGAAGCGGGCTGTCCATGCTCGGCGACCATCAAACTTAACTGAACTGGAATTGTTTTGTAAAGAGGAATGGTCAAAAATACCTTCATCCAGGATCCAGGAACTGATTAAAAGCTACAGGAAGCGACTAGAGGCTGTTATTTTTCCAAAAGGAGGATCTACTAAATATTAATGTCACTTTTCTGTTGAGGTGCCCATACTTTTGCACCGGTCAAATTTTGGTTTAATGCATATTGCACATTTTCTGTTAGTACAATAAACCTCATTTCAATCCTGAAATATTACTGTGTCCATCAGTTATTAGATATATCAAATTGAAATGGCTGTTGCAAACACCCAAATATTTAGAACTAAAAATGATTAAGATTAATAGGGGTGCCCAAACTTTTTCATATGACTGTATATATATATATATATATATATATATATATATATATATATATATATATACACACACACACACACACACACACACATGTATATACACACACATTATTACATATTATACATACATACACACACAAAACTTTTCCTTTAATAAACTGGACTCTTGATTCCTAAATCCACGACTGCTACTGACACTTTCATAGGGACACTAGAATAAAGCTTGCTCATATAGTAGAGTGCTCATTGTCCTCACTATTGTGTCCTCCGGCTATATGTCAGTTCTCAGTCCCCAAAGACTGAGCATGGGGCCACTGCAACAGGTGATGTTTGTTACATATACACACATACAACTGGCTATATGGCTACAGGATATAGATGGGACTGATCTCTATGTAGAGTACATATCATTTTTATATCAGATCCTTCATATCACTCCACAGTGTTAAAAGGGGACAAGTTTAAAGGAAACCCATCACTATGAAAATGATATCCAGTCTGCAGGCAGTATATTATAGAATAGAATGAGCTAAGCAGACTGTCTATACTTTTTTGGAAAAAGACACTGTATAAATTTGCATATATTGATTGAAAATCCCTTGTCTTTCTGTGGTTAGGAGTCCAGTGGGTGGTCCCAATCTGTGATTGACATCTAGTCATTGAGTAGGACCACCCACACTAAAATAAAAATATTATTTAACAATCATTAAAAACTGTTCATTTGATGCAACCATTGATGTGACCAGTTTTTAATGTTTATTTAATAAAAGTTACATTTTAGTGTTACACAGATATTTCATGCTTTGCAGAGGATTTTACAGATATGTGAACAACATTATTCACATGCTAATGTTTCCTCAGCATGATTTCTGCAAAACAATGAATAGAAAATGATGGAGTCAGCAAATATTCTTCCCTTGAGAGAGAGAAATGTGGAAAAATAAATAGCAAAGCTCAGAAACTCCGCGGCTCCGGCTTTCTAGGCAATAATGGACGAGTGATAAGTAAACACCTATGGCCTTTAGTAATTAAAATGTGATCTTCTCTACAAGGGGGTAAATCTACGAGTAAGTACAAAAGACACTGAACACACTATGTTCACCTGCGCTGTATATTCTAGGCTCATAAAGTAGGTCAGACGCCAAAGCTAAATATATGATGTGAATTATAATGAACATCTGAGTCATATGGCGGTAGAGTAACAGGACTGTACCACTGCTCTGTACAGTTCTAGGTGCAGAGATGGAGTACAGTCGCTGCCTAGGCCCTAAGATTACAAACCCTATCCAGAGCAACTGACTTTTGTACAGCGCTCTGGAATACGTTGACTACATATATAAAATAAATAAAAAATACGGTCATGGAGAAACTGGTGCAAAGGAAAAGAAGACCAGTTTTCTCCAGTGACCATGTTTCATCTCCCATTATTCAGAGGTGTAGGTAATGGATTAGAGGGAACCTCTCATTGCATTGTGAGTTTGCTGGTACTCTGTTCATGGCACTGTATGATCTTTAAGGAGTCTCCCAATCTGTCTGAGAGGCAACACAACACATGGTCATGGCTGCAAATCTGCTCAACACACAAGTGCCACAGTGACCGCATGATGCCTCTTGGGCAGGAGCTTCACAATGGCACAGTTACCAAAAAATAGGGACATAGTTAATTTAAAGAGTTTTCTCAACTAGGATAGATAACAAATGTATGATCACTGGAGGGGCCCCTAATGATTACAAGAATGTGGGTCCCAAACTCCTATCAAAGGAGCAATAGTGTGCATGCACAACTATCACCGCATTCTCTCCTATAGGGATGCCTACAATTTACGAGGATGGAGGTCCCTGTGCCACCCTGTGTAAATGAGGTGGAAGTGTACATGGATGACCATTGCTCCACGCTCTTCTATAAGACTGACAGAGATAACAGTGCTACATAGAAGTGAATAGCTTTTTGCTCCATACATACAAGGGACTTGGGGACCCCATTCTTGTCATTGGAGTCACTAATGATGACCATTATATCCAAGATCTGGTGTAATAATTTCCTGTATACATCATAATTTTGGTTCTACAATAGAAACAATGGTAATTAATGTATATGGGTGCTAAAAAAAATAAACTAAAAAGGACACTAAGGTATACAGACTACATCAGGGGTTAATCACCTATACATTACTATACTGTCATGACTAAATCTCTATCTAGAATCTGAGTGGTCGTGATACACATACAGACTGTGTCGTACATGGGATATCATAATATAAAACATAGAATTAATTTCTCAGGTATAAAAGCAATAAAATGCATGGAGTAAACAGAGAAAAGACAAATTGATTGTCTGTGCGGAGAGCGGGGGAATAGCCCTGCGCACATTTAGTGATGTGAGAGGAGTAAGATGTTCTATGGGGAAGGTTACGGCTGATGCTAATGCTTATTTAAAGCAGTGACAGTCTGGACCAGTGAAGCTGTGCCGGGCTGCTATAATTTCTCCCAGGAATAGCGCTCTCCCAACCTTGTGCAGCACATCAAAGTCTCTAGAGTTCAATTAAAATTGGATTACATTGAAATGCTCCATCCATGGGACTGTGTATTCACTAACACTTTTCTCCGTAATACTCCAGATGACAGGTACCCATCCCAATTTACACAGTTGTCATAGAGACCGCGCTTTAAGAGCACCAACATCTGAGAGTACAAAGGCAAGGTAAGCAGGGGGATTTCTCTGAATGAAGGCCGTTCTCCTGTAATGCGGTTAAAGCTAAGGCAAAAAGCTCTTCTTCCTGAAAACTGTTTTATTTGCCTGGCTTCTATTCCGGGGATAAATCCTTTGCTGGTTAACTATTCTATGTACAGAGTCGTCTAAGACAAACTACAGCCATTGACACCATCGCTCACTACAGGTTGGACCCTTATATACTGGCAGATAACCAATATACTTAGAATTAGAAAAACATGGCTCCTTTTGTCACCTGTCAACAGGTTGGATGTGGTATTGCAGCATATCCCCATTCAAATGAATAGCAATGAGCTGGAGACACAACCCATGGGCAGGAATCAGTCAAGTTCTTTTACCCCTAGACAAGCCCTTCAATGTAAAAAAGGCAGCATTATAGTCAATGGCCGACTAGTTGGGTTCTTGAGAAAGCTAGGTGACCCGACAGAAGAGGAAGTAGCATGGCAGTCTGCTAGCACCACCTCTATTTTGTTCTAGCAATCAGCACGTGTCACAGCAATTGGTTTTCTACCCATCCATCAATTTCTTCATGGGACGACCTCTTTAAAAATCATTACTGATTAATAAGCCTGAATTCCCAAAACCAAGCAACATCCAGGAAACCTGGTCCATGTGCAAGCCGTCTATCCTGGGCTGAATATGGCTGTGTGAATTTAACTCACTTCATCATGGCGAGTTATGATACAGTGATCTGTTTCTATTCAGTACTGTAGTGATCCTGCCATTGCTCTTTGCATCATAAATCAATATAATGCAGTGAGTTCAATTAAGGAAACACGCTACACATGGACCATGTTTCCCGAACAGGGCTTGTCCATAGGAATACGGCCTAAAATAGGAGATCTCTATAAAATACTGTATCTATAACAAAATAACATATTTACAGGTGTTTTCCCAAATTAGAAATGTATCATCTATCAACAGGATAGGTAATAGATGTCCCATCGATGGGGCGCTAACCACCGGGCCCTTACTTATCACTACAATAGGGTACAAAGCACAAATCCCCCCCCCCCAGTTCCACTTTAGTGAGGAGGAATTTGAACAGAGCAGTAGTCAAGCAGGTGCCCGCCGCCCAAAGTCTATGGGGTGATGGAAACAGCCAAGCATTATACTTCATCAGTCCCACAGACCACCAGTAAGGGGGCACTGCACATGCTTCATTCAAACTCCTCCTCACTAAAGTGGAACGATGGCGGCGGTTCGAGCTTGTGACCCCATTCTAGTAATTGTGTGGATCCTAGTACTGTGGAGTACTTAACTCTTATCCTGTGGATAGGTGATACCTGTCCAGTGTGAGACAACCCCCTTAAATATTAAAGTAGTATGGACAAGTGATATCTGGTTACAAATGTTCAGTTTACCCTCAGCGCCACCAGTGGGAAAATTAAGAATTACTATTCCCAAAGGAGTCTATGGGTGAACAAAGACACTCTCTTTGTAGCCAGTCTCCACTCTAGCTTATAGCAAAAGGATATTTTATATCAAGAGGTATATACAGACATGCCATATTGATCAAATCATGGTACCTTCATAGAAAATGTACAGTATATATGCCACTAGATTCATGTAGATAAACATAATAAGCTAATGGAGATGTTTGGGTTGGTGGTCTAGTCCATCTAAGCCTTCTACTAAATAGAAAACACAACATTAATTATTCATGGCCCGATGATACACGTAAACAAGCAAATTACAGCAAACACTCAATATGCCCAATAACAAGGCAACGGCCTTTTAATTGCTGAAATTATCTAGAACAAATTCCCTTAAGGTATGTGGCTATTAGCAGTAATGGCTGAGGATTACTTCAGGCTATGAATAGGAAGATGCGGTGATACATTGTAAGCCACAGCTAACAAGTCAAACCATAGTTTGGCAATTTAATACGATTTTTAGAAAATTTGCATTACCTGCATTCACACCTTCCATCACTTCTTGTCAGAGTTACATGATTCCTACAAATTCCTTACACCTTGTATTATTTCTGACATGTCTGCCTGTCAGATCAGGTCAAGTTTTAAGAGAACTAGCAGGGCTTTATATAAATTTATGTTAAACCTGTAACTCTTACAAAGGTCACAAGAAATATAATTTTGTTTTAAAGTGTGCCTAAACTTTCAGAGGACTTTTCTGGATAAGCTGCCATGTGTGTGTACATGAGGAGTAGCATTATTTTTGACCACCATATAACATATATTCTACATTTGTTTTTTTTAGCAGTTCTCCCCTCAGTAGGTTCTCTCTAATTTAGCATTTTCTATGAGCTTGTGGGTGGAGACTAGCTACTACCAACTCTCAAACACATGCAGACCCATAAAGGACATTACAGAGAAGTACTTAAAGAGGACCATGTGGACCCAAATGACAGAGCCGAACACTAGTGTGAACCTAGCGTCAATTCATTTCCCAATAGTGCAAGATGTGCTTGAATGATTCAGAGGTCCAATGCACCAAAACTGAAATCTACACAAATCAAGACTTGCATAGATTTCAGGTATAACTCGGTGTGAGTTATAGTAAATCTGTCAGGCTGAGGCATCCCCTTTTCTAAAAAGTAGAGAGGTAGGTTGGAAGTTTGAGTATGTAGAAGTAGGGTATGTTTACTTTCGGGCATTTTACCTCTATTACGATTAATGGCCAAACACTTAATCATACTGTAAAGAGGTGTGGTTTAAAAGGGATGTGACCAACTTATGAAGTAGGTTGAAAAATAGAGCAAAATGCTATTTAGGAATTGCAAATAACAGAATTTAGCTTCCTTTTGTGATCTGCTATGTACCCAGATATTCTGTGTTCACACCTAAATATGGTAGAAGACAAGGAAAGCCCTACAAGAAAGCTGTATTGCCCTAAACTCAGGGACATAGTGGAAGCAGTCGCTACCATGCCTTGGACCCTGTGGGGGCCCCAAAGGTACGTCTGCCACGTAAAAATATATGCCCTTACAAAAGGTAGGTAGGAGCCCCATTAAAGATTCTGCATTGAGACCCAGGAGCTTCAACTTTCACCTCTGCCTGCACTTACTACATGTGGTGCTGTATTCTCCTCCAGGAGGAATCAATCTAGGAAAAAAACGCTCTGGAGAATTGCATATGTTGGGATTTGTTTTGCACAGTTCCTCATGGAAAAGATTGCCATGTAAAAGCGGAGGTACAGCATGGCCCAGAATCTTTTGTGCACCATGTTTGGGGTCTTTTCCATCAGGCCTCAGGTTGATCATAGACACAAAACTTTGGGCAAGATGTTGTAAATGGTCCAATAACAAAGCAAAATGTAAAGATATTTTATAGTGGAAATGATTTCTCTTTTTTTGTTTAATATAAGCACAAGAGGTTTATCAGTCAGTTTTGTAGCACATCATAACGCAGTTAGGGGTCGTTCACACCATTATTAGTGTCCGTTGCTAGCATCCGTTCTAACGTGACCACAGACACTAACAGAACTGTCATAAATCTGTTAAAAATCCCATTGATTTCAATGGGATTTGATCTGTTGTCCATTAGTGTCCGTTTTCACCAAATCTGTCACGTCTGGGTTTTTTTTTAGTGGACATAACGCGGGGTACAGGACTTTTTAATATTAATGTCTATGGCTAATGGACATAGACTTATACTGTCCGTTATGTTATTACAGTACGTTATACTGTCCGTTATTACTGTCCATTTTTATTCTGTGCATGCTCAGAAAGCAGAAACAAAAAAAAGCAAAAAAACGGACAGTATAAAAATGTACAAAAACGGACACTAACTGATGCTAATGTGTCCGTGTTGTTTTAACTGATCCTTTAAACATCAGTTAGTGTCTGTTAATTTGCGTTATGATAGGCGTCCACTTATATAAAAAAATCACTTATAAAATATAATATATATATATATATATATATACACATACATACATACACACACACACACACACACACACACACACACATTTTGAATAGGTTGGTTTTCCTTTGGTTGCAATTACATTATTACATATGGTCCAGCATTAATGTTTAGGAAACGCTAAAAACAACTGTAAAGTGTAAATCTTTATGTGTGATTGTGTGTTTTATGTATCTCAATGCATTGCCAAGTGAGATAGAACAGACACAAAGCACAGGTCACACAAACAGAAAACAAAGAACACACCAAGTATAAGGACAGATGAAAATTTGTCATAACACAGACCCTGCTATAAGACAACATAAAGGGCTCTTCGCTGCTGCACAGGATTATGGGCTTCATTTTTTTTAAATATATTTTTATCCCAGCTGTAGAAAAAGCTATCTAATGAACCTGTCTGGGGCTGCTGTCCCCATCCTGTCAGAAGTGTCAAGAAATGACAAGCACAGGGGACAGGGTGCCGGCAGTCATAGACAGCCCTGCCAGCTGGAGAGTTCAGCCCCAATCTAATCACACCACCAGAAAAGAAGTTTCACGCTTCCAGCCTGACAGGATGGGCTCCAGGCAGAGAGGGGTGAAGAAGAGCAGAGATGGGAACAATGCTTTTTGTTTCAATTACATACCTATTCACACAATAATTAAATGGCATTACCACCAAGGATAAATGTGACCTTGCAGAAATACCATTATGGAGGGGGGAAAAGTAATTATCAGGCCATATGAAAAGTAGCTAAAACACCATGACACAAGAGGAGATGAAAAAACACACAGTGCATACATTACTCACCATGGTTATGGCCGAACGCACCCTTTCATATAATCATAGAGATGGGGATAGATAGATAGATAGATAGATAGATAGATAGGATATGAGATAGACAGATAGATATAAGAGTTAGATACATAGATAATGAGTTGATAGATAGATATATAGATAGATAGATAGATAAATGAGTTGTAGATAGATAGATAGATAGATAGATAGATAGATAGATAGATAGATAGGAAAGAAATATAAAAAGAGGCAGCAGTCCAATATATGCACTTATATATTCATACATTGCAGTATTGCTATTTTTATATTTACTTCTTGGTCTTTAACATTGACCAGAAGGATATGCACCCAAGATTTATTAATTTTTTTTCTGGTGCTGCTCTTTTTTTTGTATAGATAGATAGATATGGAAAATTATATTAGCTTTGGTATACACTTATTAAAAAATATATACACATAAGGAAATGGTCTGTTTGTTTCATGTTTTCCAAAATAAAGTATTTTGAGCAATACAAAGCATGGTTGAGCATGGGCAGAGTCAAAGTAGGCATGGGTGTGTATGGGGGGGCCAGGCTTACAAAACCTGAACAGGATCTACAGGACAGTAATTCATGTAGGATTGCTGAGGGTCTTACCACAACCAATCTGTCGTATTTTAAGACCGTCTAGTCTAAGCTTTCCCAGTCTATCCATTGTGTCTATTCATATCAATAGGTTGTGTGTGTGTAATGCAGGACAGGACAGTCCTCCAGCGCAAGAGAGAGTCTGTACCCACACTCTACTCTGGCCAATAAATGGGGATCCTGAACAGAGAACCTCCCCGACAGGGTATATGAAATGGGTTTCCTAAGCTACTGTGTTTCACTTTTTTAATATACAATAAAGGGCTTGGTTTATTAATGTTCCACTCGACCTCTTAAGTTATGGCTGTATGCGACTGCTCAGCATTTTTCAGCTACCCCAGCTGGTTCCATTTGTAGTAAGGAGTGATTCAGGAAATAAAAATATATTGGGAAATTAATAATAATGGCTTAAGATGAAGCTTCACTTTAAGGTGTCTGTGGTGGACAGGGCATGCTGGGAGTTGTAGTTCTTTAACAGCTGGAGGTCCGAAATGGTTGCTTTAGTACATCCTTCCATCACTTGCACTACCAATCCCTATACCAGTGGGATTTTAGTTTACAGATTTCTTAGAGCTTTGGGTGTTTTGCATTGTATTAGTCAGACATATGTAGAGAGCCACATACACACACGCCATATTCTGCGACTACTCCATGTGATGAACTCTGAGCGGGTTCATCTGACTATAGAACGTAAGAGTTGCTGATCTGTCTGTACAGAACAATGAGTGCATTTTACACTGCCTCACTCCAGCACAGGAAATAGATTGCTGAGTAATTAGTGACATTAGCGTGGGTGTCTAATCACTCCAATTAACGTGGCATGTCTGACCTGTGATAAAATACACAGGCCCAACAACCTCATACAGTGTATTATTAATGGAAAAGCATAGGAAACCACAGATAGCATTCAGCACAACTACCAATATGATAAGGTTGTAAATTGTGACTGTAATGGGCCTTCTGCTGCACAATGCTTAGGCTATGTTCACATTGCATTTAGATTTTACATTCTGTACACACGTACTGGAAAGTTTTAAGCAGGTGTTGAAAAAGTGCTGTAAAGTAAAAATGCTTTCAGAAATAGAAGAGTTAATAGTTTAATTGTGTTAATTAACAAAAGAGAAATCAAAATCCTAGCAATTTTTGTTGTTGGAGGAGGAGGAGTCCTGGAAGTGATGATACGGCCCCCGCAGGGCCCTGATCTCACCATCATCCAGTCTGTCTGGGAGTACATGAAGAGACAGAATGATTGGAGCAAGCCTACATCCACAGAAGATCTGTGCTTAGTTCTTCAAGATGTCTGGAACAACCTCCCTGCCGAGGTCCTTCAAAAACTGTCTGTAAGTACCGAGAAGTGATGGAACACAAAGGGCAAAGGTCACACCAAATATTGATGGGGTTTAGATTTCCCTTATCTTTTGTTAACTGGCAAAAATAAACTATTAACACTTCTATTTCTAAAGGCATTCTTACTATAAAGCATTTTTCCACTCCTGCCTAAAACTTTTGCATGTACGTTGGGGAAAATCTCCTGATTTATTTATATAGTATATAAATATTTTTTTATACAGGCTTTTGGCATCTGTTGTACCTAAAGGGTTCTATGGACCTGGTCAACTTATGGTGCATACGCCAAACATCCATAACCTACATACAGTTTGAATAGAGATAAAAATTATGCCATGATATAACACTTGGGTCCAGGGAACATGGAGTTGACATGATCACTTGGGTTTTCTTCTAACAAGAAAAACATATTGATAGATTTCTATAGATATGGTCTAGGAAATGTTCCTTACGGTGATTCCAACACATTGACTAAATGATCCCCAGCATAAAAAGGAGTCTGATAAAGATATGAAGCATATACACATGGTGCTAATACAAGTGAAGGTATTCAGTGTGGAATCGGTGAGAATGACTATCACGCTACTTCTGTTTTTCCATGGTATGCACTGAAATCTTTGTAGAACTCTTCTGCTATATGTGAACAGGTTTGCGGAAACCCTATTCACTTCATTTGACACAGACAGCGAATTTGGATTCCATTGGAGTCCTCATGAAATCCTCATGAAATTCAGAACATGTGACTAGAAACTCCAGGGGGACAAGGACTCCATATTCTGTAAGGAGCCATGAAATTTATGAACAATTGTTAGAACCACTTACAGCAGCAGCAAAACACTCATCATATCGTGTACAGCAGCCTGTATTCTGCACTTGTGAGGAATGTATCATTTATATATTGTCATACCTGGTACCTCAGCTTACTGGCCTGCGACCAACGGAGTAGGTGGTACTTGGCCTAGGGGACAGGTTTTAACAATATTTTTATCTATTGCAGACAAGGAGACTCCTGCTGCAGCCAGTTGTCTTACAGACAACCACAGAGCTGTGAGGAGGAGAGGGGACATGGCTGATCTCCTGAGACACACAGAGAAGATGTATTCTTCCAGACCCCCACAGATCAGACACTGATGACCTGATTTGGACAGAACATTGGTATGAAAGATGGCCGGGAATTTGGAAAAACCCTTTAACGGTAATATGAAACAAAATAGGACCAAGGGAGAGAAATAGATGAAGGTAGGATGTGCTGAGATACTTTTATTTATTTTCTGTGTTTAGTTTTCCTTAAAACTGATTTGAGTCCTTAATAACAGATGCCCATTATAACTTAAATGGGTTATCCAGTTTCTAAGATTGGTGGCCTGTCCTTAGGACACCTAGGGCCAACGCAGATCACCAATACTTAGGGCAGCTCGGGAGAGTCACGTGGTTCACTCACCATAAAAACTGTAACGGCGAGTGTAGGTACTGCAGTGCTGCCCCAAAGACTCTGCCGCGGTGCCTCAGTACAGCTGATCTATGGGGGTCCCAACATAATTTTTATGACCAATCTTAGAAACCAAATAACCCCTATAAGCTAATGAAAGACCTAAATGACAATCATTAGTGTATTAGTATGTGACCATAGAGACATCGTGAATACAAGTGCACAGAGCAGATGGCTTTTGCATTACATTAACTTTGTTGGGTTGCGATTCAATCTTTAGAAGTAGATCCGTTCCTCGTCCTCTACTATTAAATTATCAGCTAAATGTATAACCATGTATTAGATTGAATTACACAAGGTACAGTAGGAATGACTAAGTATCTGGGATTTTGATCTGTACATTTAACCAGAGCTGCTGCATCTTGTGGATCTATCTACACATGGAAGAACAGCCGTCACATAGAAACCTAGGGTTTATTTACTGTCAGATTCTGTGACCAAACGCCAGATGGTGGGATTCACAAAATGTGTCAATCACTTTATGATCAACTTCAAATACTCCTCAGCGACTATGAGACAAATAAGCATTTTAAGGCATTTCTTACTGCGCTACGGTTTAGTCAGTAAGATACCAATATCACCAATAAATGTTGATGGTGGACATTCCCTTCATTTTTTGTCCATCTGTTTATTATATTGGTATATCTAGTAACAATCGGGCCGATTTACTAATACTGTACAGTGCACAGTTAGTCTAGACAGTATTAAAATGAGCCAGATTTATCATAGTGTTGGATGCTGGATGATAAATATGTTGTATTATTAGACTGGCTCATCTACCAATACACCTCCAATTAGTTGACTATAGAAAAAAAAGTGGCAAAATGTTGGCACAGAGTCACATTGGGCCACGCCCACTTCCTGCTAAGCCACGCCGTTTTAATAAATTAAGCAAAAGGTAAGTTTAACAAATTTTGACACAAACTACACCAGACTTCTGGCACTGCTGAGGCCAGTGATTGGTTGTCATAAAAATAGTCACACCACAGTAATCAGGCATCCGCCTGGTAACAAGCTATGCACCTGTGTGCCCATCACATGACCACTGACTGTATATCACATGACCATGGTCAGAATTTCATCCACTAGAAGTAACAAAATGAATGACAGCAAGCAGAGATCTGGAAAACCATGAGGAACTGATACAGAAAGTATATTGGAAAATTGTACAACTTTTTATTATACAAACAATAACATTGGTCTCTCACTATTGGTCAAAAAGTGGACAACCCCTTTAAGGCTGAGGCCCCACATTGCGGAAATGTGGCTTTTTTTTGTTGCAGATTTTGTTGCGGTTTTTTGAGCCAAAGCCAGGAGTGGATTGAGCAGAAGGTAGAAGTATAAGAACTTCCTATATATTTCCCATTCCTTTTTTAGCTATTCTTGACTTGCGCTCAAAAAAACACAGCAAAATCTGCAACAAAAAAAGCTGCATTTCTGCAATGTGGGGCTTTAGCCTTAGTCGGACATTCCCTTTAAATTATCTTGTACTAACCGCATGAGATACTAAACTCCATTCTCATCTAGCCACTTCTTGGAATCATTCAGCATTGGGTTGACAACTACACCTCTAACATATCAGATCCAACAAAGCACTGTACTATGGAAACTGGCACATTGTTGAGCCTCTTCATATAGATCACCACTAAAAAGGCTACATATAAAGCCTACAACCTCAGAATACAGATAAGCAGAGCAAGCTCTTCACAGACACTGAACCAGCAGGAGGCGAATGGGAAACGTGAGCTCAGAACTGGCAAGCAACCAGCTTTTTAAGAAAATGACCACAAATCCACACTACTAAAGGTCAATGAAAACAGAAAAAATGCCTTCAGCTGTTCCCCAGGAACAGTTTTTAACCTGTAAGTTTCATGACTGTCTTTTCTACTCCAAGACAATCTATCTTGCACATAAAGTCACCTGCTGTAAAACTACTTAAGGCCCCATGTAGCGAGATGCAGCAAAAAACGCTGCAGAAAAAAAAACGGCGGAAATGCACTACGTTTTTTCCGCAGCATTTTTCACAAAAAGTCCGCAGAGTTTTCCGCTGTGGATTTTCTGTCCTTATTATACCTATATGGAAAACACCAGCATTTCCGTAGGTATAATTGACATGCTGCGATTTCCAAAAACACAGCTTTTTTTCTGCAATGCGTGGATGGGCCTAAAGGGGTGTTAATATCTTAGAATTACTATTCATTTCTCTTACTTGTATAGTGCTAAAATATTCCACAGCATTTTACAGACATTGTTAACACAGTCCCATATAGGGTTCACAATCTAAATTCCCTATCTGTATGTCTTGAGTGTGGGAGGAAACCAAAGTACACAAAGAAAAACCATGCAAATACGCTATGCCATAAATGTCTACAATAGGAATACCCCTATAAATAGTCCATGTTAATTCCATAAATCTTTTTCATATTACCCATTACTAAAATATCTTCATGTGATGTCTTCTAGACAGAGATGTTGTTGTTTGGCAGGTTCAGCAGAAAGACAAAAGCTAGATTTAGGAATTGTTGAACAATGCTGGGAAGAAGTACAAGGCATCATATTCGATTATGTCATTTGACCAGGGTGCCTGTAATGTAATAAATTATGTGCCTTCCTCTGCCATTTTAGCAGCGTAACAAAGTCTTTAGTGAGACACCCACATTTCTACTGATGTGAGAGTCAATATCAATGAATGGTCTAATTCACGTCGCCTCTAAAAATACATCAAACAAGCAGTACTAGAAGTGCTGCGTATAAAATACAACCAGTGAAATGAGATTCTAGAGCATGACGACACCCTACATTCTGTGACATACATGACGATATCTCAGAAGGACTGTAGTCATCTGGCCATTCATTTATTTGTTCCCTATCAGTATATCTTTGGAGTGTGGGAGGAAACCAGAGTACCCGGAGGTCAAGCAAACATGGGGAGAATATACAAACTCCTTGCAGATGTTGTCCTTAGCTGGTTTCGAACCCAGGACCGCTGACCCACCATGCTGGTTATTTGGGAGCTCACTATATCATAACTCAATGCAGTAAGATCCATTCACACAGCAGTGTTCAGCCCATGAAATATGGCCCGCCTTGTGAATACAGCGGCACAAGTAGTGTCTATGACTGGTCATTTGGGTCACATCTTAAATACTTTCAATTGCATTATAAACTATGCGGTCATCATTGGACACACAGGACATATTATCAGTGAGGTCTGATAGATTACACGTAAACCCTAGTGATAAGTCTTCTGCTGGTCCTTAGGGGTCTATTACTATATCAAAGGCTAGGACCATTAGAAAACCTCTGGTAGTCAGGAGGACCCTCTCCAATATGGAAACATATAAAATGTGTTTTCCTGTAAAGGGTTTGCCATGTGCACGAGTCCTTTTTTTCTTATTATCCATATGGACCTGTTGATGGGAAGTAAAATATTATTATGTTTTATGAAGACACATCACTTTCCCCGCTATCACCAACACCAGTTCTTAGCATCTGTTAATAGAGGTTACCCAATTGATTCCAGCATAGCTGGAATTTTTCTCTGCCCCCCCCCCCATCTCTGAGCAATCAGTGCTGTTAGTTTTGGTGTCTGATATGCTATTTAGGCTCAGTACTGTCAGGAGGGCGGTGTTAGGCAGGAGCAGGTAAGGGGGCATCATTAAGAGCTCTAATGTCAGAGTTCAGAATCACACCCCTTAACTGTTCCTGCCCGACACTGCCCACCTCACAGTATAGAGCCTATATAGCATATGAGACACCAAAACTAACAGCACTTACTGCTCAGAAATGGTAAGGGTTAGAGTAAAAATTCCAACTGTGCCGGAATTAGTGGAGTAGCACCTATTAAAGGGTTCCAAGAATTGGAGTTAGCAAAGGTATCGAAAAATCCCTTTTAATGTTACCTACAATGTTCACTGCTGCTCTATAAAAGGGACAAACCCTATCAAAATATTCTTGTGGGGGCATTCAGTTGAGTTCCACTCCTGGCATCCCTACCAAATAGCAGGGTAAGTCATGGCCTCCAGGCATTTACCCACTCTTGCAGAGCTGCTATCCGTTCAGACTCATAAGGGATGGAGGAACCCCCTCTATGATGTCCATACGCTAACCTTTCATGAGAAAGCCCCTTTAAGGTTCTTGTCAGAGCAGCATTTTTGACGTTCTGGCAGAGGTTCCAGAACTTTATTGCAGTCTATTGTCGACAAAAATACTGGAACTTTGACATAAACTTGATTTATTTTAAGTCTACGTGACCCAGCAGCATAACCGTCATGAAGCTATGTGGCTCTATGGCAGAAATGTAAGTGTAATTGTAATATACAGTATAAACATGATAAATAGGTGTTCTTAATTAAAGATACATTATATTACATATACATATAATAATACATGCACATAGTATAAAGCTGCTAAATAACTGAAATACTAAGAAGTGCTGTAAAGTATCCAGCATACCAGCCCAGACTTAATAAGTAAGGGTGTGAATGTGAGCGGCATAATATTAATCGGGATTTTAGAACACAATTAAAAAGAGGGTCAATCTCAGAACACCTTGTTAAGTGCCTGACACTCACATGGGAAGTGAACGGTAAACTAACCTGCTCCCGTGTACGTGTCTGAGCTGAAACAATCAACTTTTCATTAAGCCATTTAGAGGTAATATATTAAAACGAGGCAGGTATGTGACCTGTTATTTTATAGCTCCCTACTCACGAATTAACATGCCGAGCTGCAGCCATTTTGTTTTGACATGGAGGGACGTGAAATTTTATTAGACCGCTTGGCCATCCGGCTGATGAGGGATGAATGGCTTACCATCCCTCAATTAATCTTGTCGTCCTACCTTTGCATTTGCTTTCTCTCTACACCAAGGTAATAATGACACCCTCATCCATTATCCTTTTATCCCTGTTATTCACATGAAATTGCTTAATAATATGTTACAGATTCGTCTTCCCTCGCATAATTCTTCCTGTCATTTGTAGTATATCATCCAGCAAACACACAGCCCACTTTCGCTGGCCGCACTTTGAAGATTATTGTCAGTGACATCTTCAGGATGCATTTGGAATCTGGAGCATCATTTTCCTTGTGGAGGGGAATTACACTGACTTATCTGTCATTGCCAAAAGCACAACAAGCAATCTGGTGTTAATGCATAGGTAAAATGGGTTCTTATCAGGGAGCCAGGACATAGAGCTCTTGTATATGTATGCTAATGTGTCCCTTTCATACATTTGATCCTCCTAGGATACATAAAAGACACTATGTCCCTCTAAAGCTTGGCCTCGTACTAAGACATTTTCTATTGTCAGTTTGCTCCAGAGCAATCCCAAAAATGTTAACCCAAAATGTTATATTTGTTATCATTTTGCTTTTTTTTTTTATTAAGAGACGTCTTCTGAAATTCCACAATATATTGCTGTTCAACTGCCAAAACCAAATGTTGGACTATCAGACTGCTGTAATACATATGTCAACCTAAAAGGAACATTTTCAGTTTTACAACCCAACTCCCTACAGTATGGAGATCCCAAGGTACACACGCATAGAGCTCAGAGATACGCAGCATTAGGATCTGTGCACTTGTCCACATTACAACTTCATACAGGGGCATTATATTCCGAGCCAAGGACGTATGCCTGACCTTTACATAATACAGCTGTGGGCATGAGTCCTTACAAGCATCTGGCCTTTGAATAGCACGCAAGCAAAATACAAGACTAAGGAAGGACCCGGTCCAAGTACGAAATGGGTTTCAGAGGGAATTTGTCATGTCTAAAATACCTTACAAATAAATAATAATGCCTTTAATAGGATCAGAAACAATGCAGAGATTATCATCTATTTATGGCTATGCAAAACAGCTGGAAAGTGCACTGGGGGTGAAGCCTTATTGGGGAGATTTACTTAAAAACAGCCAAGATGCAGGCAAAGGCTGAAAATGTCATTCACAGATACAGGGGAATTGTTGGACTGGGATTCCAGAGGAGAGCCGAAGCTTTAGCAGATATCTGTAGGTAAATCTGGAAAGGCATCTCCCGCCCCCAGTGCACTTGGAGGTGGATTTGCATATCCATAAAAAGATAATTATCTCTGCAATGCTTCAAAAGGTATGTTTCTGATTCTATTAAAGGGACCCGACATGACACTATTAGCTTGGAAAGCATTTTAGACCTGACAGACTGCCTTTTAGAGACACTGAAGGTTTTTAAAACAGGAACTTTGATGACAACCCCGAAAAGGATCCAGTACTTCCCCTTCTTTTAAAAGGGTCACTGCCAAACAAACAATAGAATTTCCTTTCTTAAACTTTCTTTAATACTTAAAAATACTCCACAGTACAAGGCAATGACGAAGAGCTGTGAGGCTGGCCCTCTGACAGTACAGTGATATCGGTGCTGAAACTGACAGCACCAATATCTCTGCAATGGGGCACATACTGCCAAAGCTGACAGTGCACTGAATTCGGCGCACTGTCAGCTCTCCAGCGGCATATAACACCGCCAATGTTAGAGAACACGAAAGACCTTTAACATGTTTTGGACCCAGATGTAGGCGACTCAATCACTCAGGGAAGTGGATGCAGTCGAAGGCATTCAATTGTCATGTTTGATATTCTTACTAACCTGATTTAGGCTAAGTCCCACATTGCGGCAAGGCAGTTTTTTTTGTTGCAGATTTTGCTGCGGTTTTTTGAGCCATGAGTGGCTTGAAAAGGAATGGAAAATATAATAGGAAGCTCTTAGACATTTCCCTTCTGTTAAATCCACTCCCAACTTTGGCTAAAAAACCCCCCCAGCAAAATCTGCAACAAAAAAACAATGCATTCCCACAACGTGGGGCCTTAGCCTTGATATGCCTTTTTCATTGCTCTGGGTTTCACATCGGGCCTGATGTTTGTTAGTTGCCCCATCCTCCCCTTTTTCTTATTTATATACCATATATTGTTGCTGAAAATAATACAGATACTTTGCTTCAAAAAGTAAATAAATACAGAGGTACTCTGATATATTAGGGGAGGAAAGTGAATTCTGGCAGTCCTCTAGGCGACACCGTCCATCTACTACTATAGCCAGGTTTTTTAATACAGATTGAAGATGTAAGCAATGTGGCAGGGAAAAGCATCATCATACAGGTGGCCATAAAAGTGCTTTTCGTCTCCGAGCAGATCCCTTATGTCACCTGTGACAGATACCAATACGCTACAATTTATCACAAAATATTCTTATTACTGTTCTGGTACATGATGAATATTTCAGAGACCCTACACAGCAGCTTAGTCAGATGACTTGAGCATTTCAGACAACTAAAGCCCCTGCCCGCAAATTGTGATTGTGAAAACAGTCCTCAGCCCGGGTCTCCATGCCAGCAAAGTCAGCTTGCTCTCTTTATCAAAAGATCAGCCCTGTTGCAACGAGCCGTTTCCCCTGATCTGGGGTGGCATTCCAGAGGGACCCTGGCTATCCAGATTGCATGCCAAATCTGACAACACATGACAAGCTGGTCGGCGTGCAGTAATTTGACTAATTATACCGGATTAGAGCATATTAATGCAAGCTGTTTTCTCCCGAGTTAATGACCTGCTGACTGGGTTCTGCAAGGCCCCACTTGGTCTGTAGACAGAGGGAAAAAAATGCTTTCTAAGCTCTCGTCGGTTCACATCAGCAAATGAGTATATCAAACTAGTGAGCAGCAAAATGCAAGCGACATTTTGTCTACTCTAAAGCAATACAGTCTTCTTTAACTTTCCACCTCAAGGGTTCCTTTGATGAAAAATTAAAATACCTCCAGTCTGTTCATCAGCTTTCAGGAAAAGGAACAGAGGAATCTCTCTGACTCTACTTCTTATACACATCAGAAAAGGCAAAAACAGCCATGTCTGAATATAAGGCTATAGATGTTTTGTGTTTAACTATTTACTGCTGTACACAAGTTATTCCTCTAAAACCGCTATGCATATACAAGATGAATGTATACCAGAAACATAAGAATGGTTAAAGGGATTGTCCAGAAACTAAGTTGCAGCAAATGCTGCAAAAGAACTAGAAAAAAAAACCCAAAAACAAAAAACCCCACTACACTCACCTTTTCAATCCCCTACCAAGCCTGGGCAGACTCTCCAGTAGTCACCTTCCGATCTGTATTTTACCAGTAACAGCATGCTGTACCATACTGGCACATGTATGTCGCAACCAATCAGTGGCTTCGGTGATCATGTGTTATACCCAGTAATGAGGCAAGTGACCGCTGGGACCACCACTTAGCTGCAGCGGTCATGAGCCGCCAGTGTGAACAGATAGGCAGAAACTGCCAGAGAATTTGAGCTGACTCAGCAGAGGATTTAAGAGGTAAGTGGCAATTTAGGTTAACCCGCTGCTATCTGTGGTAGAACAAGGCAGTAAGTGTTCAATTTCCCCACAGTGCCACCGCAGGTGAAATAAAGCATTACAGGATGTCCATTGAAATCAACAGACTATTGGACATGACAAGTCCTAGGTTGGAAGAAATGCTCTACTTTGCCACTCTCAGCTTGGGGTAATTGATGGAGGTCCCAAAAAGGGATCCTCTTCTATTAATATTTGCAATGCCTTTGTGACCACAAACCAATGAAGCAGTGAAGAGACAATCATTTTATGGATATGAAAATCAGCCTGCAAGTGCATTGGGGGCAGGGCCTTATTTGCCTGTAGACAGCCATGACACAAGCAGAGGCTAAAAATATCATTCACAGCTAAGCGGGGAAAAGGTTGTGTTGGGCAGTGAATCCATTGGAGAGCTGGAGTGCTTGCAGGAGACTGTAGGCAAATCTACCATATTGGGTCCACCCCCTGAAAACTAGAAGGCTGATTTGCATATCCCCATTGATTCACCAGTTTGTGGTCACAAATGTTTCTGCTCCTATTAAAGGCCACTGCACAGAATTGTTATTGGTTTGGGAGGTATTGTGGACCCGTTAGACTCCCTTTCAGTGTATGGGGGCCTTTAGAATGGTAGCCATTGCTGTCTTATAGTTAAAAATAGAAGGCCCAGTATTGCTGGATTTGTGAATTGTAACAGCTTTTGTCTACTGTTTCGAAGGACACAGAAATACGCTATGTGCTTCCATTTGATTTACAGAACATCCACCAAAGCATTTCAGTAAGACTGGTACAAACTAAGTCATAAAATGATATTGGTATTTATTTTATTAGAGAATTACCGTAGGTTTTACGTTAAACTATGTAACACTACGGCTTGAGCATCCTCTAAAGAGATTATTCCCACTGCACTCTCCATGTTATATGGGTTAAGAAAAATGCTTTGAATTACACTTGCAAAACAGGGAGAAACAGTAAGATCCTGATCTGGTGTACATAGAGGGGTAATGATGATAATAAAACAAAATGCTTGAAAGGGTGACAGAATAACGGAGCACAATGAAAGGGCTTATAGTACTGACTCCATTAAACATTTAGCTGGTCTCTCCAATGAAAAGACATAAGCTGCAAAAACGTGCGTCTAAGGGCTTCAAACATATTGTACAGAAATCACATCAAATTAATGCTGAGGACCATTTAGAGCCTTTATTCTGAAAAGCTTTTGAGAAAGGATTAAACTATGAAACCTCGCATGATGCTAAAGTACGTATTAATGGTTTTCAAGAGGAAAAGGAACAATGCAAGTGTTATTTTTAGATAAATCACTACTTTGTGTGGTGCAGACAAAGCTGGAGTGGAGGCATTGTACAAAGTCCCAACCCATACTCCACCTACGGGAGCAGCGCCTGAGCACTGCCAACAAGGATGCTCATTAAGCCGGATAAACTCAAGTGGACAACGTCTGCCATATTGTGGAATGTATCGGCCATGTCACTGTGACGGCAGAAAGGGGATAGAAGCACCAGTACATACGTATCATATTAATATGTTTACTTACCTTTCAAGCGGTAGGAAGAGTAAAAGTAAAAAAAAAAGTTCTATTTTTACATTTCTTTGCTCACTATATTTAAAGTGGTTTTCTAGGATTATAATATTACTCCTTAGGATAGGTCATCAATATCAAATCAGTGGGGGTCTGACAGTCAAGAACCCCAATGATCAGGTGAAACCACAGAATTCTGGTGAGCATTACGGCCTCTTCACTGAATACCAAGAACAGCTCCATACTTGGTATTGCATCTCATCCCCGTTCATTTCAATGGGACTGAGCTGAAAACAGGATGTGGAGAGAATCAACATGACCTTAATGGCTGTAGAGCAGAAGTGCTGCTTACCTGATCTTTGAGCAGCTAATCTGTGGGGTTTCTGGGTACCGGATGCCCACCATATACTGATGATCTATCTTAAAGCTAGGTCATCGATATTAAACTCCCAGAACACCCCTTTAAAAGGTGTGGTCCCATCTGGGTATTTATTGCTATATCAATGGCATATGTTATAATTGCTTTATAGATATGGGTGCCAGAAGCCCATCTCTGTCTCAAGACTTAGGGTCCCCTTATCCCTATCTAGTGGTCAGAGCAAAGGAAGAGATGGCAGCATATGGGATCAGGCAGCATCAGATATTTTTAGAAGCCTTGTACAAGTGAATGGAGAGACCCTAGTCATCCCATGACATTAATCTTTTCTTATAGGGAACAAGGTTATCAACAGAGCAACCATTATATTTGTAATGAGGAAAGACTGAGGTTGAGGAAACCCAAACCGCAACTAAATGTCATAATGAAACCCCAGACTCAAAGGGGTTGTCCAGGAATGGGTCAAACCTTTGTGGAATAATGTCATTCAGCAGTGACCACTTATTGGTCTCAGCTGTCACATGGAGCACAAGACTTCTGGCAACAAGAACACGTCATGGACTCCGGCAGCAGACAAGGGATTTTCAGGGACAGGCGAGAATGATTTTTTTTTTTGTTTTGTTACTCTTCCCTCGGCCTCCACAGGAGGTTAGTCCAATCCCTGGACAACCCCTTTAATACTGCACTTTCTCTAAGA
This sequence comes from Leptodactylus fallax, assembly GCA_947044405.1. Classification (NCBI taxonomy): domain Eukaryota; kingdom Metazoa; phylum Chordata; class Amphibia; order Anura; family Leptodactylidae; genus Leptodactylus; species Leptodactylus fallax. The sequence goes on from CAMRHE010000771.1 coordinate 159,064, forward strand.
TTAGCTCCCAAGTGGACTATAAGGGATTGCTGATATACAACAATTTTTGTCTATGGAAAGAGTTGTTGGTCTTAACAAGCCCAACCAGCATGACTGGTCAACCCCCTAATATATATTGGGGTCACCAAACTCTCACATGATGGCAGATGTCAGGTGAAGGTAGGGTCAATCGGTGGCTTTCCTGTGTTTCCCCATTCAGAATATATACATACTCAGCCATGTCAGTGTCAGGAGAGATAGCTGTCCATCTAATGTGCATGGCAAGGCTAAGTTGTCAGAACTGATATTCTTAAAACACGTCCACATAATACACAAAGCTACTACGTCATTTTCTGCCCATACTGCAAACTACGTGCGTATATATCAAATTTGTGACTTCACGTTTCTATTCCTTGCACTTTTCTCTTTTACAGAGCAAAAAAAGTTGATTTTTTTGTGCGAAAAAAAAAAAAAAAAGACACCACATATAAAGTGATGTTCATGTTTGTCCCGTAGAAGATGTAACAACCTGTAAACCCATTTACTGTGTGAAAGATTTAACAAGCGAAATTCTTATGTGAAACTTGAACATAGTGTGAACGATAATTGCAAGAACCTAAGCAGTTGTCATCTCATCAAAAATAATGAATGCTCAGGAGGCCTTCAGTGCTGTGTATTTTCAGCCGTATCTCGGGGAGGCAAAGACTGCCGGGTGAGAATCTTACACAGAGATGGTATCTACCCCTTTGTTGGTTGTGGAGGGTGCCTGCAACAATGAATGAAGGGGAAATCTCTAATTCTACAAGACAATGGCCAAAAAAGACAACTAATAATGTTGCAGCTAGCCTGCTGTGCATCCAGCCATCTATATGCATGAAGCACATGGATAACCACATTTTGCTAGTACATGGAGTACATCCCCCACTCTTTCAGCTCAAGGAGTATATTGTGAATGTGTTAATATGCTGCACAAAAAAAAGGTCTCATCAAAGAACACAAATTTGTCAAAACAGAAACACGCAAAAAAATACAGACACAACTATAGCATGATGTGACATTTATAATACATATCTATGTCACTAAAAGCACGTAGAATGAAAAAATAAGAGAAAATGGTACTAATGGAACAGATAGAAACAAGATCACCCGTGGTTACTGAAGAATAATTCTAGTGACAAAGTATCTAGCACAGATACTTGAGTCATGTTGCCACGAAGGTAGCTGCTTTTACTATATAAGGAATAGGCACAATGTATCAGTCAAAAATGTATCCACTCTTTATAGAAATAGCCATAAGAAACATCCTGTGACGTATCGAGTAGAGCCTTGTGGCGGATGTACACAGAGCCTGATCCTACATTCACACGATGAGATGGTGTATGTTTACTGTATGGGCCTAAAAGCTCCAGATGTACATGCTCGACTTTTAATGGAAGCTATGTAGCAAAAGCATGGCTAATACACAGTGTACAGAGCCGTCTGTCTTCAGCTCAGTACTCCAAACAGGTGATCGGTGGGGATGTGTCATACCCCCATCAATATCCAGCCTGGTTAAATTATTGGTTATATGACAGAGTGAATTATTCAAAGTATACACTTATGGACAAATATCCTGTGATATGGAGGAAAATATATAACTATAGTATTAATGGTTTTAGTCAGGGCTGAGGAGTCAGTAGGCCAAACCACAGAATCAGATTCCTCAGTGATCGATTTTCTTTAAAGTTAAATATGCAACGAATTATTCATCTTATACAATATAATTTGTAAAAAAAATAAAAAAAAAATTTGAAGGTAATTTTTTTCAGACTCAGATTCCACAACTCCAACTCAACAGCCCTTTAGCTAATGAAACACATTGACTAATTGTATAAGGAATCATTATTTACAGGTTTCTGAAATTACATTGCATTTTAACAATCCAGATCAATGGGGGCCAAATCTGCTGACTTTGGCAGACCATCTAATGTATTTGGGGGTGTTCTGATTTTGCACCAATGACAGATGTCAAGGGAAGAAAGGATTGGGCATGCTGGATTTCAACATGTCCGTCCCTTTTGGTCTCATAGAAGACAAGACACCACCAGAAATGTCTGACGGTGGTTCATTATCTTCTTCCTTCCCAAAGCAATGGTATGGGGATTCGGGGGGGGAATAGCTTTCAGTCTAACAAGCATTCAGCAGATAGCTAGAGAAGGAATTGAAGTCCAACATAAGTCTTTAGAGACTGGTTGATGTGGGAATGTGTTTCCTGATAACCCCTACCTAAAATCCAGTTGTCAGACAGTATTTCCTTAGCAACCAGGCAGTCAAACATGACAGTTCTACCAGATTGTTGGATTCTCAGTGTGATGACAGCAGAGAAGAGGAAAATCAAGGCAAAAGTTTAGCAGTAGCCGAGTCCTGTCATTCTTTATCTCCAGTTGTAGCATTAAGATATACATATACAGTAGTGTAGAAATGTTTTAGGCAGGTGTTGAAAAAATGCTGCAAGCTATAATGCCTTCACAAATATAAACGTTAATAGTTTATTAGCATCAATTCTTCTCAGTACACTTGCAGACAGTTTTCGAAGGAACTCAGCAGGGAAGTTATTCCCCCATCTTGGAGAACTAAGCACAGATCTTCTGTGGATGTAGGCTTGTTCCAATCCTTCTGTCTCTTCATGTACACCCAGACAGACTGGATGATGGTGAGATCAGGCTCTGTGAGGGCCTTATCGCTTCCAGGACTCCTCCTCCAAAGGACAAAGCTCACACCAAATATCGTTGTGATTTAGATTTCTCTTTTCTTCATTCCCTTAAAGTGGTTGCCCTCAATCAGAAATTGGAATGTGACCAGCAGCGGAGGTGGAGGGCGGCATAGCGCAGGAACGGAGGAGATGATGGAGGTTATTATTAGTGCATTTTTTCGTTCTTCGACTCGCCTACTGGTTACATTCAAATTTCTGATTTGAGACAAACTGATTTTGTTAATTTATAAAAATAAACTATTAAGACTTCTATTTCTGAAAGCATTCTTAGTTTGCAGCATTTTTCCATGACTGCCTAAGTTTTTGCGCAGTACTGTGTAGATATAACTTTATATATATATGTCTTTGATGAAATATAGTGCAAAGAGACTTCCGTTAGGGTGGGTTCACATATGTCTGGTGAGCCTCCATCATTTTCCTCCACAGTGGTTTTTCCAGCTCAAAAAATGCTGACAATTAATCTGATCATTATTTAATAGAAATTTCCTACATATGGAATTCAGTTCAGGAATTGAAGACTGGGTAGATGCTGTAATTACATGTATGTATGTATATATATATATATATATATATATATATATATATATATATATATGTTATATATTTTATGTTCATTACTTTGTAGTTTGAGGCATCAAAAAAGAGCAGCATAGAAAAAAAAGAATCACAAGCAAAGTGAGCAAACAAAACTGACCCGAATGTGTAAATGAGGAAGAAAAATGAGTCAGAAAAAGGCTTTTTAGTCTCCTTCTCCACACGAGAGCAGAGCAGCTGAGCATGATCAAGAGGGCTTTGGAGAAGCGAGGCATCAGCATGCGGAGTGTCAGCCTCACACTCTCCAGTCACTCACTCATTATGTGCTGAAGCACTCTTGTGAAGTGCCTCTTCTACTTGACCTATCATATTGCTTCTTCTGTAAACACCTAATCCCTTCTTGTTAGGTGGTGTCAACACAGGCTTTCATTCTGCCTTGTAGTCCTTTCAGTGCTCAGACACTTCAGAGATGCTGCCAAAACACTGTCACTACAATAGAGCAATTTGAATTTCAACCAGGTAAATAGATCTGATGAGGTTACACACAAAAGGCTCCGCAGCCCAGTGACACACACAAAATAACGTAGTCACAATGACCGCTTTACTATCTGACGCCTATATATTAGCACCATTTTTTAATGCACCAATCTATTGAAAATAAAACATGGAAACAATTTTGCAAACCCTTGTTTACAAATAACTAACAGCTTTGTGTACACATCTCCTATGTAGACATTTATCTCTCCATGGTAACAGACTACAAACATACCCTGTGCAGTCTGATCTTGCAGTCATGTGCCACCCCACTCCATCTGCCCCACAATCTTGATCAACTAGTTTCTGATAGTCCTGAATATAACATAGTAAGGTTTTCAGGTTGATGGCACACATAGAAGCCACCAAAGAACAACTGCATGAGACCGAAGCTTTACCCACTTGTGGCTAATAGGATATAAGACAGCAGTTTTATATATCCTATTAGGGAATTTGGAGTTAATAGAGAAGATTCTCTCTTCAGTATACCCATATCTTATGAGTAGTGGGAAAGAGCGCCTCCCCCACTGAAGGACTTATCCTGTCCATGCATCCTACAAACAACTCTGATGTAATTGACAACTATGTAATGCTTAGTTTCTCCCGTGGTGGCGCTGAGCACTAAATCTTAACTTTTTTTTTCTGCTTATCGTCAAGGGACTCTTAAATACTATAGGGATTGGTGGAGACCCCCTTTAATTGCTCTGTGGGCGACACTTTCTGTCTGCATTCATAGGTAGATATCAAAATCCTATAGGTTTCTGCAGACTGTAAATATATTTTAAAGTATCTTGCATGTCTGTGACCTGTATGGCGACCACAGTCTGTGGGAATAGCAATTTTCATTGAACACAGGATGTGCATACAATACATCTTAGCTTCCCAAGATATTTTATTGTACTTGTCCATAACATTAAACTGAGTTTCCTTGCTTCTTGACCTTATGAGAAGAATCAAATTATTTACATTAAAGGAGAGGGCCATTTTATACAATTCCTTTATGTGCATCGCCTCTGCTAGAACCCTCAGTTATTAGCCTTGCTTTATTAAGGAATCTAGCAAGTGTTTGCCTTCCCTGCAGCGCCTCTACAGGAAAAATAAAGGTTTACACAATGTTCTGTGAAATCGATAGGTTGTCTGTGTAATACCTGGACATTTCCACTCCTCAAAGGCATGAGAAGTTATCCGTAGCTGCTCTCCAGTTATTTGATGGTGGTTCTGATCTATAATGCCCTCATAGAGAAATGTAATTTCTAAACCCCTTAAAATAGTCTGTAGACATGGATAAATTGGGAACTTAGGCGACATTCACACGACCGTATGCGTGTTGCTGGGCCGTGATTGAACACACACAGATGGTGATGTACCATTCATTGGTGCCATTCATTGAGGCCAGTGAGCACGGTCTGCAAAACGCACAGGAATAGGACCTGTCCTGAGTTTTTCTCATGTCTACATATACCAGACTGTAAAAATACACGGCTAGGACACTAACTGTGCACACAGCTGTGTGCATGAGGCCTTAGAGAGATAATAAAGTCTCTAATATAACCCATTTAGAGCTTTTCTGTGCTGTCCTATAAAAGGAGATTAACATTTAAAGTTAATTTAAAGGGATTTTCCCGGATTTTAGTATCGATGACCCATCCTTATGATAGGTCATCAATGTCAGATCAGTGGGGGTCGGTCAGCTGTTTGAAAGGACTGAGGTGCCCCAGTAAGTGCTGTAGCTTCTTTACTACCAAGCACAGCACCACACATTCTCTAGTGGCTGTGCCTGGTACTACATGTAGCTCTGTCCCATTCACTTGAATACGATGGAACTGTAGAGACCTGAAACACTGTGTACAGCAACTGCAAAATGTACCACACTGTGCCAGGCATACAATTCTGAGCCCCTTTTAGTCAGATAATAAGCATTGGACGCCAATCTGATACGGATGACCTATCCTAAGGATAGATCTTCAATATTAAAATCCTGAAAAATTATTTTAACATAATGATTCATAGTAATAAAATGGGAACTCCTCAGAGAGCTCATTCCATATTCAGTGCTTTGATTCACAGAGATTACAATTCCTCTCCGAACATAAGACACAAGGAAAATCGCAGTAAAAAAAAAACCTCATACATTAAATTAAAAATAATGCACAAATTTCTTCAATGGATGTGCAGAACTTATATCTCATTTAGACTTCTCCATCATAAACTTTGCAACTTTTTAAGTGTCCCTTACACTAATGTTTCTAGCTGCTACTAGCCCTGGCTAGAAGTACCAGAGTACGAGGCATAGCAGATACCTAGTAGGATCCAGCAGCTAAGGGGAAATATTTTTACTCAAAAATGAAGTATGAATAGCGTGAAAGGGGCAGTGAAAAACTGAAGACAGATCACTGGGAAACCAAGGAAAGAAGAAAGCACAGAGATTGTGGTGACTGATATATTTTACCAGCCCTAAACTCACTCGCTCTGATGCAGCAGGCTCAGATCCACATTCTGCTACGTGGGCCCCATGGCTACAAGTTACGCCCCTACAATCAGATGCTAGCTAGCTGCTTTATTTAAAGCAACGTGTGCATGTTATTTCCATGGGTTACTACACTTATAAAATATGGTAATAGCTTCCTATACAACTAGCACTAGTGCACGCATGCTTGAAGTAGGGAAATTAAATGGAGAGCCCCACTGGAGACAGACTGTTGTGAGCGTATTCTCTGGAGCGTGCTGCACAATATGTTAGTGCTATATTAAAAACAGAAAATTAAAATAAGACCAATTAAATTGCATTTATATTACCAATGACACACCAACATCTATACCAATATCATTTGCATCAAATACGGTTCTAGAAAAATAAACAGTTTTTGCAAAAATCACTGTATGCAATACAAAAAAGATTAAAAAAAAAAAAAAAAAAGAACTGGAAACAATTCATTAAGAGTCTAAAACTTGTTGAAGATGCAAAAATGACAAACTCCTTAATGTAACGGTTTTAAAAAGCCTTGACCGATCTCCCCGCCGCCCTTGTTTGAGTCCCTTGCCAGATCTCTCTTTGCACTCTTGCAAGATGGCGTGTCGTCCACAGAGGCTATACATCATGTAAGCGGGATAGCTAGTGACGGCCAACTGTAGTGATGTCACTGTAGTCAACAAATCACTGCAGCCTACTCACATGACTTCTCAGCATGCAACAATGTAACAGATGTGAAAGGACCTGGAGTTATTAAAGAGGATCCATCTCCTTTGCGAAAATTCCTATTTTAGCAAATGAAATAATTTTGGAGCATCTTTTCATATAAATCTGCACCGTGCTATACCTCTTATTCCTCACAGAAATTTCTAAATAAATTTGGAACTGAATAGGAACCATTCCCTTTGTCAAAGGGGTATGTCCTTACACTAAAGCACCGATTGGCCAGTTTTAGAGACTCACTTTCAATTGGCAACACCCAGCTGTCAAATATAGTTATACATTTCTAGACAGAGTAACAAAGGAACAATAAAATACAATGTTCTAAAAAATAATAATAAAATAAATATATAAAGCTCCAAAAATTGCTATATTATGTGGAATTCTACATTAAATGAATATTATTTACTAAAAAAGACATGACAGGAGAGCAGACAGATCCTTTTTATTAATATGTTTAATATTTGCACATATAGGAAATATGCTGTTTTATCTCTAAATTGAAGTAAAATACTTAAGATATGTCAAATGTTCAAAAATAATTGTATAAAGTTGCTAGAAACATAACAATTCCATCAGCTTTATAGGCACAGAGTAAAAAAAAAAACCTTAAGTGTCGTGTCTGGTCTAGCTGAAAAGTTTGCCCATAAAAGCTAGAGATAGACAATGGGGAAAAGGCAAGGCATGTGCCAACTAATGAGTGTCAAGTGGACATTCCGCAGACCTACAAAGAAAGGCCCTGCAAGGGAACAGATTAAATCACTCTGAACAAGGAGTGTTCCAGGCTTCATTAGTTATTATTACCCAGCAAATATGGTGAGCAGAATGTACACATGTCAGCTGGGAGTGACAGACAATAGAGTGGACAACTTATAAACTCCTTCTTGCTGAGAGAGAGAGTCCATAAAACAACCGCCTGGCACATTTGGATTCATGTGGCAACACCTCCCAATGCATAAACCACCAGATGACACAGATGGGGCAAAACCAAACATGAAAAGGGGCCTCTATTGTGTGCGCCCTGGACTTGATTTGATAGTCATTCAAGCAACTAAATGCAGATTGCTCTCCAGGAAACAAAAAAAAGGAAGGAAAGAAGGGAAAAAAACATTCGCTGAATCGTTTATTAACAAGTCTGCGGAATTAAGGCAGATCAAAATTACACATTAACCCCTTCATCACTGTGTCTGCCCCTTTGGGAAGAAGAAATCAAACTTCTTTGTAATACAATATCATATAATAAAAATATTATAAAATTATTTTTGTATCTATTATCTTGAGTGTCTTTTGCACAATGTAATATTTTATATATATTATTGCTTTTAGGTTTTATTTATTTTTTTATATAAATAATTCACCTCCTTGGATAAACCTAGTTGCGTTTGTGTGTGACATAAGAGTTTACAAGGTTAAATTACTATCTGAGGGAAGGTAATCTGGCAGACTTT